>CP106728.1:139781117-140246485 GCA_025506655.1 Gossypium rotundifolium | reverse complement strand
CGAGGAAAATTCTTAAGTCGATGGTCCTTAGAACCACATTTGAAACAACCACCGGTTCTCTTCCAACATTCACTGTGGTGTCGCCTTCCACAACAAGATAGGATTGAATTTGAATGGTAGCGAAAGTGCTCTAGCTTGAGTGGCTCATCATTTTGGGCCTCTTCGAAACCTTTTAACAGGACCCGAGTACCTAAAGTCCCTCTTGTTCCTGCCTCTATCTCTATCTCGGTTTTGCCTTTCTGAGTTCTTAGCCTCTTCAGCTATTTTAGCATTCTCCACAAGCGTGGCAAAAGTCCTTTCTTGTTGTGGGGCTATCAGTGCCCGCAACTCATCATTCAACCCATCCTCAAAACGTACATAGCGTTCATGGTCAATAGGCACTATAGTCCTGGCATAATGAATCAAATGTAGAAATTCTGCTTCATAAGCTGCCACCATCTTATTTCCTTGAGCCAGATTTAAGAATTCCTTCCTTCGGGCAACCACATAGCTTTCCCCAACATACTTTCCTTGGAATGCAGTTTTGAAGAAATCCCAAGTAACACATTCGGCCTGAGTGCCTTCCCGAACAGTGAGCCACCATTGATACGCCTCATCCCTTAATAAGGACGCAGCTCCTCTTAGTTTCTGCTTGACGGTACATTCCAGGTCATCCATGATCCACTCCACAGCCTCTAGCCAATATTCCGCGACGTTGGGGCTACTCCTGAAATACCCCTAAAAGTCTTAGCACCATGTGATCTGAGTCGCTTCGATATTGATCCACGAGCTACTGGCCCAGATCTAACCCCAGCAACACTTTCCAAAACTCGTAACATTGCTTGAGACAGAGCAATGTCTTCTCTCATACGGTCATGTGATCCATTTTTCGACACAGGTGATGCCGGTGCGTCCATTTTTGGCATATGTCCCGATGCCTCAGACACAACTCTAGCACCGGCATATCATACATTTTTATGATATATTTCAGTGTATTGAAATTTACAGAGTTTACATGGCATAGCCATTATTCAAATTTGTGGCAAAGCCACCAGAATTTTGTAGCAAAGATACCGAAACTTCCTTTCGTCAAATATCCCAACCCATGCAAATCATGTATATAATATGCATATTCAATTACAACAATCCATACATATAATTATTACAAACATATGTCCCATTATAAAAATTTTCACAATCTGGCCCATATACATTTTGGCCCTTATAACTCATATCACACTTGGCCCATATATCAAATATCACATTTGGCCCATATAGTCACTTTTATCGATTTGGCCCATTGAGGGCAATTTCATAATATTCACAATCTTAATACCGATTTCATAGTCTTTACCAATAAATTGATAAATATGCCGCCATCCGATTTCACTAACTTGTGATTTAATCAAGCGATTAATACGATATAGTTATTTAACCCATGAGATACAAACAGAGATTACACACCGATTACGGTAAGCACTACACTTTCTCGATCGTCAACACCTAAAAATATTTTAACGCTCGATTAGATTATTAACACTTATACTAAATCTACTCTAAAATAAACGGCCTAGATTTTTACCTCTAATCACGAATAACAATAATTTGCTTGCCTCCCCATTGATATCCACAACCCGTGGAAAATCCCGAATCTCGATGCCTCACTATTATGTAACAACCTCGAATAGTTGATTTTCACTAGATGAGGTCCACAACCCGTGGAAAATCCTAGATCGTCGAAACAACCCTTCGTTTGAATCTAGAAGGGATCGCAAATCCGCTCCTTTTTCGATCACCAATTACTACTCCTTTTGATTCGATTTTGTTTGCCTCCATTGTCAAATAAATATTAGTCTAAACTAATATTTCGTTATTATAACCAATTGATCTTATGAGCGAAGTCGACTTACTAAAAAATCCTTACGTTCATAGGATGAAAATCGAGTGATAGAGTCCCTATGATAAAATCGATTAGTCAACACTATCTTTAACAAATAAAAAAGTAATATAGAACCCTTCGAAAAAATTTCCTTACCTTGAACGATGAAATCCTTTTTCACACGATCTTCCTTTAGCTAGGGTCGATTAAATGATTAAGAAATAATCGGCACTCCACTATACCACTACAAGAAGAAAGGGTTTTGTTTAAAAGAGAAAAGATGATGATTTTGGTAAAAAAGACCCTCCCAAGCCAACATATGAATTTTAACAATAGAGGAAAAATAAAAGAATTGAAAAGGGTGTTCTTACCGATTGTTCAAAGATGACCACTCGAATGAAAAAGAAAGTTCAATGGAAGGAAGGAAGATTCAGCTATAGTGAAAATATTGGAGAGGGAGTGATGTTTGAGAGTTTTTGCAAGAAGAAAAGAAAAGAAAAGAAAAATGCCTTTCAAGATATATAGTTTCGGTGCAAAGAGGAAAAGACTTTGGGGAGAAAGAAGGATAATACCGAAATGGTCAAAAATGAAATGGCCAAAAGAAAAAAAGTTTTACATATTGCTCATGACATATTCGGTTAGGGAGAAGAATTTGGAGAGAAAAAAATTTTGGAGAGGAGAACTATGGATACACCAAAATGCCAAAATGAAAAAAAAAATGACCAAAACTAGCACCTACCTTACCAAATGCTAACCAAAAATTCGGCCATTCCCCCCTAGCCCCAAAACCATCCAAGTGCATTGCCAAATGGTCAAATTTTAGCCACCCAAACTTTCCAAAACATCTCCCTTGTTATAAGCCTTATGTTCCCCCTACATGCCTTTTCCATTTGATTCCTTTCCCTAAGTTCAATTTTTCCTTTTCTCTTAGCCATCTTGCCATAAAAATAAAAGTCCAACTTACCATAACTTCAATGCTTGACTGATAATATGAGGAAGGAAAGCAAAAAAATAAAATTCTCACATGCACACAAAGGGATTCGAACTCCTTCCCTCAAGGTAACACATATGGCGCCATATCCCTTTTACTAATTGCTTATTTATGCTTACCTTTTTACCACTTAATTACCTTAAGCTTTAAGGTCACTTATTCCATTTCCTTAAAGTACTAATTGCCAAAATAATTCTACTAATTCCAAATAAATCTCGAGCCTTCTCAGGACTTTTTAAACACACACATTGGATAATTTAACTTGTTGAGCACCAAAATAATGTAACATATATAAACTCAAATTTTAGGACGTTACAACTCTACCTCCCTTAAAGAAAATTTCGTCATCAAAATTTACCTGATTAAAAGAGATGGGGATATTGTTTTCGAATCGTCTCCTCAGGCTCCCATGTAGCTTCCTCCGCTCCGTGATTATGCCATAGAATCTTGACTAACGGTACAATCTTCCTTCTCAGCACCTTTACATCTCGATCTAAAATTTTTACTGGCTCTTCCTCGAATGACAAGTCAGGCCTTAACTCAACTGCCACTACCAGTACTATATGAGATGGACCTGATCGATAATGCCTCAACATTGAGACATGAAAAACACTATGAATCTGACTCAACTCCAGAGGTAATTCAAGCTGATAAGCCACTGGTCCTACACGCTTCAACACACAGTACGGCCTGATGAATCGAGGGCTCAACTTGCCCTTCCTTCCAAATCTGAAGATCTTCTTACAAGGTAAGACCTTTAGAAAGACCTGATCTCCCACCGCAAACTCAATGTTCTTACGTTTCAGATCCGCATACGATTTTTGTCTATCTGAAGCTTCCTTTAACCGTGCCCGAATTACCTTTACTTTTTCCTCCATCTCCGATATCAGTTCAGGACCCAATAACTGTCGCTCCCCCAATTCAGTCCAACAAGTATGAGTACGACACCTTCAACCATACAATGCTTTATAGGGTGCTATTTGGATACTGGATTGATAACTATTGTTATATGCAAACTCTGTCAACGGTAGGAAATCCTCCCAACTACCCCTGAAGTCAATCACACAGCCCCTTAACATGTCTTCTAGGATCTGGATTACTCTCTCCAACTGACCATCCGTCTGAGGATGAAATACCATACAGAAATTCAACTTGGTTCCCAAAGCATCATGTAAAGCCTTCCAAAATTGTAATGTAAACCTAGGATCCCTGCCCAATATAATAGACTCTGGTACCCCATGTAAACTCACGATCTCCGCTACATACAACTTAGCCAACTTCTGTAGTGAGAATTTCGTACGAACAGGTAGAAAATGGGTAGTCTTCGTCAATCGATCCACTTTTACCCAGACAGAATCTTTCTTGGTAGGTGATAAGGGTAACCCACTAACAAAATCTATCGTTATCCATTCCCATTTCCATAATGGAATCTTTTCCGGTTGCAACAATCCCGATGGTAATTGGTGTTCCGCCTTCACTTGTTAACAAGTCAAGCACTTACTCACATATTCAGTAACTTCCCATTTCAACCCTGGCCACAAATATTGCTCACGGAGGTCTCGATACATTTTATTTCCCCCGGGGTGCATAGCATAAGGGCTACTATGCGCCTCTCGCAGAATCATTTGTCTCAAATTCGAATCCTTAGGCATACAAATTCTTCCGCGAAAACACAATACTCTATCCTTATCAAATCCAAAATCCCTTATTACACCACCTTCCACTTGCTGAAGTAAGGGACCCAACTTTTCATCTGATAACTGCTTTTCCTTGATTTGACCTAACCACATAGGCTTTACCTGAAGTTCGGCTAGCAGACTACCATCTTTATACAAACTGAGATGAGCAAACATCACTATCAACTCTGATATCACCTTACGACTCAACCTGTCTGCCACCACGTTAGCTTTTCCAAGATTATACTCGATTGAGAAGTCGTAATCTTTCAACAGCTTTATCCACCTCAGCTGTCTTAAGTTCAACTCCTTTTGGGTAATGAGGTACTTTAGACTCTTATGGTCAGTATAAATGATCGACTTCTCACCGTAGAGATAGTGTCTCTAAATCTTCAAAGCAAACACCACTACGACCAACTACAAATCATGAGTGGGATAATTCACCTCATGCAGCCTTAACTAATGAGATGCATAAGCTACTACTTTTCCACCTTCCATTAACACACATCCTAAACCCATGTGTGAAGCATCGTAGTAAGCAATAAACTCTTTTCTAGCCTCAGGTTGAATCAGTACTGACGCTTCCGTCAAAATCTTCTTCAGTTTCTCAAAACTTTCTTGCTGTTGTTCTGCCCACATAAATGATACTCCCTTTCGCAACAGTTTAGTTAAGGGTGTAGCAATCAACGAAAACCCCTCAACACAACGTCTATAATAACCAGCCAATCCTAGGAAACTCCAAATTTTGACCGCTGACTTCAGTGGTTTCCAATCCAACACAGCCTCTACCTTCCGAGGATCAACTCTGATTCCTTCGGCTAACACAACATGTCCCAAGAAAGTCACTTCCTTCAGCCAAAATTCACGCTTACTAAATTTGGCATAAAGTTACTTTTCTCGCAATATTTACAATACTATCCGCAGATATGAATCATGCTCTTCTTCACTCTTCGAGTAAACCAAAATGTCATCTATGAACACCATCACAAATCGATCTAAATAGGGTTGGAAGACCCAGTTCATCATGTCCATAAATGCAGCTGGTGCATTGTTCAACCCAAGCAGCATCACCAAGAACTCGTAGTGTCCATAACGAGTTCAAAACGATGTCTTATGAATATCCGCCTCCTTGACCTTAAGCTGGTGATAACCCGATCTCAAATCTATTTTCGAGAAAATTAAAGCACCTCGTAGTTGGTCGAACAGGTCATCGATTCTCGGTAATGGATACCTATTCTTGATCGTCAACTTATTTAATAGCCTATAATCGATGCACATACGCATCGACCCATCCTTCTTCTTGACGAACAAGACCGGTACTCCCCACGGTGACACACTTGGTCGAATGAATCCCCGATCCAACAACTCCTAAATTTAAGCCTTAAGCTCCACTAACTCCTTCGGCACCATCCTATAAGGAGCAATGGATACCAGAGCAGTTTCAGGCAAAAGCTCAATGCCAAACTCTACTTCTCAGTCTGGAGGTAAACCCAAAAGTTCCTGGGAAAGACATCTTAATGTTCTTTCATCGTTCTAACACTTTACACTAATAATTCTTTAGTGTCCAAAGCACTAATGAAGGCTAAAATTGCTCCACACCCTTTTCGTACCAACTTTTCTGCCTTTAAAGTAGATACCATATTTGCTAAATAGTTTCTCCGTTCGCCTATCATCACTACTTCCATATCTTCCAAAGTCCTTATCGACATCCGCTTTGCAGTACAATCCAAGTACGCCTGATGTTTTACCAACCAATCTATGTCCAAAATAAGGTCAAACTCACCGAAAGGTAGTTCCATTAGATCCGCCAAAAATATTTCTCTTCAAATTTTTAAGGGCACATCTCTAAATAATTTATTCACTAGCATAATTTTTCCTAAAGGACTAATTACCATCATATCTTTATCAGAAATCTTAGATCTAATGTTTAGATTTCTAGATATAGCACTATAAACATACGAATGGGAAGATCCGATATCAATCAAAGCAGTAATAGGTACATCAGAGATGAAGAACATACCGGTTATCACATCAGGTGCATCACCATCCTTTCGGTGTCTGACCGCATAAACTAACCCTGGCTACCTCGCCTCCGCGTTACCACTGAAGCCATTACCTCTGCCCGGTGAACCTTGACCTCGACCTGTGCCATTACCACCTCGACCTAGTCCATGGCCCCGATGGCTACTAAGCGCCTCTAGTTGGCTGTGCATTATGGTTACGAGCTTCTTGAGTTGGAGTAGTCCGTCGAGGACAATTCTTAAGCTAATGGTCCTTAAAACCACATTTGAAATAACCACCGGTTCTCTTCCAACATTCACCAGGGTGTGGACTTCCACAGTCAACACATGATTGAATTTGATTGGTAGTAGCAGGTGCTCTAGCTTGAGCTGGCTCATCATTTGTGGGCCTCTTCTGAAACCTTTAGTAGGACCCGAGTACCTAAAGTCCCTCTTGTTCCTGCCTCTATCTCTTTCGCAATTTTGCCTCTCTGAGTTCTTAGTATCTTTAGCTATTCTAGCTTTCTCCACAAGCGTGGAAAAAATCCTTTCTTATTGTGGGGTTATCAGTACCCGCAACTCATCATTCAACCTGTCCTTAAAACGCACATAGTGTTCATGGTCAATAGGCACTATAGTCTTGGCATAATGACTCAAACATAGAAATTCTGCTTCATAAGCTGCCACCATCTTGTTTCCTTGAGCCAAATTTAAGAATTCCTTCCTTTGGGAATCCACAGAGCTTGCCCCAACATACTTTCTATGGAATGCAGTTTTGAAGAAATCCCAAGTAACACATTCGGCCTGAGTGCCTTCTCGAACAGTGAGCCACCATTGATACGCCTCGTTCCTCAATAAGGACACAGCTCCTCTTAGTATTTGCTCGACGGTACATTCCAGGTCATCCATGATCCGCTCTACAGCCTTTAGCCAATATTCTACGACGTTTGGGGATACTCCTGAAATACCCCTAAAAGTCTCAGCACGATTTGATCTGAGTCGTTCTGATATTGATCCACGAGCTACTGGCCCCGATCTAACCCAGCAACCCATTTCAAAACTCGTAACATTGCTTGAGACAGAGCATTGTCTTCTCTTATACGGTCATGTGATCCATTTTTGACACGTGTGATGCTTGCAAGGCCCATTTTGAGATATGTCCTGATGCCTCAGACACAACTCTAGCACCTCGGCCTCTACCAAGGCCATGTCTACCACGTCCACGTCCTCTAGCGCTCATATTGACTATTTCATTTCAATCTGATTACAAGTTTTATGAATTAGTATTCTATTTCAGTGTTTATTAACGATATTTTTGATATATAAGAGGTAGAGTTGTTTTCGTAAATGCATCCTATAGTCTAAGTCTCTATAGTTTCAACATCTAAAACTAAAAGTTCTAGACTATTCCTATAGTCATATCACCATAATAATAATCATTCAATTTCAATACACTTACTTGAGTTGGTGCCGAATACTCGTGGTGCCATACTACCTTTGAAACACACGTTCTATAATCCAAAATAGTTTTGAAAAAAATGTTTTTATAATATCCAAAATATAGGGGTTATGCATTTTAACTTAATTGTATGTGGTAGCATGCCTATGTGTGGCTTGAGTGTGCTTTGGAAGTTTTAGGAACTTCAGTATATAAGAGAATGCATTAGAAAAATATTAAATTTTTAAGTCTTAAGATGGAGCTAAGCAAGATAGGCTTTAAGAAAAATTGGCATGAGGTTTTAATCACAACAAGACAATTGACAAAGTGGTGTTGGCGCATGGGTGAATGCATGAGAGGAGAGGTTCGAATCCCTTAGCTAGCAATTGGAAGGATTTTTATTTTTGTTCTCTTTCCTATAGTGTCGGTCAAGCTTTATCTTAGTATGGATGGATTTTCTTTCATTTTTGGATAGTAGACCAAAGGAAAAAGGCAAGTTAGTAGTTAAGGTATGGAATCAAGGTGTTATGGAAGGATAAGGGGACATAAGGCTTGATGAATGGGTGATGTTTTGGAAGTTTTTTCTTTGGCCATTTGACCATGAATGTGGACGGTTTGGGAGCCTAGGGGGAGTGACCGAAATTTTGATTAAGGTTATGGTAAATTGGGGGGACATAAGGCACTCTTTATAGAGTGTGTTTTGGAAACTTGTTAATGGCCAACTTGACCATGTATGTCGATGGTTTAGGAGCCTGGGGGGATGACCAAATTTTGATGAAGGTTTTGGTAGGTTAGTAGTTTAAGAGAATTCTCATTTTGGTCATTTTGCCCTTCTAAAATATTTTCTTTTCTCTCATCTTTTCCTCTTGGCCGAATATGCATAGTGATGTTTGGGCATTCTTTTTCTACAATTTCGTTGTCTAGAAAGCTTGTATGTTTTTCTTTAGAAAATCAAGATTGGAGATCACTTGTGCACTATTTTCTTTCTTGACCTAAAATCAAAACCATTTGTGCATCTTTTTCTCTTTTACCTTGCTAAGGCCGAAACTTTTATCTCCCAATTTCCACTATTGCCTCAACTTCTAAGCCTCACACTCTCCCTCTCCATTCTTTTGTTAAATCTGAATCTACCATTTCTCTTCTCCTCTTTTCTTTTCTTTTCTTTTCATTTTATTTAGGTCGAACCTCTCTCTCCCAAAATTCATCATTGCCGCAACCTCTTCAAACCAAAACACCATCATTGCCGAATCTCCCTAAACTCTATTTCTTTTCTTCTTAATTGTTAAGGCCGAATCTCTTTGTGGTATCAAGTAAGGGTGAAATTGATTTCAGCGTTAGTGGTAAGGATTAACTGTCTATCGTGTTTCTTTCTTTTTCTTTTGGGATTAGTCGATTTTAGGAATCTAATCCTTTTTATTCTCCTTGGCCGAAACCTTGAAAGAGGATTTCGGGATTCTTTTTGTAGCCAATGATTAAGGAGAGATCCATCAGGAAATAAATATTCAAGGTAAAGGAATTTTATATTACTTGTTATATCGTTTTAGATAGACTACTAAACGCTTTCGTTTTAGGGGACTCTATCGCTCAATTATTTTCCCATGAACGTAAGATTTTGGGGCAAACAAAATAGGTTCGAAAAGAGCGGCAAGGAGTGTTTGGAAGAGGGGTGGTTCTGCTATACCCTCAAATTTCAAATGAAGAGTCAGATCGGGGATCCGAGACTTTCCACCGGGTTGTGGACCCTCTGCCAACAAAGATCGATTATTTGAAGTCGTGCGTACACCCGAGCCATTATTTGTTCGTGGTTTGTCATCGGGTTTCGATCGATCTATTGGACAGAAATCACATATAAGTGTTGTTCGAGATTCCGAGGGTAAGGAATTAGATTATTCATCAATAGTATATTTTTATAAGTATTATTGTTCTAATCAAGTGTGATAAATATTTAGGTATCGGCGAGCGGAAAAGTATAATTCTCACTGTTATAAGGTGTGTAACACTATACTAAATTTCTAATAGATCTATAATACTAATGATTTGTATGTGTTAAGAAAAATATGTATGATAATGGTTGCGGGTACCATTCAGTGGTACATGGTATTTAGGTATGTTTACCCCAATACTTCGTTAATAATGCTATAAGCATAAATATGAAATAAGTATGACTCTGTTATGATTTTGGGGTATATTGCATAAAATCCGAATAATATATATGTGCATGGGCATATGGGTGATATTGATAAAGGGGAAGTGTTCGGTGGTTTTACCACATTATTCGGTGACTTCGATCACATAATATGAATCCGGTGACTTCGGTCACATAACATGAATCTGGTGACTTTGGTCACATATTATGAATCCGGTGACTTGGTCATAATTATCCGTGGCCATGCCACAAAATTATAAGGCGATGTGCATGTTGATCGCAAGAATCGCCTTCGATGGTGTGTAGCGGATGGAAGGTCGATTTAGTAATCTCCACGGTGTGATTGGTAGAATACGGTGGTGTGTAGCGGATGGATTTTAGGTGGGCTCGGGATTGCATTTCATTTTATATATATACATGTGATTTAATCGATTATTATCTGAATTGCTATAAAATGGGCTTATGGCTAAGTATGTTTTAAATGGGCTTAATGGCTATGATCTATTGGGCTTTTAGTGTAATGTTACACATTGAGTCTATTGACTCACCCTTTATGGGATATGTTTTCAGGTGACGCTTAGCGTAATGGATCGGGTCAGCGAGGACTATGTGGTGGCCATTGCTCAACTCAATATTTCAGATTTTCTTTTAATTAAACTTTCTACATTTTGTTTTATTATTTAGGATTTATTTTGGGTTATGTTATTTTTGTAATAAGGCCGCTATGAACTTTTTAAATTTTACGTTTTAGATTTTTAATCTACTACGATTAAATAATTACTAAATAATTAAATGATTTTGAAAAATAACTTAAATTATTTTGACACCAACTATATAAACATCATTTACAACGCGACCACTAAGTAGATCCATTGTATACGAAACTATTATATTTTCTTATTAAACAAAACGAGAATTAATTAAAGTTTTACTTGAGGAACATACCAGATCCGATCAGGGCTTGTGGGCGAGTTTGGGGTGTTTCAACTTGGTATCAGAGCCCAACTTTAAACACTCGGCCTTGGATTTTGAAGCCCCAACGTTTTCAAAATTTGGCCCAAATGACTTTTTGAAAATTTTTTTTAGTTAAAATGGTTTTATAGAAGCATGGCACTCGAGTTCTTTTGTTGATAAATTGATGTGAATGTATGATCTTTTAAGTGATAAGCCTAAGGAAACTATACTTTAGAGACATGGACCCTAGGTGTATGTATACTTCTACGGAAAATCATTGAATAAATCTCTGTTGCATAAAACTTTCTTTAAATAAGAAGTGAAAAGACTCTAATGCATAAAAGACGCGAAGTAGACATGAGTTCTAGGGGACGTGGTCGTCGTGGACGCCAGAGAAGCGTAATGGTCGTGTCGGAACCAGTTAGATCTGGTCAAGGTTCTGAAAATGAAGCTCCGCCACCGGCTATTGGGGTGGAATTTTAAGAGCAAACCGAGGAGATGACGTGAGATCGCAGCTATCTTGCAAGTTTTAGAACGAGTAGCGAGAGCTAGTATGGGAAATGGGGCTCAAAAAATCGAGAGTCGAGAGACTTAGATCAAACGGAACTAAAATTTTAGGGAGTATCTGGAATAGCTCGAATGTAATGAGTAATGGTTAGAGGCGGTCGAGAGGATCATGGATGATTTGGACCGCATCACCGAGGAAAAGTGAAAGGTCTTTGTTTCACTACTTCGTGATGAGGCCTACCAGTGGTGGCTCACTGTTAAGGAGAGTATCCCTGCGGATCAAGTGGATTGGGGGTATTTTAAGGTTAAGTTTGAAGGGAAATACATTGGAGCGAGCTACATCGACTCTCAAAGAAAGGCGTTTCTAAATTTAGTGCAAGGAAATAAGTCGATAGTTGAGTATGAAGCAGAGTTCTTATGACTTAGCCGATATGCTAGAGGGATAGTAGCTACTGATTATGAGCGGTGTGTCAGATTTGAGGATGGACTGAGAGATGAACTGCGAGTGTTGATTGTTCCGCACCGGGAAAGAGACTTTGCAGTCTTAGTGGATAGGGCAAGGATAGCTGAAGAAGTTAAGCGGACTGAGAGGCAGAACCGGGATAGAGGTCAAAATAAGAATAAGAGGAGTTTTGGGTCTTTAGGGTCATCCGAGAATTTTTAAAAGAAACCTAGAGTTGATGGGCTGCAAGTTCAGCAGGTTGCTACGGGAGGACAATATCGTACTTGTGCTCAATGTGGGAAGATACCCCTAGGAGAATGTTGGAAAAAGACCGGGGGATGTTTCAAGTGTGGGTCTAAAGATCATATGATTAAGGATTGTCTGATGAATACAGATAAGAACCGCTTAGCAGGTCAGTGTTTTAATCAGGCTGGCAGAGGTGGATAGTAGTCGATGAGGGGTCGTGGTCCGAATGGCAGAGGTAATGGTTCTGGTAGAGGTCGCGGGACCTGTGTAGGGCGATGGTAGCATCGAGGCGAGACTGACCAGTCTCCGTATATGCAGTTCATCGCAGAGAGGATAGTGATGCACCTGATGTTATCACGGGTACATTCCTTATTTCTGGGTTGCCCTTTATTGCTTTGATAGATATAGGGTCAACTCATTTGTACATCGCTAGTGAAGTATCTGGAACTCTGCATGTGACTTCTGAGATCGTACCTAGGAAGATGACGTATTTAGTCCTTTAGATGATCGTAGTAGTAGATAAGCTCTTTAAGGAAGTGCCTTTAGAAGTTTAAGGGATGCAGTTTTCGACTGATTTAATGGAGTTGCCATTCGGGGAATTTAACCTGATCTTAGGCATGGACTGGCTAGTGAAATATCGTGCAAATGTGGATTGTGTTGATAAGCAGATATCATTAAGAACTATTGATGACAGAGAAGTTGTGGTGATGGGCGAAAGACGGAATTACTTATCAAATGTAGTATCTGCCCCTAAGGCAGAAAAGATGGTTAGAAAGGGGTGTGTAGCTTTTCTGATGTTGGTTAGTGCCTTGGAGGCTAAGGAGGCAACTGTTGAAGGAGTCAGGACTGTAAGAAAATTTATGGATGTTTTTCCGGAAGAACTTCCAGGATTGCCCCAAGATCGTGAGGTGAAATTTGGGATTGACTTGTTGCCTGGAACGGCACCAATTTCTATCGCTCCGTATAGAATGGCACTAAAGGAGTTGGTTGAGCTTAAGGCTCAGATTCAAGAGTTGCTTGATCGTAGGTTTATCCGACCTAGTGTGTCTCCATGGGGAGCACCGGTCTTGTTCGTGAAGAAGAAGGACGGAACTATGCGTATGTGCATAGATTACCGACAGTTGAATAAGCTGACTATCAAGAACAAGTATCCTTTGTCGAGGATCGATGACTTGTTCGATCTGCTTAAGGGAGTTATGGTATTCTCAAAGATAGATCTAAGGTCGGGGTATCATTAGCTTAAGGTGAAGGAAGCGGATATCCATAAGATAGCTTTCCAAACAAGATATGGGCATTATGAGTTTTTGGTAATGCCGTTCGGATTGACGAACGCCCAGCTGCGTTCATGGATAAGATTAATCGGGTTTTTCAACCCTACTTGGATCAGTTCATCGTGGTGTTCATAGACGACATCCTGGTGTATTCTAAGTCAGAGATAGAGCATGATAAGCATCTCCGGATAGTTTTGCAAGTGTTAAAGGAGAAGAAGTTTTATGCCAAATTCAGCAAGTATGAATTTTGGCTAAAGGAAGTTGCATTTTTAGGCCATGTGGTGTCTGCAAAAGGGATAAGGGTGGATCCTCGGAAGATTGAGGCAGTATTAGATTGGAAACCACCCAAGTCCGTATCTGAGGTTCACATTTTCTTGGGATTAGCAGGCTACTACAGAAGATTCGTTGAAGGATTTTCATTGATAGTTGCACCTTTAACGAAATTGTTAAGAAAGGAGGTACCTTTTGGTATGGGCAGATAAGCAGCAAGAGAGCTTTGAGAAGCTTAAAAGGGTTTTGACTGAAGCTCCGATTTTGATTCAGCTTGAGGCAGGAAAGGATTTCGTGGTGTATTGTCATGCTTCTCACACAGGATTAGGATGTGTTCTGATGCAAGACGGGAAGGTAGTTGCTTATGCGTCTCGATAATTAAGGCCACACGAGGTTAACTATCCAACGCATGACTTGGAGTTAGCAGCTGTAGTCTTTGCTCTTAAGGTATGGAGGCATTATTTATATGGGGAAAAGTTAGTGATATATACGGACCACAAGAGTCTGAAATATCTATTGACTCAGAAAGAGCTAAATTTGAGGCAGCGAAGGTGGGTGGAGTTGTTGAAAGACTACGAATGTTCTATAGAGTACCACCCGGGCAAGGCGAATATGGTGGTAGACGCTTTAAGTCGGAAAGTGGTGTCAGATCTAAGGGTGATGTTTGCACATCTTAGTCTTTATGATGACGGAAGCTTGCTGGCAGAATTACAAGTAAAACCGATGTAGTTGAGTCAAGTGAAAGAAAGACAGTTAGTAGACGATGATCTGAGTGCTAAGCTACGGCAGATGTAGAATGGGGAGCTAGAAGATTATGGTATTAACAGTGATGGGGTATTGTGTTTCAAGGGTAAAGTCTGTATGCCGAGGGATCAGGAGTTGAGGCAAAGGATTCTTCAGGAGTCGCATAGTAGCCCTTATGCTATGCATCCTGGAGGAAGTAAGTTATACCGGGATTTGCAGGATCAGTTTTGGTGGCCTGGTCTTAAGTGAGAAGTTACAGAGTTTGTAGGGAAGTGCTTAACGTGTCAGCAAGTCAAGGCTGAACATCAAGTACCTTCGGGATTGCTTCAGCCGATAAAGATTCCGCAATGGAAGTGGGAGAGAATCAACATGGACTTTGTTAGTGGGCTTCCTCTTACGCCTAATATGAAAGACTCGGTATGGGTGATAGTGGATCGATTGACAAAATCTGCACATTTTATCCCAATTCGGGTTGATTACTCTTTGCAGAAATTGGCGAAGTTGTATGTGGCTGAGATTGTAAGATTGCATGGAGTGCCTGTGTCAATTATTTCGGACAGGGATCCGAGGTTTACGTCTCGGTTTTGGAAAGCATTGCATCAGGCTTTGGGCACTAGGTTGGACTTCAGTACGGCATTTCATCCACAGTCGGATGGCCAGTCTGAGCGAGTAATCCAAGTCTTAGAGGATATGTTAAGGGGATGTGTGATAGATTTCAGAGGAAGCTAGGAGGAGTTCTTACCTTTAGTAGAATTTGCGTACAACAACAGTTACCAAGCCAGTATTCGGATGGCACTGTATGAAACACTATATGGACGGAAGTGTCGCACTCCTACGTGTTGGACAGAACTAGGGGAACGTCAAGTTTTGGGTCCAAAAATAGTGGCTGAATCCGAAGAAAAGGTTAAGGTAATCCAGGCTCGGTTAAAGGAAGCATCTGACAGGCAAAATTCATACGCAGATCTTAAGCGAAAAGAAATAGAGTTTGCTGTGGGGGATCATGTATTCCTAAAGGTTTCACCTCAAAAAAAGGTGATGAGATTTGGTCCCAAAGGGAAGTTAAGTCCCAAGTTCATAGGACCTTATCGGGTTTTGAAGTGGGGTGGATCTGTGGCATATCAGTTAGAATTGCCTTCAGAGTTGAAGCAAATGCACGATGTGTTCCATGTTTCAATGTTACGTCGTTACTGGTCGGATCCATCTCATGTAGTGCCAATTAAGGAGGTGGAATTAAGACTATATTTGTCTTTCGAAGAGGAACCAATTCAAATTCTAGAACGGGATATAAAGGTGTTACTTGAGGAAATCGGCCTCTCGTCAAAGTGGTATGGCGTAATCATGGATCTAAGAAGCTTCATGGGAGCCGGAGGAAGCAATGCGACAAAGAATACCCTCACTTGTTCTAGCTGTAATTTTGGGGTCGAAATTATTTTTAAGGGGTAGAAGCGTAATATACTAATATAGGGGTTATGCATTTTAACTTAATTGTATGTGGTAGCATGCCTATGTGTGGCTTGAGTGTGCTTTGGGAGTTTTAGGAACTTCAGTATGTAAGAGAATACCTTAGAAAAATATTACATTTTTAAGTCTTAAGATGGAGCTAAGAAAGATAGGCTTTAAGAAAAGTTGGCATGAGGTTTTAATCACAATAAGACAATTGACAAAATGGTGTTGGCGCATGGGTGAATGCATGAAGGGAGAGGTTTGAATCCTTTAGCTAGCAATTGGAAGGATTTTTATTTTTGTTCTCTTTCCTATAGTGTCAGTCAAGCTTTATCTTAGTATGGATGGATTTTCTTTCATTTTTGGATAGTAGACCAAAGGAAAAAGGCAAGTTAGTAGTTAAGGTATGGAATCAAGGTGTTATGGAAGGATAAGGGGACATACGGCTTGATGAATGGGTAATGTTTTGGAAGTTTTTTCTTTGGCCATTTGACCATGAAGTGGACGGTTTGGGAGCCTAGGGGGAGTGACCGAAATTTTGATTAAGGTTATGGTAAATTGGGGGGACATAAGGCACTCTTTATGGAGTGTGTTTTGGAAACTTGTTAATGGCCAACTTGACCATGTATGTGGACGGTTTAGGAGCCTGGGGGATGACCAAATTTTGATAAAGGTTTTGGTAGGTTAGTAGCTTAAGAGAATTCTCATTTTGGTCATTTTGTCCTTCCAAAACATTTTCTTTTCTCTCATCTTTTCCTCTTGGCCGAATATGCATAGTGAGGTTTGGGCATTCTTTTTGTGCAATTTCGTTGTCTAGAAAGCTTATGTGCTTTTCTTTAGAAAATCGAGATTAGAGATCACTTGTGCACTATTTTCTTTCTTGACCTAAAATCAAAACCATTTGTGCATCTTTTTCTCTTTTACTTTGCTAAGGCCGAAACTTTTATCTCCCAATTTCCACCATTGCCTCAACTTCTAAGCCTCACACTCTCCCTCTCCATTCTTTTGTTAAAGCCGAATCTACCATTTCTCTTCTCCTCTTTTCTTTTCTTTTCTTTTCATTTTATTTAGGCCGAACCTCTCTCTCCCAAAATTCATCATTGCCGCAATCTCTTCAAACCAAAACACCATCATTGTCGAATCTCCTTAAACTCTATTTCTTTTCTTCTTAATTGTTAAGGCCGAATCTCTTTGTGGTATCAAGTAAGGGTGAAATCGATTTCAGTGTTAATGGTAAGGATTAACTGTCTATCGTGTTTCTTTCTTTTTCTTTTGGATTAGTCGGTTTTAGGAATCTAATCCTTTTTATTCTCATTGGCCGAAACCTTGAAGGAGGATTTTGGGATTCTTTTTGTAGCCAACGATTAAGGAGAGATCCATCATGAATTAAATATTCAAGGTAAAAGAGTTTTATATTACTTGTTATATCGTTTTAGATAGACTACTAAACGCTTTCGTTTTAGGGGACTCTATTTCTCAATTATTTTCCCGTGAACATAAGATTTTGGAGTAAACAAAATAGGTACAAAAAGAGCGGGAAGGAGTGTTTGGAAGAGGGGTGGTTCTGCTATACCCTCAAATTTCAAACGAAGGGCTATATCGGGGATCCGAGACTTTCCACCGGGTTGTGGACCCTCTGCCAATAAAGATCGATTATTTGAAGTCGTTCGTAAACCCAAGCCATTATTTGTTCGTGATTTGTCATCGGGTTTCGATCCATCTATCGGAGAGAAATCACATATAAGTGTTGTTCGAGATTCCGAGGGTAAGGAATTAGATTATTCATCAATAGTATAGTTTTATAAGTATTAGTGTTCTAATCAAGTGTGATAAATACTTAGGTATCGGCGAGTGGGAAAGTATAGTTCTCACTGTTATAAGGTGTGTAACACTATACTAAATTTCTAATAGATCTATAATACTAATGATTTGTATGTGTTAAGAAAAATATGTATGATAATGGTTGCGGGTACCATTCAGTGGTACATGGTATTCAAGTATGTTTACCCCAATACTTCGTCAATAATGCTATAAGCATAAATATGAAATAAGTATGACTCTATTATGATTTTGGGGTATATTGCATAAAATCTGAATAATATGTATGTGCATGGGCATATGGGTGATATTGATAAAGGGGAAGTGTTCTGGTGGTTTTTGCCACATTATCCGGTGACTTCGGTCACATAATATGAATCCGGTGACTTCGGTCACATAATATGAATCTGGTGACTTCGGTCACATATTATGAATCCGGTGACTTCGGTCACAATTATCTGGTGGCCATGCCACAAAATTATAAGGGCGATGTGCATGTTGACTGCAGCAACTGCCTTCGATGGTGTGTAGCGGATGGAGGGTCGATTTAGCAATCCCCACGGTGTGATTGGTTGGTACGGGTGGTGTGTAGCGGATGGATTTTTAGGTGGGCTCGGGATTGCTTTTCATTTTTATATATATACATGTAATTTAATCGATTATTATCTGAATTGCTATAAAATGGGCTTATGGCTAAGTATGTTTTAAATGGGCTTAATGGCTATGATCTATTGGGCTTTTAGTGTAATGTTACACATTGAGTCTGTTGACTCACCCTTTATGGGATATGTTTTCAGGTGACGCTTAGCGTAATGGATCGGGTCAGCGAGGACTATGTGGTGGCCATTGCTCAACTCAGTATTTCGGATTTTCTTTTAATTAAACTTACTACGTTTTCTTTTATAATTTAGGATTTATTTTGGGTTATGTTATTTTTGTAATAAGGCCGCTATGAACTGTTTAAATTTTACGTTTTAGATTTTTAATCTACTAAGATTAAATAATTACTAAATAATTAAATGATTTTCGAAAAATAACTTAAATTATTTTGACACCAACTATATAAACATCATTTACAATGCGACCACTAAGTAGATCCATTGTATACGAAACTATTATATTTTCTTATAAAACAAAACGAGAATTAATTGAAGTTTTACTCGAGGAACATACCAGATCCGATCAGGGCTTGTGGGCTGGGTTTGGGGTGTTTCAGTTTTAGAACCCAAACCACAGCCGAGTTTTGAACTAGGCTTTGATACCATAAAATGTAACACCCCAAACCCGGTCTATACGTTAAGACCAAATTTGACATGTCACACGAAATGGACATATATCTAGTCTTTTAAAGATTTAAAGAAATCGAATTTTCAAAAATGTTTTGACGTGGAGTTTTTTTTTTGAATTGCTAAATCTAATAATTTGAGACGTAAGGATTTATAAAATGAAGCTTAGAAAATTTAAATCAATATTTTAAGAATATTTACAAGAGTTTGGAAATAATTTTGGAAAAATTATTATAACATTATTAACAAAAATTTTCCGAGCAAAAATATTTAAGAATGTAACCCCTTCTTTTGAGAAAAACATTTATTTCAATTTTAGATAAATCCCACTTAAAGTATTCAAGCAATTTATAAAATCCATCCAAAAGTAAAACATCATTAAAAATTTATCCGGATGCCTTATTACAACTTAATCTTAAATAGCAAAATGATAAAAAGTACTTAAAAGAAATCTGAATTTAAATAACCCATTATTCGTATATGGCCTCCATCGAGTCGCCCACGCCCAAGCCTCAAATCACCGATCATTACCTGAGAAGGGTAAGGAAAACGGGGTGAGTTACTTAGAACTCAGTGTGTAACCCACTTACCGTTGTCACTGGGCCAAAAATTCAATTAAGCATTTATTGGGCCAAAGCCCATTTACAATTATAACATAATATCATATATAATATGCATGTGACATCCAATTCCCAAACCAAACCTAATTTCCATCCGCTACACACCACCCGTACTAACCAGCACACCTGTGGGGAGCTTTAGTCACCCACCCCACAAACACACCAAAATAGGCATTTAGCCGTATATCAATTTGTGGACAAGCCACCAGATTTACAGAGTTTACATGGCATAGCCATTATTTAGATTTGTGGCAGAGCCACTAGAATTTTGTAGCAAAGCTACCAAAACTTTTCTTCGTCAAATATCCCAACCCATGCAAATCATGTATATAATATGCATATTCAATTACAACAATCCATACATATAATTATTACAAACATACGGCCCATTATAAAAATTTTCACAATCTGGCCCATATCACATTTTGGCCCTTATAACTCATATCACACTTGGCCCATATATCAAATATCACATTTGGCCCATATATCAAATATCACATTTGGCCCATATAGTCACTTTTATCGATTTGGCCCATATATCAAATATCACATTTGGCCCATATAGTCACTTTTATCGATTTGGTCCATTGAGGGCAATTTCATAATATTCACAATCTTAATACCGATTTCATAGTCTTTACCAATAAATTGATAAATATGCCAGTTTACCCGATTTCACTAACTTGGGATTTAATCAATCGATTAATACGATATAGTTATTTAACCCATGAGATACAGTGTGAGATTACACATCTGATTACGGTAAGCACTACACTTTCCTGATCGTCAACACCTAAAAATATTTTAACGCTCGATTAGATCATTAACACTTATAGTAAATTTACTCTAAAATAAAAGGTCTAGGTTTTTACCCTCGGAATCGCAAATAATAACTATTTGTCGGTTCTCCCCGATTGACAGTTCACAACTCGATGGAAAATCCCGAATCGTTGATGCCTCACGATTGCGAACAACCTCAAATAGTTGATTTTCACCGGATGAGGGTCCACAACCCAGTGGAAAATCCGGATCACCAAAAAAATTTCTTCGTTTGAATCTAGAAGGGATCGCAAATCTGCTCCTTTTTCGATCACCAATCACTACTCTTTTTGATTCGATCTTGTTTTCTTCTGTTGTCAAATAAATATTAGTCCAAACTAATATTTCGTTATTATAACCATTTGATCTTTTGAGTGAAGTTAGCTTACCACAAAATCCTTACGTTCACAGGATGAAAATCGAGTGATAGAGTCCCTATGATAAAATCGGTTAATCAACACTATCTTTAACAAATAAAAAAGTAATATAGAACCCTTCGAAAAAAATTTCCTTACGTTGAACGATGAAATCCTTTTTCACACGATCTTCCTATGGCTAGGGTCGATTAAACGATGTAGAAATAATCAGCACTCCACTATACCACTACAAGAAGAAAGGGTTTTGTTTAAAAGAGAAAAATGATGATTTCGATCAAAAAGACCCTCCCAAGCCAACATATGAATTTCAACAATAGAGGAAAAATCAAAGAATTGAAAAGGGTGTTCTTACCGATGGTTCAAAGATGACCACTCGAATGAAAAAGAAAGTTCAATGGAAAGAAGGAAGATTCGGCTATAGTAAAAATATTGGAGAGGGAGTGATGTTTGAGAGTTTTTGCAAGAAGAAAAGAAAAGAAAGGAAAAATGCCTTTCAAGATATATGGTTTCGGCACAAAGAGGAAAAGACTTTGGGGAGAAAGAAGGATAATACCGAAATGGTCAAAAATGAAATGGCCAAAAGAAAACAAAAGTTTTACCCATTGCTCATGACATATTCGGCTAGGGAGAAGAATTTGGAGAGAAAAAAAATTTTGGAGAGGAAAACTATTGATACACCAAAATGCCAAAATGAAAAAAAAAATGACCAAAACTAGCACCTAACTTACCAAATGCTACCCAAAAATTCGGCCATTCCCCCTAGCCCCCAAAACCATCCAAGTGCATGGCCAAATGGTCAAAGTTTAGCCACCCAAACTTTCCAAAACATCTCCCTTGTTATAAGCCTTATGTTCCCCCTACATGCCTTTTCCATTTGATTCCTTTCCCTAAGTTCAATCTTGCCTTTTCTCTTAGCCATCTTGCCATAAAAATAGAAGTCCAACTTACCATAAGTTCAATGCTTGACCGACAATATGAGGAAGGAAAGCAAAAAAATAAAATTCTCACATGCACACAAAGGGATTCGAACTCCTTCCCTCAAGGTAACACACATGGTGCCATATCCCCTTTACTAATTGCTCATTTATGTTTACCTTTTTACCACTTAATTACCTTAAGCTTTAAGGTCACTTATTCCATTTCCTTAAAGTACTAATTGCCAAAATAATTCTACTAATTCCAAATAAATCTCGAGCCTTCTCAAGACTATTTAAACACACACATTGGATAATTTAACTAGCTGAGCACCAAAATTATGTAACATATAAAAAATCAAATTTTAGGACGTTATAAGACTCCTAAAGATTCAAACAATTCTAAGTCATATATATGTAGCATGAAAACATAGGTGTCTCCCCTTATCTAAATGACTACCTTTAATTTAAAACCGACAAGGATTGACATCCTCACTAAAGATTCACTCAAAGCACTCGAAGTGTTTAAGGTTCAAGAAAAATCACTCATAAGTCAAACCTAAAAAGTTAATCCCATAGGCTTGCCTAAAAATCAAATCTCCACCACTGTAATATGAGATGATACACAAATTAAAAGGTCTTTAATAGGGTTGTAACGGGGCTTAGGTTAAAGGTGTAGATAAAGGCTAAATTAGAAAGTTTAGAATTGAGATTGAATTGACAAATTACCTAACCTTAGAAAAATGAACTAATAACCTTAATAATTACATCACATGAAAATTTAAAATACTAATAATATGAGCTTCTTCAAGATGCTGAATTTAAACATACAAGCTCTTAGAACATAGAACTAATAATGAATATACTTCATTTTTTTTAAGAACAAACTAATAAATACATAATATAGAAAGAACTTTATCAACTTAAATAAAGTAATTAGGCAACTGATCAAATCAATTCTCGATAGAAGGGTAGTCAAAGGAATAGTGATAACAAATACAAAGGTTTTTGGGTTAATATTAATGGGTAAATCAATAATATGGGCTGTTAGGATCAACGGGGTTCACTAGGGGTTAATTGTGAAGGTAGGCTTTTTAGTAGAGTGAGTGGGTTAAAACCTAGGTGCCTTTATCATCTCAGTATATCAAATCAAAAATGTGGTCTTAACATGTATAATCGAGGCAAGTTCTAGAATAACAATTAGTGTTGACACACTCATAATCAAATAAAGTGAGCACGAAAAAGAATATATGCTCTATAAGGCTCAAATCTAACAAAAATTATGGGTATTTGACATCAATCCTTGTAAATTTCAAATTTCAAGGTAATATTCAAATTCAGTTTGATAACCTAGAAAAATTTTTATTCTTGAAAAATAGACTTATCATGCTTGATTCTCTAGTATTCTTCAAGTATAAATCATCAATGCACAATTAACTATGACTTACTCAAAAACATATCAATAAGAATCATAAATCATCAAAAATTTCATCCTAATTAGTAATATGAGGAAATTACTTAAGAACTAGATATAATTCAGGTATTTGAGAATAATGCAAAAAGTTAGGCACTGTTACCCCCCACACTTAAGATGTACATTGCCCTCAATGTACAAAGATAGATAAATAATCATGTAATAATGAAATCAAAAGAGAAGGGGAGAAGTGACACTTCCTGAATTTTTAGATGACTCCGGGAGTTGGCAGTGGTCGTGGTAGAAGATGAGTTGGAGGGGACGGTGGTGTTTTCTATGGTCTTGGTGGGGTGGCTACCGACAATCTCTGTACTTGATGAAGAAATTGGGGAGCCTGCAAAGATATGGCCAAGAAATCTAAAGAAACATTAAAAATATACTCATAATATAATTAAAGACAAGAAAAATAAAAAAGAATGAGACTAAGAAGAAAACTGAAATTAACAGAAAAGATTAATGGACTAAGAAGTCCTTATTGATAGATGGTTCACGAGGTAGGTGTGACCTCTAAGGCTGTAGATGTGCTAGCGGTAGTGGAGGTGGCGTGATTCTCAAGCAGCCTGATGAACCTGACACTAAGGAACTACATTAAAATAAGCTAAACTAAGCATAAGATAGCCAAAGGGAAGGAAATTGAAGCAAAAGAGAAAAGAAAAATAGAAACAAAAAGGTCTCGGAGACCCTTAGCGTGTTGGAGGGTTAAAGCAGCCAGCATGAACTTATGTAGATCGGTCTTCCTTGAGGAGACTGTGGTTGGCCTCTTACGCTTCTTCGGCATGGCTTTGGTGTCTCAAGAGTTGTAAGAATGATAGGAGAAAAGGAGAGAAATCTAAGGGAAAGAAGGTAGGGATGAAGGTTAATGGGTGAAATAGGGAGGAGTGGGGCGGTTTAAATAGAGTTTTGGATCATGACATCATCCCACACCCATGTACCATGGGCGTGTCGAGGCACACAGGCCACATCGCACGGCCGTGTTGTG
Organism: Gossypium rotundifolium; assembly: GCA_025506655.1. Classification (NCBI taxonomy): domain Eukaryota; kingdom Viridiplantae; phylum Streptophyta; class Magnoliopsida; order Malvales; family Malvaceae; genus Gossypium; species Gossypium rotundifolium. The sequence continues at coordinate 140,222,212 of CP106728.1, read as the reverse complement.
GATCATATCGCCCGTGTGTGATAAGTCAGTTTCGCCCACGACCGCGTCGCACGACCGTGGTGTGGTGTATATCATTTTTCCAACACCCATGTTTAGTTTGCCACGGCCATGTATGAACTCTTAGTGTCGACCACGATCGCATCACACGGCCGTGGCATGGTGGTTGGGTTCGTGACTTCGAAAAATTAATTGTTTCGACTGCACCATACCGTCATGTCAAGACGGAATTCAAGTACACACGGCTACCACTACCGTGGTGCGGGAATCTTTACTTTTGATTCATTAAAATTCTGGAGAAGGAGAAAAATAAAAATAGAAAAAAAGTAACCAAAAATAGAAATAAAGAGATAGTGTTAGTGCTCGGGTTGCCTCCGGAGAAGTGCTTATTTAAAGTCTTAAGTTAGACTTTCCTCGTGTTTGAAAAATCAGGGTGGTTTAAATGTTTGAACATCTTCCCTCATGCTGTCAGTTTTATTTTCATGATAAAGTTTGAGTTGAGAAACGTTTACCTTAAAAGTGCCGAATATAGGATTACTTACCTCGACTATTCTGTATGGGATGATATTGCGTACCTCAAGAGGGATTCCTTCGATTGTATTTAGGTTTGGTGTGGTGATGCAAGGATCTGTTTTATCTAACCGTACCTGATCTCCTATTTTGAAGTGAGTTGATGTTCCTACGAGCTCTTCTGAGTGCTCTTTTGGTTTTAATTCATGTGGTTTCGATTTTTCTTTAAAGTATGTCTTCCATTCTTCTAGTTTGTCAACCCTAAGGCTTTTCTCCTCATATTCTTTTCCTTTTTGGGCACGAGGTCCATGATCCAGCTCAAGTTTGTAACTTTGTGGTGTTTCCTGTGGTGAAAGTTGAACAAGTTGGTTATCAACTGATTTTGCTTTCTCACATTCATCACTTGACGTTCTGGTCGAGTCAAGAACTTGTAGACTGATTGATTCGTCACCTACAAGAAGAATAAGTTCTCCTATACCAACATCAATTTTAGTCCTGGCAGTTGCTAAAAAGGGCCTTCCTAAAATTAAAGGAATTGAATTATCCTCATCTATGTCTAAGACAACAAAATCAACTGGGAAAACAAATTTATCAATTTTTACGAGAACATCTTCGATAATACCCCTAGGAATTTTAACAGTTTTATCAGCTAATTGTATACTCATCCTAGTTTGTTTGGGTTTCCCTAGACCTAGTTGTTTAAACATTTTATAAGGCATGACATTTATACTTGCCCTAAATCGGCTAAAGCATTGTCAGCAGCTTAAACTACCAATTAAACATGGAATTGTAAAACCCCGGATCTTTTAACTTCCGTGGTAGTCTATTTTGTACAATTGCTGAGCACATTGCGTTGAATTTTACATGTGGCTCCTTGTCTAACTTACGCTTATTCGTCAAGAGTTGTTTTAAAAATTTCCTTGAATCTGGCATCTATGACAGAGCTTCAAGAAGCAGTAAGTTAATACGTAATTTCTTTAAAAGTTTAAGAAACTTATAATTTCTTTAAAAGTTTAAGAAACTTACCGAACTGCTCCTCTCAGATCGCTCTCTTTAATGCTTTGGGATAACGTGCGATGTTGGCACTCTTTGATTCTTGGTTTTGGCTTTTCTTGTGTTTCCTCAACTTCACCTTTTTCTACCTCACTTTCTTGAATTGAATTGGGTTCTTCTAACCCTACATTTTCTTGAGCTATTATGGCTTGGATTTGCTCCTTTGGGTTGATCTTGGTGTTGCTTGGTAGACGCCTTCTTGGTCGCTCGGACATTAACTTGGCAAGTTGTCCAACCGACTTTGTAACTTCCCCGATCGACTTAGTAAGTTCCCCAACTTGGTTTTGATCCTTCCATTGATGTTTGTTGGGTTTTCGGTGTTGCCTCTGTCTTGGAGATGGTTTTCGTGGTCGCCACGAATTTTGTCAACATCTCTTCAAGGTTGGGCTTCTTTTCCCGTGGATAGAGCTGATTTTGAAATGTAACATCCCCAAACCCGCCCACGCGCCTTGACCGGATCTGGTTATGTCACCAAGGAAAAATGTTGAAAATCTTTGTCTTTAGAATAAAACTTGAAAATCTTGTTTATTTCCTGAAGTAATTCCATTAAAACTATTAAATAATATAAGCTTAGTTTGAATTAAAACTTTATTATGTTTTATTATAATATAAACTATTTGGAAAAGATATATCTAAATATAAAATAAACTTCAAGGATCATAAATAGAACACTTTAAATAAAAGTGGCCCTTATTACAAAAATAATGAATTCAAGTACTTCAAATTAAAATGCATAAAGAAAATGTTTAAAACGTCCTTTGCATGGGCCACCTCAGATCCACTCCAACCCGGTCCGATCATTCATATTCTGCGATGTTGGATAAATAATTGGGTGAGTCATACAGACTCAAAGGTGTAATTAAAACCACCGATATCCACCCACATGCTAGCCACAAACCAACCCAATTATCAAATGCAACATATAAATATAATCATTTAGGCATTACCACAATCTGGGCTTGGCCCACATTCAATCCACATTCAAGTACTGGGCTAGGCCCTTTTCTCATTAATCCACTGATTATTAGGCTTGGCCCATTTCCATGTATGTTCTCAAACATACCTATTCATATTTCATATTGGGCTTGGCCCATATCCATATCAATTCATAACGTAAACCATGCAATCATGAAACCCAACCCAATCCTAAGGTCCATCCGCTACACACCCCTTAACCAAATTTACCACACACCGGGGACTATCGAGTCACCCTCTCCTTTTCCTCCAAAAGGCAACCAATGCCATCCACGATGTAGCGATAGCTAACATCAAACCACGATGGAGCACACAAGAATCCATCAAGCCACGATATGGCATAAAACCGATATCAATCAAGGTAACCACGTGAACTAAATCGAAGATCCACAACGCGACCTCGGCCAACGCCAATCCACGATGTAGCACAAAGTCGACATCAACCACGCATCAAGTACACCTGCATCTTCTTTCATAACCCACCCATGCACATGTAACATGATATAATGACAATATGATGCATGTGCATGTCATTCACAAACATAGGCATACACTGTGATTTAAATAAATGACAACAATATTAATAATTTGCTATTTACGATCGGCGTCATACCCTTTTAGGGTATCTATTGCACTTTTACCATCGCACTTATTAGTAAGCATATAACATAAGCAGATATCACATAAAACCCTAAACAATGGCTAACTACACACCTTATAACCTCAAGCTCTAAACCTCGATTCGACGCTATTGTTTAGCGAGACTACCGTTATCCGCCTATCGTTTTCAGGTACGCCCACACCGGTGGCCAATCACGAACCGCCGAGACAGCTCTTTTCTTAAACTTGGGATAGGGACTTTCCTTTACCTTCTTGACCAAGATCCATGTCCATTAATGATATCTTAATCGTAACCAAATGGTTAACCGATAACATTATAATCTAAATATACCAAATTTAACTACACTTACTAATATTCTTACCAACTAATCGAATCCCTAAGCTTCGATTACCCTTGTCGAAATCCCTAAATGGCCACAAATGTAATCGGTTATCACTTATTTACCAAATATGGCCTGTGGTCAATACCATGAATCACTTACCTTACTTACCAAAATCCCGAATCACCACTTCGCTATGTAGTGTTGAAAACCCTATATTCCGTATGTTAAAATCGGCTAAAACATAATCCCAAAAATAATGGCCCTTGGCGAATGTCACAAGTCACTTACCTTGATGACTTCAATTCCTAAAGGCTCCCAACGTTTGTTAGAGAGACTACAAGAAAGTAGTCATTTACACCTTCCTTGATGATTCGGCTTTACTAGAAAAGGAGAAAAGAGAACTTTCTTGGCTTTAAATTTCGCAATGGAGAGATCAATAAAAGATGAACTCCTCCTATTAAAATTTGGCACACAAAGGTAAAAGAAAACCAATTTTCTGTAGCTTCTCCTTATAAGCTTCAAGGTCGAATGGCACATCCCCAAGAGTCCAATTTGCCACCATTTAATCCCTAATAAAATTCCTCCTTATCACAATCAAAATAAACCAATAACAACTCCTATTTACTAATTTAAACTAAATAAAATAGTCCTACAATTATCCTACCACTATCTAAAATAATTAAAAATAAAGTAAGCTTATCACTTACCTACCAAATTAATTCAAAAGGACTAAACATTAGCAAATTAATCTTTATCCATTGAAGCTCCATGTGCACTCCACCTTCACGCCACCTCTTCATGCCAGAAGAAAAGAAAAACCCCACTGCAGCCTCCAAGGTTCGAACGCAGAACCTTGTCATTGCACCTTCTCCTCCAATGCCCAGCCACTCGGCCACATTGAATTTCTTGACATAAAGCCCCACATTTATTTTTAAACCCTTCCTACCTCAAACCCATCGCAAGCAAAATATAAAACGCCTAAACTGCCGCTCCAAACCCCTCGAACTCCAGCTCTCTCTTCCCTCCAATACCAAGTGATGCACACTAGCCACTTGACCAACGAGTTCTTTGTGTCAAAACACGCCTAACTCCTTTTTAAGGCTTCCATCCTCAGTGGCGCCATAACCCAAAAACATTAAAACCACCTTTGTTGCCGCTTGACTCGAACCCAAGCCCTCAATGGCGCTACTTCCAAATTTCTTATAGCAGCATGAAGCCACTTTGCCAAGTTGCCATTCTTGTGCTATAAATTACCGAAAATTATTCTTAAGGCCTCCCTTGGCCCGATTCCCTTTTCCACTAAAAATCCAAAATTTTCCAAAGTCTTCCCGTTTACTCCGAGCATTCTCAACACCTCCAAAACACAACCAAGCATACCCAAAACCTACTAGAACTTAAATTATACCCAACATGCCTAGCCCCTAAACCAGGGTGTTACAGGAAATTTGGAGGAGGTTGTTGTCTTTGATTTCCTTGACCTCCTCATGAAAAATTTGGGCTATTCCTCCAACCTGGATTATAGGTATTACTATAAATAGTATTATTAGATCTAAAATTATTACCTATATAGTTCATCTATTCGCTTTCTGTGCCCAGTTGGTAGGGTGGGTACTCAGGATTCGCCACAGTTCCATTTGCATTGCACTACATTACTAGATGTACATGAAGAACACAAACTATCAAGTTTTTTATTCATCATCTCACCGTGTTGATAGCATGGTTACTACGCCGAGGTTGAAAACTCCCACGATTTTGTTGGTTTTGTCCTTGTAACTTGCCATCGATAGTTGTTCAATGACACCTCTTCAATGAACTCATAGGTCGCTTTAGGAGTTTTTTATTCGTAGTTCCACGGTGTTTGGATCTATTAGTTGTCTCGTTGAGGATTTACACCATTGTAAATGGTTTGGACTTGTAGCCACAAAGGTAATCTGTGGTGTGGACATCTCCTCAAGAGATCCTTGTATCTCTCCCATGTGTCGTATAATGTCTCTAAATCCATCTGTACAAAAGAAGAGATATCATTCTGTAATTTGGCCGTTTTGGCCAGTGGAAAATATTTTAATAAAAATTTCTCGGTCATTTGATCCCATGTGGTGATTGACCCTCGTGGTAATGAGTTCAACCACCGCTGGCTTTATTCCTTAATAAAAGGGAAATAAATCAAGACGATGACATCATTAGAAACGCCATTTATTTTGAAGGTATCACGTAACTCTAAAAATTAGCTATATGAGTATTGGGTCTTCGATCCGCAAACCATCAAATTGAACAAAATGTTAAATCATTTGTATAGTGTTAGGCTTTAATTCAAAATTATTAGCAGCTATAGCAGGCCTAACAATACTAGATTTTGCTCCTGTTAATTTAGGTTTAGCATAATTATACATAGTACACGGAGCATCTGCCACATCTCATGGTGGATTATTTTCATCCATCCTTTCAGTAGGATTGGATTTGCTTTGTTGCTGTTCTTCTTGGTAATTTAAGGCTCGCCTAATTTCTCTGCGATTCCTACGAGCGGTAGCTTCAATGTCACAATCGTATAGTAATGGTCCTTTCGGGTTCCTTCTAGTCATAAACTAGAGGTACCTGTGTTGGAAAAGAAAGAAAGAAACTTTAGCCAGGTAAAAACTAAAATAAAAATAAAAATAAAAATAAATTGCGGGAAAATAAAAATAATGGCTAAAGTAATAAAAATAGGGCTTTCTTAATATTTTAATTCCCCGGCAACGACGCCAAAAACTTGCTTGTCTGAATTGTCGAGTTTTAAAATTTATAAAGAGAACGATTGAACCTGGAAACTAACTCTAACAACAACTTAAGGCAAGTGCACTTATCAAACAGAAGTATAGTTTAGGCAAGACCGGATTGTCGAACCCAAGGGAATTAAAAGTACAAATACTCATTTTCTTTCTATTATTTAGCCTAAATACGAAGTGACTGATTGATTAAACTAAAAACTAACTAATTACTAAACTAAGACGCAAAGACAAAAAGAACAAATTGAAGAAATAACTTTTAGAAAAACTCAGTTGATTACGACGATACCCTAAAAGGAATCCACCTAGACTTCACTTGTTATCTAACACTGAACCAGACGATTTATTCATTTAGCTTGATCCGTAAGACTCCCTAATTTATATTAAACCCTCTCGAGGCTTAATAACGTCTAACTCTAGTTTGATTAATTGAAATCTCTTTCTAATTAAAACCCCTAGAATCGCATTAACTCGATCTATGGACTCCCATATTAGGTTTCACCCTAATCCGAAAAAATCTTGTCACCCTATCTCTAGGCGCGCGATCAACTCTACTTAATACGCTAGATCTACTCTTAAGCAGGAGTTTTGCTCCACCACCTAAGCACATCATACTTGAATTAATATCCCGAAAATATCAACACAAGAATTAAGCACACATAATTAAGAACAAACTAAGTATTTATCATATAGTTCAAAAAACAATAACAAGATTCATCTAGGTTTCATCCCCTTCAGGTATCTGAAGGGTTTAGTTCATAATGATAAAATAAAACATCTCAAGAGAAAAGATAAAAAAAAACAAATAAGAAATACCTAAAACCCCCTAAAGGAATTGAAGGAGAGATCCCCATCTTGAGTAGAACTCCGTCTTCTTTAGATGCATCAACTGGCTATCTTCGAGTGATTCCCATGAATCTGGCCTTCTAGCTCGGCTCCTTGGCCTAGCTGACTGCCTAACTGACCGCCCTCTTTCAGGTTACACTTAGGGTCTTTATATAGGCTCTTGGAATACTTTATTTGGCCCCTAAGTATCCTAATTCAAGTATAATTCCTACTCGGGTGTTTGAATAGGCTTTGGAATGTGTTTTTACCTTCAAGTATCCAAATTCGAGTGAAACTTCTCTTGGCCGTGGTAGGGACACGCCCATGGCACACGCCTGTGTGAATCGACTTCAGGCCTTGTTTGGGTCTGTTGATGGAGGCACAACCGTGAATCGAAGTTAGGCCAGTGTTTAGTTAATTGTCGAGGAACCACCATGTGGCTTGAAGTTCAGGCCGTGGTCGATTTCCACTTTGGCCCAAATTGGCCCATTTTAAGCCCATTTCTCGCTCTTTTCATCCCCGGGTGCTGTAAGTATAAAACATGAAAAGAAAGGATTAAGAGCACCTTTTACATAAATGAAGGGCTAAATCATCCGAAAACATGCTAAATGTGGAATTAAAATATGTTACTTTTACAGTTTATCAATATTTCAGACCATACAGACCCCATGGAAGGCCTAACACATGCTTGTGTGACTAAAAACACAAAATTTCTCTCACATGGCCTGGACACACACCGTGTCAACGTCTGTGTGACTCTAATTCCAAAATAGTAAGTTACACTACCTATCATAAGGCCCGATACACTCATCAGATGACCATATAGCCTACCACACTACCGGCACATGGCCATGTGGTATCTACCGTGTCGTATGGTATCGATAACCATGTTTTTTTTTTTTGCTCTATTAATGGTAAGATTTTGGGTTTCAATACACACCGATATGGTTTCGATATAGAAGCAACAAAGATGGTTACCAAACCTAAAACGTTTTTATATTGACCAATTAGATGAATTAATCAACCAATTCACTAAATTGACAATTGAAACCAAAACTACATCGAAATACTTGACTCAAAAACTCGAAATGGTATTAATGCTTACCTTCACACAAAAACAAGAGCACATGACTTAGATCACCAAAGAAAATTATTTCAATCCTCCACATAATAAAAGAACCAATTTAGCATTCATCGTGAAAAAGTAGAACAAAACAAGCAAAACAAATCTAGATCTTGATAAAATGAGTGAGAGTGAGCATTATCGTAAATGCAATGTAAAAAATTAAGTCGTTAATGTTTTAAATCAAACAAAGAACACTATTCCTCAAAGGAGCCCACAAAGTAAAATTAGCGTAAGAGAGAAAAGAAAACAGAGGAAGGAGGAAGATAGAATGATAGTAAAAACAACCCAAAGGGAAGGGAGTTTTAGGAGAAAGAACTTTAATTAACTAAAAGAGATAAAACTAACTCACATGCAACAAAAAGAAAAACGTTCTCTTATTACTTTCGAGAGATTCAAGACCGACTAGAGGATATACAGAAGTTTAACCATTGAACCACTAGGTTCATCTTTGAAATCAGTTGAACATAAATAATTTAAAACCACATGTTCAAAGATAGGTGTTTAAGCAAAAATAGCAAAATTTCAAGAAACAAGATTTGAGCTCGTAACCTTGCACACATAACTAGAGCACTTAACCATTATTCTAGATTAATTCACTTTTCAACATTTTCAAAATCCTAACTTAGAATTCAAGATTTAACCACTCTTTGTTTCACTAACTCAATTTCTTATAACCAAGTTTTTGGGACGTTATAAGGATAAATTAAGATATGCAAGGCAAACTTTGAAACATTCTATTGTAGCAATCGAAAAATTGAATGAGATGATAGAAATTGAAAAAGATATCAAATGAAAGGAGCCCTAGGCTTAATGGACAAAGGAAAAGTTGTTGTAGAATATCCTTGAGTGTTTGTCAAAGCATTTGGAGAGTGCTCTACAAAAGTAAAAATTTAGGAGAAGCCTAAAATCCAAATCAAACTAGCTCAATCTACAGAAGAAAGATCATTTGTCACTATTGTGGTGTTCAAGGCCATATCATGCCTCGCTTATTCAAGATGCTCGAGATCTTCGACTAATAAAATAGTTCCCCAATTGTGCCCACTATTGCTAAATTGTTCGAAATGAGGAAAAACTTATTTAGAGAAGAAAAGATCAACAATGTTTGTTTGTTGCACATAATCATTCAAAGCTTCAATTGATGATTTATGGTAATTTGATAGTTGTTGCTCACGCTATATGACTAGTAACCTCTCGTGCTTAAGTAATTTTATTGAAAGCTATAAAGGCGGTGTCACTTTTAACAAAGGACGCTTGTAGTTGATGGAATGCCTAATCTAAAGAATGTGTTATATGTTGATGACTTTAAAGCAAACTTGGTAAGCATTAGTCAGCTTTCTGATTAGGGAATGCTTTCTAATTAGGGAATGCTTGTTGGATATGGTGCCCTAAGTGTAGTATTTTTGTCTAAGAAAACTTGTAATTTTTTCAAATAGATTGCTTAATAAAAAAAATTAATTAATATTAATTTGTATAATTGTGGTCGCATGGGTTTGCATGAAATATTAAATGGAAGCAAATGTTTCTATTAGTTGTCTAATTTTTAATTGATACTAAATAATATTACGTGGTCAGATTGTAATAGGAAAAGAAGACTTATATTAGTAGGTGAACCTAAACATGTCCTTAGTTTAATTGAAAATGAGTAAACCAATTGAAAGACTAATATGTCGTCTATCAAGTCCAATTAGGCAGATGCTTTGTCTTAGGCATTAGAGCAGATGACTCCTAGAAAATAAAGACATAGATGTGACTGAACTGACCTAAGAAGAATAGATAATGAATCCGTTTATGGGTTTATTCACTTGTGATGGTCATAGTATGGCATACCTAAATCCTGAGAGGATGACAAACTATGCATGCGTGACTTGTACACTTTGATGTAAATAAAAGCTTTAGTTCAAATAGATAAGGAATCAAAAGCTGGTGCATTGTGTGTATGACTTCTATAGTATGTAGCATCATTCGCAATAGTAGAATTCATAGCCAGAGACATGAGTAAATGATATCCTCTCATTGGCACATGGTTGATGAAAAGTAGATGTGGCCATGATTCATTTGTCTTTGTGATAAATGGCTTGATTACTATTTGATAGTAATTGACTTTTCATGAAGGAAGATGTAATGGTTACCATGAGATAAAATAGGATCATATTAGGAGAACAAATATTAACCCAAAGAGATTAAGGTTATCCTATGAGGGTAACACACTTATGACAAGGTCATTGGGTGATTACTGATTAAGTTAATTTCATAATGGTATGTGTTAGTCGATAAAGTTTGTAAAAACTGTCCTTTGATGATTCGCGATTACAACTTTCCTATTGATTATATGTTTTTACCCTTCGATGAGTTTGATGTGATTCTAGGTATGGACTGGTTAACTTTCCATTATGCTGTTGTGAACAGTAGACAAAAGCATATTATATTAAAGTGTCAGAATGGTGAAAAGCTTTGAATTCATTTAGATAAACTGGATAGTACATTTAATGTTATTTCAGCTATGATGGCATAGAAATATGTTAGAAAAGGCTATTAATCATATCTCGCTTATATATTTGATTCCAGAGTTTCATAATTGAAGTTAGAATCAGTTTCGATTGTGTGTGAGTTTACAAGTGTGTTTCCAAAGAAATTACCAAGGTTACCGCTGGCTAGAGAGGTTGAGTTTGCTATTGAATTGATGTCGGGAACATCTCCACTATCGATAGCTCTGTATAGAATGGCACATATTGAATTAAAATAGTTGAATGCATAGTTGCAAGAGTTTCCATATATGGGGCTTTGCTCAACCCAGCTTTTCTTCTTGCGGTGCTTCTGTGTTGTTTGCTAAGAAAAAGGACGGACCAATGTGACTATGTATCAATTATCAACAACTCAACAAATTCACAATCAAGAACAAGTATCCATTTCCTTGAATTGATGCTTTGTTTGACCAGTTGAAAGGTGTGATGGTATTCTCAAAGATCGATCTTCATTCTGGTTATTATCAGGTACGAAGATTATGAGTTTCTATAATGCCATTTAGTTTGATTAATGCACCAGCTGTGTTTATGGATTTGATGAACATAATATTCAGATTGTATTTAGATAGATTTGTTGTTGTATTCATTGATGACATTCTGATCTATTCACGAGATGAGATAGAGCATGCCCAATATTTAAAAATTGTTTTACAAACTTTCTGTGAAAAAAATTGTTCCCTAAGTTCAAGAAATGTAAGTTCTAGCCCGAGAAGTTAAATTTTTAAGGCATGTAGTGTTTACAGATGGTATTAGAGTGGACCCAAGTAAAATCTCAACGGTGGTGAACTGGAAACCTCCGAGAAGTGTGTCAGAAGTCGAATCGTAAGTTTTTTTAGATTAGCCAGATATTATGAAGATTTGTCGAGGATTTTGATGATTGCTACACCATTGGCGTAAACTAATTCAAAAGATGTCAAGTTCAAATGGTCTGAGAAATGTCAAACATTTTAACCGCTTGAAAGCTTTGTTAAGCGAGGCACTCGTGTTGGTTTAGCCATTGTTTGGTAAAGAATTTTTATTTATAGTGATGCTTCATTGAATGGTTTGGGTTGTGTTTTGATGCAAGAGGGCAAAGTGATAGGGTATGATTCTATAATTGAAATCACACAAAAAGAATTATCCGACTCATGATTTAAAGCTTGTAGCTATTGTATTTGCTTTGAAGATTTGGCAACACCATTTGTATGGAGAAAATGTCACATCTTCATAGATTATAAAAGTCTAAAGTATTTGATGTCATAGAAAGATTTGAATTTGAGATAGCATAGGTGGCTTGAGTTATTGAAAGATTACAATTTGATCATCGATTATCATCGAGGAAAGGTTAATTTAATGGTTGATGCTTTGAGTAGAAAATATCTATTTGCTTTATGAATATTGAAAACACGATTGATGTTGATTGATGATGGTTCAATTTTAGCGTAATTAAAAGCTAATCGACATTTTTGCAATGATTTGTGAAGCACGTAAATGTGACTTATCATTTGGTCGCTAAATGGAAATAAATTGAGATGATATTCAAATTTTCATGTTGGTTCAAACGACGCTTTATACTTTAAAGACATAATTTGTGTTCCAAGACATTCTGATCTCATTTAGAAGATTTTACAGGAACCTCACAGTAATAGTTTATCGATTAATCCTGGTAGTAATAAAATGTACAGCGATTTGAAATAGATGTACTGGTGGCTAGGTATGAAAAGAGAGATTTCAGAGTTTGTATCAAAATTCTTAGTTTGTCAGCAAGTTAAAGCCGAGCATTAGGTACCTTCTAGTTTGTTACAACATATGATGATTCCAGAATGGAAATGGGAACGTGTTACAATGGATTTCATATTCGGATTGCCTCTATCTTCGAGAAAGAAAGATGTTGTATGGGACATTGTAGATCATTTGACGAAGTCCGCGCATTTTATTCTAGTGCATACTGATTTTTCACTCGAGAGATTGGTAGAGTTGTATGTTACCGAGCTTGTTAAATTGCACGGTGTTCCGATTTCACTCCTCCTCAGGCAAGCGGTCAAGGCCGTGTTCGGTGCCTAACATGATGTGGTAGACCTATTTTTTGCATGGTTTGTTGATAGGCCCGAGAACCTTAACAATGCGGTTTATCTATGCCCTTCCCTATTGATCATTTGCAAAATAGTCTAGTTTTAATATTTATAAAGAGTGATCAAACTCAGAGATCGACTACAACAACGATAGAGGCGGTGCACCTATCGAAGAAAGAGTATAGCTCGTGCAAGAATATCTTATCGAACCCAAGGGAACCTAAAAGTACTACTACTCACTTTCTTTTTATTATTTAGCCTAAAATATGGAGTGATTGGATTATTAAACTAACGAAATCTGAAACTAAATACAAAGACAAAAGATGGAATTGGAGAAAGACTTTAGGAAAACTCGGTTGATAAAGACGATACCTCGGGAAGAATCCACCTATGATTTCACTTATTATTTATTCCCAAACCATATGATTTTTTACTAAGCTTGATCCGTGAGACTCCCTAACCAATATTAAACCTTCTCAAGGCGAATAATGTCTAACCTTAGGTTAATCGGTGGAACTCTCATTTTCTTATAATAACCCCTAAGGAAGCGAAGAATTGATCAATGGATTCCCATATTAGGTTTCACCCTAATCCGACAAAATCTCGTAACCCATCTCTAGGCACCGATCAACTCCGCTCAATTATGCTAGATCTACTCTCATGCGGGTCTATTCCTCCTCCACCTAAGCACATCGATTGAATTAAGCAACATAATTAAGAACAAACCAAGTACTTATCATATAATTTTGAAATAAAATAACAAAATCCATCATAGGTTTCATCCCTTGACTATCCGAGGGGTTTAGTTCATAACTAAATAAAAAACATCTCAAGAGAAAAGATAAAACAAAACATTAGAAATCCCTAAAACCCCTAAAGGAACTGAAAAGAGATCCTCCGCTTGAATGGAGTCCGACTTCTTGAGATGGATCAACTGCTATCTTCAAGTGATCGCCTAAAAGATGAATGCTTGACAGAATTCAGCCTCCGCCTCAAAAGCTCCCCAATGTCCGCCTTAGGTTGTTTATATAGGCTTTGGGATGCTATTCTTGGCTCCTAAGTATCCCTTTAAGTAGAATTACTATTAGGGTGTTTGAGTAGACTTAGGAGTATGTTTCTTTGGCTTCAAGCATCCAATTGAGTGAAATTGCTCATTCATGGCGAGGGCACGCCCATGGCACACGCCTGTTATTCTGTGGTTCCGTGCCTTGATTCTCGTCGATTTGGGCACTGCCATGTAGATCACTAGGCACGCCTGCATGTGTGGTAATGAGATGATTCACGCACCGTGTGTGATGGAGTTGAGGTCTGTCAGAGGTATTTTGGTGAGGCACGATTGTGTGAAATTTGGGCGAGTAGTGTTGATTGCTTGCTAAGGTCCATTATCTGCTTTAAGCCTCTTTGTGTTCTTTTATCCTCGGGTGCTTTCACGAGTATAAACATAAAGAGAAAGGATTAAAAGCACCTTTTATAGAAATCAAGGGCTAATTCATCCAAAAGCATACTAAATATGGGGTTAAAATATGTTACTTTTATGGTTTATCAAATACCCCACACTTAAGCTTTGCTTGTCCTCAAGTAAAATTCTCAATTCACAATTAAAACAAACTTTCCATAATTCATAATTCCTATCGACAATGTCTCATCGTAATTCATAGATAATTTATACATGGAAAATTCAACTCAAAGAACCCTAAAGATTCAATTACAATAGTCACACCTTTATAGCATGAAAACATAGGTGTCTCCCCTTATCTAAGTGATTACCTTTAATTCAAAATCGACAAGGACTGACATCCTCACTAAAGATTCACTCAAATCACTCAAAAGTGTTTAAGGTTCAAGAATAAGCACTCTAAGTCGAACTTGAAAAGTTAATCCCATAAGCTTATTTGAAAATTAAATCTCTACCATCAGATATGAGATGATACATGATCAAAAGGTCTTTCATTAGGGTTATAAACGACTAGGGTTAAAAGTGTGGATAAAGGTTGAATTAGAGGTTATAATCGAGATTGAATTGACTAATTACCTAATCTAAAACAATGAACTAAATATGAATATTTACATCGAATGAAAACTAATAATACATACTATTGATAATTACTCTATAATAAGATTATTTTCATCACTTGAAATTTTATAATACTTTAATACTGAGCTTTTTCTTTAACAATTAGAGTTTTAAATGCTCTAAGCTTTTTATTTACTACTAATATTTAATATACTTGGATTTTTTTAAGAACATACCAAAATAAACATAATAGAAGGAACTTTGATAATTGAAATAACCTAATTTGGTAATTGATCAAATCAATTCTCGATGTAGAGGTAGTCAAAGGAATGTTGATAACAAATACAAAGGATTTTGGGTTAATATTAGTGGGTGAGTCAATAAAAAAGTTGTTAAGATTCAATGGGGTTCACTAGGGGTTATTTGTATGGGTAGGCTTTTTAATGGAGTGAGCAGGTTAAAACCTAGGTGCCTTTATCATCTCAAAGGTATCAAATCATTAATGTGGTCTCGACATGTATAAGCGAGGCAAGTTCTAGAATAACAGGTTCAAAGTTGACACACTCATAATCAATTAAAGTGAGCACGAAAAAGGGTATATGCTCTATAAGGCTCAAAATCTCACAAAAAATTATGGGTGTTTTGACATCAATCCTTATAAATTTTGAACTCTAAGATGATACTCAAATTAGGTTCAACAACCTATCAATTTTAATTTTAGAAAGTAGACTTATCATGCTCGATTCTCTAGCATCGTTCAAATTTAATCATCAATGCACAATTAACTATGACTTACTCTAAAACATATCAATAAAAATCATAAATCTTTAGAAATTTAATCCTAATTAATAATATGAGAAAATACTCAAGATCAAGACTAATTTTAGGGTTTTGAGAATTATGGAAAAAGTTAGGCACTATTACCCCACATTTAAGATGTACATTAACAATGTACAAAGATGAATAATGAAATTTATGTGTCAAATCAAAAAGATAAGTGGGGAAAGTTATACTCCCGAAATTTGGATGATCTCAAAGCGTCTTTGGTGGCGGTGATGGTGTTTTCTATGGGCCCAGTGGAGTAGCTACCAGAAGCAATTTGCTAGATGAAGAAATTGGATAGCCTAGAGATATAGCCAAGAGATCTAGAGGAATAATAATAACATACTAATAATAAATTTAAAGATTAAGGAAATAAAAAAGGAGACTAAGAAGAAACCGAAATTGAAAGAAAAGACTAATGGACTAAGGAGTCCTTATTATTGGATGGTTTTGAAGTGGGTGTGACCTCGAAGGTCATGGTGTGTGATTCCTTCACCTTTAGAACCTAAATCCAAGAAACTAATATGAAATAAATTAAATTAAGCGGAAAAGAAGTATAGATAAGGAAAATAAAGGAGACTGAAAAGAAAATAGAACCAAAAGGTTTTGAGACCCTTAGCGTGTCAATTAAGTGAAGCATCGACATGAACTCATGTTGAGGTCTCCAAGGAGATGATGCTTACATTTCTTCTTGGCATGATCTTTGTGTTGCTCAAGTGTCTTCAATCTTTTCTATGAATAGGAAAAAAATTTGAAAGAAAAGAGAAAGAAGGAATAAGAAAGAAGATGGGACAAAGAGGACTAACGTGGGGTTTTAAATAGGATTTCAACCGCAAGGGTTTTTCCTTTTTTAATTTAAAGGGTCTTTTAAAGGTTGTTTTCAGGGTTTAAATTTTAAATTTCCCTCTTTTACCCCCTTAAAATTTTTTTTTTCCCCATGTTTCCCTTTAACTTTTTTTTTGGGAAATTTAAAAGGGTTTTGGTTTACTTTTTTTTTTTTTTTTTAAAGTTGTTTCTTTTAAGGAAATTTTAAATTGCCCACCCGGTTTTATCCCTTTTTTTAAATCGGTTTTTTTTTAAAAGTTTTTTATTTCATTTTAAACCAATTTTTCCCTTTTTTTTTTTAAATTTAAAACCGTTTTGTTGGGTTTTGTTTTTTTTTTGGGTTTAAATTTTTTAAAATTTTAAAATTGACTTTTTTCGCCCAAAACTTTAAACTTGTTTATCCTTTTTTCTTTTTAAAACCCCTTTTTTACCCCCCTTTTAAAATTGGGAAAATTTTCTTTTTACTTACCCCTTTTTTCTTTTGCTTTTTTTGGAAAACTTTTCAATTTAAAACCCTTTAAATTTCTTTTTAATTTTCCCTTCAATTTTTTTTTTTTGGGTTTAATAGGGGTTTTTGTTTAAATTTTTTTGGCCTTTTAAAATTTTTTTTCCCAAAATTGGGCCCTTTAAACCCAAAATTTTAAACCTTTTAAAATTTCCCCTTTTTATTTGGGGTTTTTTTTTTTTTGAAAATTATTTGGAATTTAAACATTTGGGTTTCCCTTTAAAAATTTCCCAAACTTGTTTTAAAATTTTTAAAATTTTTTTAAGTCTTTTAAAGTTTTGGGAAATTTTAAACTTTTCTTTTTAAAAATAACTTTTTGTTCTTCGAGTTCCACCGTCGATGAATCAATCATTTGCCTAGTTGGAAAATTCACACCATTGTAGAAAGTTTGGACTTGAAGCCACAAAGGTAATCGTGGTGTGGGCATCTCCTTAGGAGATCTTTATATCTTTCCCATGCATCATATAATGTTTCTGCGTCATTCTGCACAAAGGAATATATATCATTCCTAAATTTAGCCGTTTTGGCTGGTGGAAAATATTTTAAAAGAAATTTTTCGGTCATTTGATCCTATGTGGTGATTGACCCTCGTGGTAACGAGTTCAACCACTATTTTGCTTTGTTCCTTAATGAAAAAGGAAATAACCAAAGACGTATGGCATCGTCAAAAACGCCATTTATTTTTAAGGTATCACAGAATTCTAAAAAATTAGATATATGAGTGTTTAGATCCTCATCCTGCAAACATCAAATTGAACGAATTATTGAATCATTTGTATTGTGTTAGGCTTTAATTCAAAATTATTAGCACTATAGCGGGCCTAACAATACTAGATCTCGCCTCTGTCAAAATAGGTTTAGCATAATCATACATAGTACGTGGAGCATTCTGTCTTGCACATTTGGAGGATTGTTTCGCCCATCCCTTCAAGAGGATTGGATCTTTGCTATTCTTCTCTTTGATAGTCTAGGGCTCATCTTATTTCTCTGTGATTTCATGAGCGGTAGCCTCAATGTCACTTTCAGATTCTAATGGTCCTCAGGGTTTCTCCTAGTCATAAACTAGAGGTACCGATATGAAAAGAAAGAAAGAAATTTAGAAAAAAACAAAAATATATGTATAAAAGAGAAATTTAAAAATAAAAATAATGGCTAAAGTAATAGAAATAGAGCTTTCTTAATATTTTAGATGTCCCCGGCAATGGCGCCAAAAACTTGATCGATGCAAAACAGTCTAGTTTTAATATTTATAAAAGCGTGATCGAACCTGTAAACTAACTGCTACAACGATAGAGGCAAGTGCACCTATCGAACAGTAGTATAGCTCAGGCAAGAATATCTTATCGAACCCAAGGGAACCTAAAAGTACTACTACTCACTTTCTTTCTATTATATAGCCTAAAATATGGAGTGATTGGATTATTAAACTAACGAAATACTTAAACTAAATACAAAGACAAAAGATGGAAAACTCAGTTGATAAAGACGATACCCTCATGAAGAATCCACCTATGACTTCACTTATTATTTGTTCCCCAAACCATATGATTTCTTTACTAAGCTTGATCCATTAGACACCCTAACCTATATTAAACCTTCTCAAGGCGAATAACGTCTAACCTTAGGTTAGTTAGTGGAACTCTCGTTCTCTTATGATAACCCCCAAGGAAGCGATAAATCGATCAACGGATTCCCATATTAGGTTTCACCCTAATCTGCAAAATCTCGTAACCCTATCTCTAGCGCTCGATCAACTCCGGCCAATTATGCTAGATCTACTCTCGTGGGTCTATTCCTCCTCCACCTAAGCACATCAGATTGAATTAAGCAACATAATTAAGAACAAACCAAGTTCTTATCATAAAATTTTGAAATAAAATAACAAAATCCATCATAGGTTTTATCCCTTCAAGTATCGAGGGTTTAGTTCATAACTAAATAAGAAAACATCTCAAGAGAAAAGATAAAACAAAACATTAGAAATCCCTAAAACCCCTAAAGGAATTGAAGAGAGATCCTCCATCTTGAATAGAGTTCGACTTCTCGAGATGGATCAACTGCTACTTCAAGTGACTTCCTAAAGATGAATGCTTTAAGAACGAGCCTCGCCCAAAAGTTCCCCTAATGTCCGCTTTTAGGTTGTTTATATAGGCTTTGGGATGCTATACTTGGCTCCTAAGTATCCTCTTTAAGTAGAATTACTATTAGGGTGTTTGAGTAGACTTAGGAGTGTGTTTCTTTGGCTTCAAGCATCCAATTCGAGTGAAATGGCTCATTCTCGCGAGGGCACACCCATGGCACACGCCTATGTTATTACGAGGTTGGGCCGTGCCTTGATTCTGTCGATTTGGGCACGGCCATGTAGATCACCGTGCACGCCTGCAGTGTGTGGGAATAAGATGATGCACGCCTGTGTGTGATGGAGTTGAGGCCGTGCTCTAGGTATTTTGGCGAGGCACGGTCATGTGGAATTTGGGCCAAGCCGTGTTGATTACTTGGTAAGGCCCAATTACTGTGTTTCAAGCCTGCTTTGTGTTCTTTTTATCCTCGGGTGCTTTCCTGAGTATAAACATGAAAAGAAAGGACTAAAAGCACCTTTTTACAGAAATCAAGGGCTAATTCATCCAAAAGCATACTAAATATGGGGTTAAAATATGTTACTTTTATGGTTTATCACCTATTGTTAGACCTCAACCTCTTATTGGGCTAGGGACGCCATCTCCCTTAACCAGTAGGAAGCACCTCATGGCAGTTCTTGGCCTCTAAAACAAATGAAGTTCATGAGGGAGCAGATGGCTACCTAAGAAGCATAGTTTATGGAACAACAAGCCTTCTAGCAAGAATTACTGAGATAGAATGAATAACTTTAAAGAAAAACACATATAGACAACTTGGGGTCCGAAGGAAAGATCAACACCAAAGATGAGACCTCGAGTATGCAGATGAAAGAGTGGCTGAATGAAATGGATGAGTCGCACCATGACGCGTAAAGCGTTGCACCTGAGTTATAGGATATGGACTGGTTGTTACGCTTCTAACAACCTCTCGCACCCAAAATTGCAAAAGTGGGTTTGCCACACAATTTCAAGGTACCTAAAGATATGTTCTAGGGAAGGAGTGACCCGTGGGCCCACTTGATACAGTATAATGATTATATGAACATCTTTGGGGTGTCGGGTGTGACCATGTGTAAAGCCTTCTCGAAAATTGTAACACCCCTAACCCTTATCTGACACCAGAACAGGAATTATAGGGTATTACCAGTCAATACAGTTTTAATACAAATAATATAGAAATAATTAACATTCAATTTAGAAATTAATCATGTTGTCCCTTTTATAGGCCTTCGAGGACCAAAATATACGTTAGAAACAATTTCGGACTTAATCAAAACTCAAGATTTTACGTGAAATTTTAATTTTTTCTCAAATACTGAGGCTCACATACCCGTGTGGTTTAGGGACACTCCATTTGACAATAAAACATGCCCGTGCTTGAGGCTGCGTCCTAATTTATGTGCTCTCGACTTACCTCACACGGCCAAGCCACACGCCTGTGTGTTAGGCCATGTGGTCAATTTATTTTCAAAATTAAGTGCATTTTTCACGGTCGGGCACATGGTCATGTGCTAGGTGTGTATTACACAATTTGAGACACACGCTTGTGTCTCTTCTCGTGTGGCAATATTTGTGCATTCTGCTTCTAAAATTATAAGTTTCAGGACACACTACCTAACCACACGCCTATGTGTAAGCCTGTATATCACTTGATCTTGTCACAAGCCCGTGTGCCAGCCGTGTGGACTCAAAATGATTCTTATACAACAAGTTTACCATCCCTGCAAACCTTAAACGACAAGTAACTCAAAATCCAATCTTTCAACCAGTCCAAAACACAACTAAATACATCTAAAACATGTCGAACTATATATATAATAATTTAACTAATGCATGTTCATAAATATCTAACATAAGTTATCTAATCAATTCATTAAAATACCTTTCACCAATTCAAACTAAACCATATAATAAGACATATATTTATATATATTTAGATCAATCTATCATCTTTACACCATTAATATTCTCATCACAAAATGACATCAAAAGACAACCTAGGTACAAGCCATTTCAATAGAGAAAATACTTCACCACGTATTTGAGTTTGGGATCGATTATAGATGTTGATTCAAACGATCGACTTTGTTCTAACTTGTGCACGGAAAACAAACCGTATAATCGAATATGTAACTCATGGTATTTTTATAATCGATTACTTATTAAATAAAAATTTGTAAAGTTCAAATACATATTTACACATAAAAATCCATTCAATAATTAATCAATTTCGCAATACACACTATTCATAACACTTTCAATTATCACATCTTTTATCTCAATTTCATAGATGCTATTCAATAGAATTTCACCATAATGTATTCAATTCAATTTCAATATCATTCAATTTCATAGGCGATATTCAACAGTTTTCATCATAATGTATTTAATTCAACTTCAATATCATTCAAGATCAATCAATTTAACCAATTCATTTACTTATCCCTATTAACACAACTCGGACTTGACTGTATACATGGATCCAACCAACACACTAGTACGACACTCTATGCCTTATTGGCTAAGCAAGTAAAAAAGTAAATGATGGTACTCAAGACCTTATCGATTTATCAAAGTAACAACAAGAAATGACACTTATTGTGCCTCATCGACTCAAGTCAAAGTATCCTGAACATTTCCAATCCTATGGCACGCCAACTATATCCGACTTAGCCCAAAATATTAATATGGCATTTCAATTTCCAATAATATACAATTTTAATCAATTCTAACCCAAATTATTCAAATAATTCAACATAAACCATATCTAAAAATCAACTAACTTTCAAAATTTCCACTTATATTGTAATGACCGATTTTCAAAGTTAGTCGAATAAATGGTTTTGAAACCACTAATCTGAGGTTTGAAAAATTAGTTTTAATAATATTTTATGTGTTATAGCATGATTATATGAAGGCATTAAAATTTTGGTGTATTAATTTTAGCGATTGCATGCTTAATTGCGAAAAGAGTAAATCGCATAAAGTGCTAAAGTTTTATTTTGCAAGCTAGAGGTGTTAAATAACTATAAAATATTAAATTGGAAGTCTCTAAAATGCAATTAGCCCTTAAATAATGGTTGACCGCCATAGGGGACAAAGAATTGAAATAGGTCAAAGTTGGTGGACATTAGGTGATTAATTGTTGTAATATAATAAAATAAAGAGAAGAAAAGTATCATCTTTTCTCATCCTTCTCTCCATTGAAATTTTAGCAAAATAAGGGGTTTAAGAACTCAAAATTTTAGCCAAGCTTTTCTCCTTGCAAATCAAGAAGCTGAAGCTCGAGATCAAAACCGAGGCAAGGACAAGGTTGTGGACTAAATCAAACAATTCCACATATATTTTGGTATCGAGGTAAGTTTGTGTGAAATTAAGCTACATAATGCTATTATGTTTTTTCTTTTCTTTGGCACGACCGACCGATCGACCCATGAACTGTCTAAGATGGTGTAAATTATACCCACATCCAACCACTTGATAATTTTCGTCTTTACTACATCCTTTATGATGGGGTCCATTGTCCATCAATCGCTCCTCTATCGTCATCTTCTAATATGATCTTGTGCATGCATATAGATGGGCTAATATCGCGAATATCAACTATGGTCCATCCGATAGCCTTCTTGAATTGTTTCAAAACTATGATAAGTTTCTTTTCTTGTTCAAGAGTTAATTTCAATGAAACAATCACGAGTAAAGTAGAAGCGTTACCTAAATAAACATATTTTAAGTGTGTAGGTAATACCTTAAGTTCTAACTTAGGTGGCTCCTCGATTGATGCTTTTGGCTGGGTGTAATCCCTTTTCTCTAATTCCAAAGATTCAAAACGGGATTGCGGATTAAATTCCTTTTGATTAGCTTGTAGCAAAGCTAAGTATTCATTCTCCTCTTTATCATTTAGAGGGTTTGATGTTAGAATTCGTTCCAACAGATCCTCACAATAGTTGAGTTCCTTCTCCACTATTAATTCCTCTAAATCGGATACTGCAGAACAATCATCAATTGTGTCAGGAAATTGCATTGACTTAAAAACATTAAATGTTACCTGATCATCCTAAACACGCATAGTCAGCTCTCCCTTCTGTACATCAATAAGGGTCCTTCCAGTTGCTAAGAATGGTCTTCCTAGGATAATTGGAACTTCTTTGTCTATTTCAAAGTCTAGAATTACAAAGTCAGCAGGAAAGATAAATTTATCTACACGTACCAATACATCTTCAATTTTTCCTTTTGGATGCGCTAAGGATTGATTTGCTTGTTGAAGTGTAACCGTTGTAGGTCTAACTTCACTTATCCCCAACTTTCTAAATATTGACATAGGCATCAAGTTAATACTCGCACCTAAGTCACATAATGCCTTACCACAATAGGTTGCTCCAATATTGCACAATATGGTAAAACATCCAAGATCCTTCAATTTTGGGGGTAGCTTGTCCTGAAGATATGCAATGCATTCCTTCGTCAGCGCTACCATCTTAAATTCTCCAAGTCTTACTTGTTAGACAGGATATCTTTCATGAACTTGATATAATTCGACATTTGCTCAAGTGCTTCAACCAACGGCATGTTGATGTGAAGTTGCTTAAGTACGTCAAGGAACTTCTTGAATTAAATCTCCTAACTCTGCTTTTGAAGTCTTTGAGGGTAAGGTGGTGATGGTTTCTTTATTGAACCGGTAGTGGTTGATTCAGTATTCTATGGTCTCGCATCTAACGGAGTTGTTAGTTGATCGATTTAATCGGTTTCGAGGTTACCTTGTCGAGTTTTACAAATTTCGTTCTTGTGGAACCGGAATTTCAACACTCGGTTGAACTTCCTCTGAGTCTTGAGCCTCGACTTGCTCCTTTTCACTTCAATGGTATTGGGCTCACCGCCTTTCCACTCCTCAATGCCAGCGCTTTACAGTGCTCCTCTCCTGGATTTCTTGAATTTTCCGTATCACTAGGTAAGGTACCCTATGGTCGGTTCCTAAGTTCAATTGCAAGCTGGCCCATTTGGTTTTCCAGATTCTTCAATATAGCTATTTGGCTTTAGATTAAGGCATCATTCTTTGCCATGTATACCTTCAGCAAACTCTCCAAGCCATTGGATGCTTCAGCTTGAACTGGTTTCTGAACTTGTTGAGGGAAACTAGGTAGCTGGGTTGGTCTGGGTTGGGTGTAAGTGTTACTGGTTCCAGCCCCTTGGTTACTCCAGGAAAAATTCGGGTGGTTTCTCCATGATGGGTTATAAAAATTGGATTGCAGCCCTTGCCTTCCTCGGTTTTGCTTCTAATTACCCATATAGTATACAGATTCTGGGTTCAACGGACATTCTTCAAACAAATATCCTTCCCCACAATAGACACAGGCTATATTCTCAAATTGATTAGGTGGCTCTGCTGCAAAACTATTAGATCCATTAGGAGTAAGATTTTTAAGCATTGAGGATATTGATGATACCTGAGATACGAGTGAAGTAAGAGCGTCTCTTTCATGTATTCCAGAGACTTGTATTCCTGACGCTGCTCGACTAGTTGGCCATTGATAGTTGTTGCTGGCAATCCTCTCGATAATTTCATAAGCCTCATTATAAGACTTAGAAAGGAGAGCACCATTAGCAGAAACGTCCACTACCATCCTCATGTGAGCGTTGAGACCATTGTAAAACGCCTCAAGTTGGATTCAATATGGAATTCCATGATTAGGGCACTTTCGTAATAACTCTTTAAATCTTTCCTATGCCTCATACAAGGATTCGTCATCCATTTGTTGGAAGGCAGTGATCTCCTTCCTCAACTTAGCATTCTTGCTAGGCGGGAAATACTTCATAAGAAATCTCTCTACTCACTCTTGCCATGTGAAAATTGAGTTCGGTGGCAATGAGTTCAACCAGGATCGAACTCTGTCCCTTTGCGAATATGGGAACAACTTCAATCGTAATGCATCTTTGGTACTCCGGCTAATTTGCAAGAATCGCTCACCTCCATGAATAGTCTCAAGTGCGATGAGGGTCTTCGAAAGGCATTCCATCGAATTGGCCCACCGTTGCAAGCATCCGAACATAACTAGCTTCAGCTCAAATTGTTGTGCCTCGATTTCAAGTTTTCTAATACCCGAATTAAGATCATTGAACACTAGCACAGCATATTATCTTAAGGCTCTATCCCTATCATCAGCAATAAGGATAGGATTTTGAGCAAGGTTTGCTCCATTTTTTTTATTCATATTCTCGAAATTCATCTCTTCAATCATTCTTTGATTTGCTTGTCTTCTACGTTGTCAAAAGGTTCATTCTATCTCAGGGTCTACAGGGAGTAAATCGATAATTTGGTCAATATTCATAAACACCTAAAATATTCACAGAAAAATTAAATAAGTTAAAAATTAAACAAAAAATTAAACGAAAATGTAAGACTAACAAATTCAAAAATAATGGCTTTTGAAAAACATACCCAAACAAAAATACCAAAAACTTGGAATGATGGAAATGTGCAAATGTACACAATCGCAACAAGTAATAAAGTGACAAGTAAATGTCTAGTTATCGTGCCCATAGAGACTGTAAAAGAATTATTTATGAAAGTAATTTTAAACACTTTGGTGAAGGAAAAATATTTGGTTTAAAAGAGATAATAAAAAAACTAAGAGTTAAAAACTAAGTGAAATAATTAAAATAAAATAAAGAAATTCTAGTGCACGATTCCAAATATGATTTAATCAAGATGATATAATTGTGTTGGATTAATTATATTTCCTTACCTTAGAATTATTAAACTTATGCTTATACTTGTTACGAATAAGTCACGGCAACTCGGTAATTTGCTAACTTATGAAAATATTTACAAATAAAAAATCCATCCATCTCTTGTACATATTTCTATGCCAATTCGATCGATTAAATAGATTTATAAAGGTAAACATGTTATTGCACATACATACTTATTAAATTAAACAATCTCTCGCATATTCCTATGTCGATTCAAACGATTAATTCAACCTAATAAGCATATAAAAGACTATGTGAGGAAACAAAGTATCATTACCTTGAAACAGTTTACTCACAATAATCTTGCAAGTTATGCAAGGCACATGTATCGCCAAATACAACGCTAATCTAATCTTCAGCTACCTTAGAAGAATTAAACATGCACTGATTAAGTATTGTGTCCATTAATTACAATTTCAATGCGTTTAAATAATTAATTCTTTAGTTATCTAAACAATTATAATGCCAGAATAACTTAAGCATGATTTACTTAATCAAGCATTTTACCGAGGCCTATAACAGCATAAACATAAATTTAACAAATCAAGAGGACGAAATGCAATCAACCCAACACGATTTAATTCAAGCTAGATTGATTAAAATAATCATTTCAAATACATGAATATTCATTGTAACGCCCCGAATTTGGGCCTAGAAGTATTGGGCCTATTGGGCTTTGGATCTTAGAAAATTTTAAAGTGAGCGAGAAAATGACAATTGGCATGTGGGCTTTGAGGGTTTATTGAATTTGGAGTGTCTAGGTGTGTTGGAGAAGCTCAAGGTTCGAGTTTTGTGGTGGAGGATTCTTAATTTATTTAATTAAGGAATCAGGGTTGTGAGAAGTGGGCTTTTAAATAAAAATAAGTGAAAAATGGCAAAAAGAAACCTGTGGTGAAGTGGCTAAGTGACGCCACTAGGGTGTAGGGAGGTGGCGAAAAATGCATGCAGAGAGGTCTGAGGTTCGAGTGCTAGCTTAAGTTTTATTTTGGAGTTTAATTTTAGGCTTCTAGAAGGCTAGAAGTGGCATGTAAATGGACTCTAAGGAGAAGTGATCAGTAGAGAGAATTTAGGAGAAGGATAAGGGAGATATCATGGAGAAAAATTAGGAGATGAGCAGTGGATGAAGTGGTGCTGAATTGGACTCTAGGGGTGGCTAAGTTTCGGCTATAGGATATAAAAGGAGGGGGTCGAATGCTTGAAAGGGTCTTTGAGCATTCTTTAGTTTTTTGTTCTCCACTCTCAATTGGTTTCTCCGATAGCCGAATTTTTTTTCATTTGACGAAAAAGAAACCCATCATTCTTTTCGTCAAAAATTCCTATCAGAGTTGTGTTCTGCTTTACGTCCCTGAAAGCCGAATACACCTTATCATATAGCTTCACTTGTGCCAATTTTTAGTTAGTTCTCCTTCATCACAATCGATTGCTACCCACTTTTAGTCAAGCCAAATATTGTTCAGTAGCGATCTAGGCCGCAGGATCAAATGAGGGTTTCGGTAAGTGTTTAGTTGAACTTTTCAGTGCATTTTGTTAAAAGCCAAAGGGCTATGTAACCCTTCCTTATCGTTAATTTGCATTAACAAGGGTAAGACTCAACAATCGCAAGCATAGTAGGTAAGGATTGCTAACAAGGTGGTAAGTGTTCTCGACTCAGTCATGGTTTAGTAGATGGCTGAATCTAATGTGGCTCATAATGGTGACTTATGAACAATATGGGTCACTTGTTTTTGACGATATAGGTATTTGGGTGCAGATCTAGAGGATAATCGCCAATAGTAGCAAAGGAAGGGCTACTAGAATGTAAGGCACACTGCACGGGTAAAGTGAGGTTTCGCTTTTGATAAGTATGTGTTAAAGCTTTGGTTAATCGCTAGTAATGTCAATTGTAGGTTTGTGAATAAGGGGTTTGTAGCACGCGAGGTTACCAGGTGTGTACAAACACTACACATACGATATCGACAATACCGAAAAGTCGAAAAGTCGAAAGTGGCTAAATGGGTTCGGTGGGCCCTAAGGCTAGGTTCGATGAGTTTGTTTGGTTTGGTATACGAATTGATTCAACCAAGCATAATACATGATCTAGAATTGTTTTGGGCCTAACAGGCCATAAGGATGTGATTTGGGCCTAATGGGTCGTAAGGATGTAATTTGGGTTTGATGGGCTTTATGGGGACGTAGGCAAGTATGCTAGGGTTTATAGACTTTAGGCCTAGTTTGAACAACTCTTAAATTTCATAAGACTTAATCTAATTAAACATGTCTGTGAACAAGTCGCTGAGTTTGAGTGTGGCAACCGACATACGCATGTCTAGGATTGGATCTAGGGAGAGCTGGGTACTTAAACAGTCCTAGTGGCCCACCTCCTCTTCTCTGGAATCCTACCTGGTGCATAGTGTCTGTTCACTTTAGCCGTAAGGACTTGTTGATGGGTCACAGTTCATAACTAAAACCCGAGAGGGACCAAATACCCTTATATTTGTAAAATTACTAAAATACCCTTATATTTGTAAAATTACTAAAATACCCCTATATTTGTAAAATTTCAAAAATACCCTTATACTTGTAAAATTACTAAAATACCCTTATATTTTTAAAATTACCAAAATACCCCTATTTTGTAAAACTACTAAGATACCCTTGTTTGCAAAATTACCAAGATACCCTTATTTTTCCAAACTACCAAAATACCCCCGTAGGGTAGAATTACGAAAGTACCCTTAGGTAGTGAAATGAAAAAAATACCCCTATGTGACAAGTATGAGTTTGTGGATGTTACTCGTGTGTTTGATGCATTCATATGATATTTTGTTTAGGATGCATATGGGTGGGAATTCTGGTACGGAGGAAGATTTAAGGATCGCATAGTCGCATAGCCATGGATCCACGAGTGGCTTTAAGCCCATTATATGATTAGTAGCTTTGCTGCAACGTTAGGTAGTACCGCAACCGGGCTACCTTTGGTGTGTAGAGGATGGGTGGGTTGATTTAGAAATCCCACAGGTGTGTAATAGTTAGAAGGGAAATAGTGTATGTAGTGGATGGATTGTTGGGATGGGTTTTGTATTATCTTGTTTGTATATGATACGATATGATATGATATGATATGATATGATATGATATGATATGAGGGCATTGTGGGCTAAGGCCAAGACCACCGATTTTGATAGGGCTTAGGCCCAATGTGAATATTTGTATGTGATTTGATTGCCAAGGGTTGTACATACTGTGTTTCGAAACTCACACCCTTTTATTTAATGTTTCAGGTGATCCTGAATAGACGACTCGATGTGGGAGAGGACTTGGAGATGACCACACTACAAGTTGATTAGATGTTTAATTTGTTCAAACGAATTTATTTTAAATACTTTATTTTTTATGGGATTGTAATAAGGCCATGTATCTCCTAATTGACTTTAGATTTTTGGGTTTTATTATTATTGTTTCAACTATCCAGTTACTAAACTTAAATAAAATTTCTAAAGTTAACATGGTTTTCAAAATAACATAACATATGAATGTTTTCGTAAAATATGGGCTTTTCATCTTAACTTAACAAGATACAAGGGTCTTGGGCTTTTGGGCCTTAAATGGTTAATTTGTAAAATCCTTTGAAGTGTGCCTTCAATGTGACATTTCGAATTCGGGCCTAACTTTTAGGTCGGGTTTGGGGTGTTACATTCATAGATATGTTCATCATAAAAACAACAGATATTAAAAAGATAGGGAACAAGAAGCAAATCCGGTGTTTCTCCGTGGCTTGACTGATTGCTCCTTCTTTCTTCTCTATTGTCCTTACAGATCAAGGCTTCCACTAACACTTGCTTGCTGCTCCAAATGGCTGAGAAAACACCTCTTTTCCAAGAGAGGAAATCGGCACAAGAAGGCTTGGTTTTTGGAGAAAAAGGGAGAATGGAGAGAAGAGAAGTGATGAGAGAATGAGAGTGTTGAGGGATGATTTGAATGGGAAGAAAAGGGGGTTTTATATAGCTGAGGATGGCTACTAAAAATAGCAAATTTCAGCAGCCAAAGAGCCCCCTCATGGCCGGCCATCTTACATGTCAAAGTTGAGACTTTCAACTTTGCTAAAATTAGCCTG
Source organism: Gossypium rotundifolium (assembly GCA_025506655.1). Lineage (NCBI taxonomy): Eukaryota > Viridiplantae > Streptophyta > Magnoliopsida > Malvales > Malvaceae > Gossypium > Gossypium rotundifolium. Next base: position 140,192,321 of record CP106728.1, on the reverse strand, counting down.
GGGCAAATCCGTAAAGCCTTAATTTAAGGTGGTGTTTGAATGCAATTTGAAAGTCTTCCAAGGGCCTTTTTGCAAGCTCATTTAATCAGCTAAAATGCTGATTTGGGTCAGCATTTGAACGGTTCTGGGCTGCCCAATTGGTGGCTGGTTCGGTTCGCTCAATTTGGTTCAACTAGTGCAGTTCAATGGGCCCTTTTCCATAATTAATTAAAATTAATTTATTTAGCCCAAATTAAATTGGGAATAAATTAAAATAATTATATTATGAATTAATACACATATTTGGACCGTCTTAGGTTGGAAATTATTTTGCCCTGTTACTTCGAATTGCTTCTCGGTTTTGTTATTCTAACGGTGTTTGCTGGGTCAATTTTCGCCATTTGTACTAATCTATCAAAAATAATCAAAATTCACTAAAAATAATTGAATATTTGACTAAAAATTAACATGTTCAAATTTTTAATACAATTTAATTATTTTATAAAAATTAATTTTTTATGACAAAAATTATATCGAAAATGCATGATTTTAAGTAAAATTAGGTATGAAAAAGTATATAAATCTATGTGTTTCCAATAGCCTTATAATTGTCCACATGGGTAGACATATGGGCGTGTTCAGGCGTGTATGACACACGGTCAGCCCCATGGGCGTGTTGATAGGCCATGTGTACCCCTGCATGCTAGGTTGGTAAGTTAGAATACCCAGTAGTAAACATACGGGCTGATACACGGCCGTGTGGAAGACTCGGCCATAGGACATAGGCGTATGCCCAGGCCATGTGAAGTATGCACATGAATTTAGGAATTTGATTCGCCACATGGTCTAAGGACACGGGCGTGTGCCTTGGCCATGTGACCTATGGGGATGATGACGTCATAAACAAAATGTCAAGGTTTTTACACACGGGCTAAGACACGGTCGTGTCATGACCGTGTGAGTGACACGGGCCATGGACACGGGTGTGTGTCAGTATGTGAAAACCCCATGAGGTTTGAAATGAAAATAAAATCCACACGGACTAGGGGCATGGGCGTGTGTGACCACACTGACTGCCCACAGTGAGAGTGTCCTTTCACACTGGCGTGTGGCCCCTGCTTTTGTGCAAAAGTTTTCTTAGTGTTTGAAAGTTTAGATTCAGGTCCCAAACCACTCAGTATGTTAGTTTAGGATCTCGTAGACCTATAAGAGGGATATTATGATTTTGAATGAAAAGTTTTAAGTTGAAAAGAAATTTTGTAGCCCGATGTTGTATGTCCGAGTAAGTTAAGTCCTAGAATGCCTCGTGCATTTGGTCCCAGTCGAATACGGGTAAGGAGTGTTACATATATCAAGTAGTATTTTGTTTTAGGATTCCAAAACATCAAAATTACAAGAAAAATAGCTAAAATGACTTACTATTTAAACTTCAAACCTTGAAACCCTAATTTTTCCTCTTTTTTTTCTTTCTCCTTTCTTTCTCCCTCGTTTCGTTTGGCTATTCTATTTTTTTTTTCTATTTCCTTTTCTTTTATTTACTTTAGTTTACTTTATTTCATTTTATGTTATGTTATATTATATTATATTATATTATATTATATTATATTATATTATATTATATTAATTATATTATATTATATTATATTATATTATATTATATTATATTATATTATATTAACTTAAAATTATTTCTTAAATTATAAGTAAATACATGTATTTATTACAATTGTATGTATATTATTTAATGCACATGTATTTTATTTTACCACACATTTGGCACCTATGGCTTAATTTCTAATTTAGTCCCTCATCTTTTCTTTATTCTACAATCACACTTTCACACTTTATTCAATTTAATCCTTACACTAAATTAACCTTAATTCAAGCTAATTCACCTAGCCAAAACCCAATTAACCTCACAATTAACTTCATAAATATTTTTTAATAAATATTTACAAATCCGTTTACGAGAAAAATGACCCAGAAATACACTTTTACAATAACATTAAATTTTAGGTCGTTACAACAATGCTGAAAGGAAGTGCCAAAGATTGGTACCTTTCTCTCCCACAAGGCTCAGCCTGCAACTTCTCACAGTTGGGGCAAATGTTCCTAGGTAGGTTCAATGCCCATCGAGCAATCATGAACACGCCTATGGGAGTACAAAATGACCATGTACAATACTCATTCATATACAACAGCCACGAGCCTAGTTGACCTATCTGAGCGAGCCCATAAGTTCACAGAGGTCGAGGAGACTAATAGAGCATCACGATAAAATTTTCAAAGAGAATACCAAAGAATATGAGATTTGTATAAAACCATGAGAGAGTACAAAAATTCGAGGGCATACTAAAAATTCGAGGAATACCAAAAAGCCATGAGAGAATACCAAAAATATGATGTGTGTATAAAAATTATTATAGAATACCGAAAAATGGGAAGTAAAAAAAAATTATAGAATTTACCAAAAGTTTTGAGGTAGTGCCAACAAAATGACGGTAAAAATTATGAGGAATTATCAAAAATGAAGATGACCTAAAAATTTTCAGGAATTACCAAATATTAGTTTGTCTTATTAAATGTGCATTATTTATTTAATTTTTCAATATTTTTAAATTTATCCTTATATATAATATTTTTAATATCAAATATTAGCATAAAATTAATAATTTAAAATTTTTCAATTTTTAAGTCTACAAAACCACATTAAAACTCTTAATATGCAAAAACAATGAATTGTTTTACTCCAAAATTATATTTTCCTATTCAAATCTTCATTCCAAATGTATACAAAAAAAAAATTGAGAGCAAACAAAAAATTATGAAAAATGCCAAAAATTATGATGGAATATCAAAAAATATGAGAGAGTATAAAAAATTATGAAGACATACTAAAAATTCTGAAGGAATACCAAAAAACCATGAGAGAGTACAAAAAATTATGAGGCATATACAAAAAAAAAAAATTATGAGGGAATTCCGTAAAACATGAAGAAATACCAAAATTTATTAGGGATTACCAAAAATTATGTAGAACTGCCAAAAATTATGAGCAATTACCAAAAAAAAAAAATATAAGGGAGTAGGGACTACCAAATATTAGTTTGTCTTTTTAAGTTTGCCTTATTTATTTATTTTTCTATATTTTAAATTTATTAGTGTATATAATATTTTAAGTATCAAATATTAATATGAAAATTTAATATTTTAAAATTTACCAAAATATTCCATCTACAAAATCTCATTAAAATTTCTTAATATGTATTTTTTTTTTTTGAGCTTCTAGAAGTTCCCAATATTATGTGAACTACAATTTATCCTTTTTCTAACCCACAAGGATAACAACGGACCACTTAAATGATAGAACCAAAATTTACTTTCTAAATTATAAAAAACATATATTATTTTTTTATTAATGTAACATCCCATGCGAATGAAGATTTGAATAGGAAAATATATTTTGGAGTAAAATATTTCATTATTTTTGCATATTAAGAGTTTTTAATGGGATTTTGTAGAAATAAAAATTTAAAATTTTGAGTTATTAATTTTCATGGTAATATTTTATATTAAAAATATTATATATAAAGATAAATTTAAAAATATTGAAAAATTAAATAAATAATGCACATTTAATAAGACAAACAAATAATTGGTAATTCCTCAAAATTTTAGGCCGTCCTCATTTTTGATAATTCCTCATAATTTTTGCACTCATGTTTTTTGGCGCTACCTCAAAACTTTTGGTAAATTCTTATAATATGTTATATTTATATTAAGTTATATTAAGTATGGCGTTAAAATTAGAAAAATTCTAGTTTTTCTAAATTGAGTCTATAATTCATATTAATAATTCATATTAATTATGAATATCTCTCGTTATTTGGGACCCTATTCACCTCTTTTCTTTTTTTCTTCTATTGAATCGAGAAATAAATAGGTTTGATTGTCCATCTTTTTAATATAATCTATATATATTTAATATAATCTTAATATAGACATCCTCCGGATACTTCAAATCGAAGCAATTGGATGTCCGACTCAGGCCTATATGACATGACCGATCATAGGCTTGGCGGTTAGTAATAGGCTCAACTACATCGGATTTCTAAATTCTCATAGGGACCACCCAGAATTCCTTCCAAGGCCTGAGCGACCATCCTGGGCCTTCCACGATTTTTGGTATTCCATAATAATTTTTTATACATACTTCATATTTTCGGTATTCTCTCATGATTTTTTGGTATTTCCTTAAAAAATTTTATATTCACTCATGGTTTTATACAAACCACATATTTTTTAGTATTCTCTCGTAATTTTCAGCTTGCTTTCAAAATTAGGATTTGAAAGGAGAAATATATTTTGGAGTAATGAAATATGATTTTTGTATATTAAAAAATTGTATTGGGATTTTATATGGTAATTTTAAATTATTAAAATTTCATGCTAATATATGGTGCTAAAAATATTATATATAAGGATAAATTTAAATTTATTGAAAAATTAAATAAATAAAGCAAATGTAATAAGACAGACTAATATTTGGTTGTCCATCATGATTTTGGTACTCCCTAATATTTTTGGTAATCACTTATAATTTTGGCACTTCTCATGTTTTGTGATAATTCCTCAAAATTTTGGTATTCCTTTACAATTTTTAATAATTCTTCAGAACTTTGAGAATGATATAAAGACATTTCATCAATTAAACTGTGGTTGATGTAATAGTTTAACATGAAAAGATTGAATAAAGTTAAATATTTTATTGGAATTCAATCCTTAAGAATCAAAAGAACAAAATAATAGCCTTATCACAAGTTTCATACTTGGATAAGATTATGTAACGTTTTACAATGATTGATATGAAGAACAAAACACAAGCTTTTATATCAAGCTTTCATATTTCTTTGTATGATTATCTTAAGATAGCAAAAGAAAGAGAGCATATGAGAAAAGTTTCATACATTTTGGCAGTAGGAAGCCTTATGTATGTTATGCTTTGCATATGTTCAGACATCCGTCTTGCAACAGAATTGGTAAGTCGATCTTAGACGAATCCTGGTCCTGCATATCTATAACGACTCGATTTTCGTTATATAAAAAATACGGTTTTGGGATCCCGCTTCCATAAATCGAGTTTGTAAATATTAAATAGGGACATTTACGAGTTAATGTATAAATTTATTAAATTTTGGTTGGGTAATTTAATTAAAATTATCGTTAATTAAGACCTAGGGGCTAAATTATAAAAGTCAAACCGTTATAGATTTTGAATTGGCCAAAGGTTTAGGGACCTAAATAATAATTAGTCAAAAGTTCAAAATGATAATAAAACCATTTTATAAAATAAGTTAATGGATGACGATGATGATGTTTTGTTAAGTATGATTAGTTTAGTTAATTAAAAGTGATTAATTAAAAGACTTCAAATCATTCAATTAAATCTTCACAAAATAATAAATCCGAAATTTGCTTAACTGATTCGATCTAATTTTTAAAATTTATCTCTTCATAAAATCCATTTTCATACATGAGCCACACGCATTTAGGGCACATTCGTTGCTCCATCTGTGATGGACTTTGGCCAAAAAGTCCTTTTCAAGAAAACTAATAAAGAATAAGGGCGATGGACAAAATTTTCACCGCTTGTAAGTCCTTTTCACAGATGAAAAAGCCAAAATTTTAGCTTTTTAGAGCAAAAGCACTTTTGGCTGTTGTTTTACTTTTTTATCCTTATTATTTCTTCTTCCCAATAGACGTTACAGTTCTCTTTTTTTTTCCTCTTTTCTTTGTCCGATTTTTCTCCGGTTCCTCTTTTGATTTTTCGCTTCTCTTCGATCTCTCGAAGGTGGGTGCTTTTGTAACACCCCTTAACCCGTATCCATCGTGAATTAGAGTTATGAGGCGTTACCAAACTAGACACGCTTTAGCATACCATTTATGGAATAAACCCAATACGCATTTTAAATTTTTCCATATCAACAAATAATGTTCAAGACTTACGTTACAAACCATGTTTCATAATGAACACATCATTACTCATAATCTATACAAGTCTCGAATCAAGCTTCCACATAACAACACCAAATTTCATATGTTAAACATATATAAATACATCTATTTCATTAGTCGAATTTCAACATATCTTTTTATACCTTATACAAATATGCATAATAAAAACGAATAGATCCATGATACTCTATTTGCTTTTCATTCACATATGTGACATTTGAACCTTATAGCATAACCAAACATACACATCAGGCTACTATAATATGCGCAATGTCCCTAAAACAGAAGTCATGTCAAACCATAATCTTCAATTCATTTTACCTTATTAATTCATGGAAACAAGATCATTGAATAACCTACCAAACACACATGATATGTAACTAATTCAAATTATATATAAATACTACCAATCCATTGACCATATATTAGGTTCCCAATATAAAACTTCAATGATCAACCCAAAGCATTAGTATATACATTTCCATGATCATCTCGAATTATACCAAAGATTAAAATGACTATTATATCAAACATATAAACAATGCTTAATCCAAAAGTAATGATTTTATTCGCAAGGCCATATATATACATTTACAAAACCAACATCATTCATTACTTATCAAAATACATCCTATACATGCCTTTGATTCAAAAAGTAAACATATATATATATATATACCAAAGAGAGTGATAGTGTGGTCGACTTTCTTGATGATCCCCTGAGCCCATAGTTGAATCAATGATCTATAAAACAAAAATACACACATACAAAGTAAGCTCACTAGCTTAGTAAGTCTTAAGCAAAAGATAATTCACTAATCAAGCACTTTAACATTTTTAATCAATAAATGTAGGACATTGTATATGTATACTACGATATGCAATTGATACAAAACCGAATACTAGTAATATATTAACTCAATTACTTATACTTCACTACCATCAACCTGCAACTCATCAAAGCACAAAGTACATATATTACATGAATCGCATGTTTATAATCATGTAAATTCAACATTCATATCCATTACATTATCACACTAAAAATTCTATTATTTCTATATTCATACACGTCGATTATAGGCTCAAATTCACATAACACCATTCTTAACATAATATTTCAACTCAAGTAACATTAGTCACAACTTACCTTACTTCGATGAATTCAAATGGGACTTATGCTTACTTGAGTTTTAACTCAATAGATTCACTGTGTTACACCTCGAGAAATTTATGGTTTCTTCGTTTTAAAGTATCACCGGCATTAAGCCCGCTAGGCACGGCTTCGAATATATCACCAAGCACTAAGCACCGCTAGGCACGAAGCTCGAATATATCAAGCACTAAGCCGCTAGGCACGAAGCTTCGAATATGTCACCAAGACTAAGCTCGCTAGGCACGAAGCCCGAATATGTCACGGCACTAAGCACGCTAGGCACGAAGCCCGAATATCAACACATTCAACTTTGCGATACACATGACTTAGTACTAAACTATTAACCATCTCATATTCTTCATTTTACTTTCACATATTAATCCAAACATACATATTCACAATCAGATTAACCAAATTAATTTCACTACAAATTCATACTCCACATTCGCCTACATGTATATTTATGCTTTAAATATTCAAACATCATCATATACTATGTTCAGAATAATTCTTTGGTGTATACTTGCTTAAGGACTTACCTCAACTGTCGATGCATCGTGTAAACCGGCTACTCGGAACCTTTGTTTTCCCCGATCCAAATCTGCGTTTTCTTTGTTCTTGATCTAAACACATTAAAATTTAGCTCATTCAAGTACATTTCATCTCAATTTAGTCCCTAAACATATAAATAGGCAATTTACCATTTTGCCCTTACTATTTCACATTTTCACAATTTAATCCTATTTGCATAAAACACAAAATACACCAAATTTCTCAATACTACTTAAGGGCGAATACTCCTAAGGACTATACAAGTTCATTTCTTTCACTTATTTCGCAAATAAGCCCTCTAAAAATTTATTTTTGCAATTAAGCCCAAATACTCAAATTTACCAAAATTCAAAGACAAAACATATTAATCTCTAACATATATTTAATTTAAAATCATCAAACATCATAAACCATAAGAACACATTAATGGCCGAACCTCATATACACATGATTTTCAAAAATTCAAGCATGGGTCGGGTAATTTACGAAGCAACGATCACAAAAACGTAAAAATTAACAAAAATCAAAATCAAACTAACCTTGATTTTAAGCTTTAAAGTGCCGAAAATTTAAAAGGAATGAAACCCCTTTTCTTCTTCAACATTCGGCCAAGAACCACCAAGATGATAATGATTTTTTTCTTTTATTTATTTTAACATATAATAAGTTAATACTAAATTACTAATATAACCCTTTTAATAAAATAAAACTAACATATATAATGAGGGCAATGGTGACTTTAGCCACCCACTAACTTTAAAATTGGACTATTTACTCTTTTAATACCCCACTTTAAAAAGCCATCATCAAATAGGCACTTTTCACTATAGTTTGCTACTTTTACTTTTTACGCGATTAAGTCCTTTTTCTAAATTAAACACACAAACGATAAAATTTTTCTACGAGACTTTCTCACACATTAATTCACATATAATAAACACAAAATATAATATTAAAATATTTCTCAGACTCAGATTCGTGGTCCCAAACCACCATTCGATTAGGGTCAAATTGATCTGTTACAACTCTCCCCTTAAGGATTTTCGTCCCCGAAAATCTTACTATTAAACAACGTCGGATATTGTTGCCTCATTGAGTCCTCGTGATCCCACGTAGCCTCTTCAACTCCATGCCGATTCCATAGTACTTTCACTAATAGAATCCTTTTGTTTCTTAACTCTTTCATTTCCGAGCTAAGATATGGATGGTTCTTCCTCAAACGTCATATCGGCCTGATTTCAATCTCGATGGAGCAATCATATGTGACGGATCCGATCAGATTCACTGAGCATCAAACGTGAAATACATCGTGTATCTTTACTAATTCGAGGGTAACTTCAATCTATAAGCAACATGCCCAATACGCTCGATGATTTCATACGATCCGATAAATCTCGAACTCGCTTTGCCTCTCCGACCAAAACGAAGTACTTTCTTACACGAAGATACTTTCAAGAATACCCGATCTCCGACTTGAAATTCTATACCTTTACGCTTCAAATCGGTGTAAGACTTTTGATGATCCGATGCGACTTTCAAACTATCTTTGATTATAGCCACTTCTGCTCGATCTCTTTAATCAAATCAACCCTTGTATCTTGTTCTCACCGAGCTCGGTCCAAAGACAATGGCGCATTTACACTTGCGGCCATATAGAGCTTCATAGGGTGCCATTTTGATATTTGATTGAAAATTGTTATTATAAGCAAATTCAATCAAAGGTAAGTACTTTTCCCACGTACCTTCAAACTCGAGAACGCAACATCTCAACATGTCCTCAAGTGTTTGAATGGTTCGCTCAGACTGACCGTCTGTTTGCGGGTGAAAGGCGGTGCTAAAATGAAGTTTAGTACCTCAAGTATCCTGCAACTTCTTCCAAAATTGCGATGTGAATCTCGGGTCTCTGTCTGAGATAATAGAACTCGGCACACCATGTAATCTCACAATTTGAGATATATATACAACTCAACAAGTTTATCGAGTGAATAATCTGTACGAACCGGTACAAAATGAGCTGATTTGGTCAGTCTATCTACTATAACCCGGACTGCATCTTTCTTGCTCAGTGTCATAGGTAAACCAGATACAAAATCCATAGTGATTCTATCCCATTTCCATTCAGGTATCATGATCGGTTGAAGTAACCCAGAAGGCACTTGATGCTCGGCTTTTACTTGCTGACAAATTAAGCACTTTGAAACAAATTCAGATATATCCCGTTTCATGCCAGGCCACCAATAGAACTGTTTCAAATCATTATACATTTTCATGCTACCCGGATGTATCGATAATCGACCACTATGAGCCTCACTCAGAATCATCTGAATCAAAACTGAGTTCTTCGGAACACACATTCGGCTTTTAAAGTTCAAACAGTCATTTGCATCAATTTGAAACTCTGATTCCGCATCTTTTTTACACTGAATTCGACTAGCAATCACATCTTTGTCAACTTTCTGTGCATCACAAATTTACTGAATAAACGCCGGTCTTGCTTGTAACTCGGCTATGATCGAACCATCACCAGACATAACCATCTGTGCGTTCATTGCACGAAGAGCAAACAATGATTTTTGACTTAACGCATCTGCAACAACGTTAGCTTTCCCCGGATGGTAGTCAATCACTAACTCATAGTCTTTCAACAATTCTAACCATCTGTGTTGTCTCAAGTTCAGATCTTTCTGAGTCATCAAATACTTTAGACTTTTATGATCCGAAAAAACGTGACATTTCTCACCGAATAAGTAGTGACGCCAAATTTTCAATGCGAAAATAATGGCTGCTAATTCCAGATCATGAGTCGGATAATTTCTTTCATGTCGCTTCAATTGTCTCGAAGCGTAGGCTATAACTTTGCCTTCCTGCATCAAAATGCAACCCAACCCATTCAAAGAAGCATCACTAAAAACGACAAATTTTTTACCCGATTCAAATTTGAGCTAACACCTGGAGCTTCGGTCAAAAGGGCTTTCACCGCTGCTCGAAACTTTTCTGACTCTTTTTCGACCACTCAAACTTGACATCTTTCTATAGTAGCTTTGTCAAAGGTGTAGCTATCACAGAAAAACCTTTTACAAACCGTCTGTAGTATCTCGCAAGGCCTAGGAAGCTTCAATCTCTAAACATTCTTTGGTGGTTTCCAATCGAGTATAATTGCTATTTTGTTTGGATCCACCCAATACCGATCTTTGAAACAACATGACCCAAGAAGTCGACTTCATTCATCCGAACTCACACTTACTAAACTTTGCATACAACTGTTGATCTCGCAAAGTTTGTAGTACTAATCTCAAATGCTCGCATGCTCGGTTTCATCTTTGGAGTAGATTAGTATATCATCAATAAATACTACTACAAACCGATCTAAAAAGCCTCAAGACCGATTCATTAGATCCATAAAAATAACAGTGTATTAGTGAGTCCAAAAGGCATAATCAAAACTCAAAATGTCCGTACCTCGTCCTAATGCGTCTTTGGCACATCTCGTATCTCGACTCAAGAATCGATAATAACCCGATCTCAAATCTATCTTGAAAATATCAAGCCCTTTCAACCGATCAAACAAATCATCAATTCGAGGTAGCGGTACTTATTCTTTATAGTTACCTTATTCAGATTGTTGATAATCAATACACATTTGCATCGTTCTATCTTTCTTCTTCACAAAAAGAATGGTGCACCCAAGGAGAGAAACTCACCATGCAAAGCCCTATCTCGTTAACTCTTGCAATCGTGCTTTCAACTCTTTTAACTTAGTAGGTGCCATCCGACACGGAGCTATCGAGATCAAGTCATTCCGGTGCTAATTCAATGCCAAACTTAATCTCTCGTGATCGGTGATAAACCCGGTAATTCTTCAGGAAACACATCTAAGTATTCACACACAACCCAGACAGATTCAATATGCTTTTCGGACACTTTATTATCCAAGACATAGGCCAAATAAGCTTCGCACTCTTTTCTCACATACTTTCGGCTAACATCGAGGATATTAATGTAGGAAACCTACTTAAATCATCGGATTCAATTCTAATGATCTCACCATTCGACATCTCAAATCAATAAGTTTTCTTTTGCAATTCACCAACGCATCATGTGAAGTTAACTACCCATTCCCAAAATTATATCAAACTCATCAAGGGCAAAACATTAAATCGGTGGGAAGTAAGAATCCGAATCATCAACGGCAACCTCTACACACTTTATTAACAAGTACACATCTACCCAAAGGGTTGGACACATGAATCACAAACTCAGTAGACTCAACTGGCAGAGTCTTACCGAGAACTAGAGTTTCATACACATATGAATGAGTCGAACCAGGATTAATCAATGCAATCACAGTAGTATCATAAAGGGTGAAAGTACCGGTAATGACATCGAGGGAGGAAACATCCTCTCTGGCTCGAGTAGCATAAGCTCTAGCTGGAGCTCTAGCCTCCGATCGTATTGCGGTGTCCTTCGTCCCTCTCTGACTGCCACCTACATTGCCTGAATGTCTAAGTGGTCTACCCCGTGCTAGTGCACTGTTCGGTCTAATGTTCTGAGTTGCATTTTGCTCGGCTAACATCGGGCACTCTCGAATAAAATGATCTGACGATCCACATTTAAAGCAGGACCGATCACGAACTCTACAACTCCCAGGATGCCATTTCCCACAATGTTTACACTCAGCCCGGTTCTATGGAACATTATCGACACTAGCTATCGAAGTGGCTCGGGAACTCACTGGAGGTCGATCACGTCTAGGCAAGTCTGAAGTGGCTTTATGTTGACTGGGGTCATCTTTGAACTTCTTATGCACAGAATGGAAAATTTTACTCGATGATCTTTTTTCGAGTGTCTCTAGCTTCTACTTCAGCTTTTCTTTTCTCCTTTCCGAGCTCTTTGGCTTTACAAGCTCGCACGACTAATGTCACAAACTCTTTGATTTCAAGAATGCCAACAAGTAACTTTATGTATTCATTCAGCCGTCTTCAAATCTTTTACACATAATGGCTTGGTAGATATACACCCCGAGCGTAACGACTCAATCCGCAAACTTCGCTTATATTCCATCACGGTCATGCGTCCTGTTTTAATTCCGTAAATTCTTCTGCTTCGATCGATGAATCTCGATCGATATATTTCTTACGAAACTCAATTTGGAAGAAGTCTCAAGTTACTTTTTCTTTCGAACTATGGATACCAAAGCAGTGTTCCACCGGTGATAGGTCGTGTCTCAAATAGAGATATAGCACACTTTAGGCATTCATCCGAGTACAAGATAACTCATCGAGTATCCGAATAGTGTTATCAAGCCACATCTCGGCCGCTCTGCGTCATCATCATCATTGGCCTTGAATTCCTCGGCCCCATATTTCTGATTTTATCAATCGGAAGGCTGCTAGATCTCATCGGATCTATCATCGAAGTCTTGAAGGTACCGGAGTTGGATTATTGGGGTGGAGGTTGTTGTACAACCGGATTAGTCAGAATAAACTGGGTAAACCATTCATTCATCATCGATAGAAGGCTTGTTTAGCCTCCCCTCATGGCTACCCGAAATCGGTCGAGAGTCTAATGGCACCGATCCTCTTACGAGACCAAAGCAACGCTCTCCACATCATCACCACGCTCTATCAGATCGGATCCATTTACTATATAAAATACAATTGAAATTATCAAAAGTCACCACACTATCATATCTATAATTCAAAGGCATGTATAGCTAGGCTCTTACGCACTACTAGTATTCCTAGAATCGACTAAACCATAGCTATGATACCAATAAAATGTAACACCCTTAACCCGTATCCATCGTTGAATTAGAGTTATGAGGCTACTGAACTAGACACGCTTTAGCACACCATTTATGGAATAAACCCAATACGCATTTTTAAATTTTTCCATATCAACAAATAATATTCAAGACTTACGTTATAAAACCGTGTTTCATAATGAACACATCATTACTCATAATCTATACAAGTTTCAATCAAGCTTCCACATAACAACACCAAATTTCATATGTTAAACATATATAAATACATCTATTTCATTAGTCAATTTCAACATATCTTTTATACCTTATACAAATATGCATAATAAAACGAATAGATCCATGATACTCTATTTGCTTTTCATTCACATATGTGACATTTGAACCTTATAGCATAACCAAACATACACATCAAAGCTCTGTAATATGTGCAATATCCCTAAAACAGAAGTCATGTCAAACCGTAATCTTCAATTCATTTTACCTTATTAATTCATGGATACAAGATCATTGAATAACCTACCAAACACACATTATATGTAACTAATTCAAATTATATATAAATATGACCAATCCATTGACCATATATCTGGTTCCCAATATAAAACTTCAATGATCAACCCAAAGCATTAGTATATACATTTCCATGATCATCTCTGAATTATACCAAAGATTAAAACAGACTATTATATCAAACATATAAACAATGCTTAATCCAAAAGTAATGATTTTATTCGCAAGGCCATATATATTCATTTACAAAACCGAACATCATTCATTACTTATCAAAATACAGCCTATACATGCCTTTGATTCAAAAAGTAAACATATATATATACCAAAGAGAGTGATAGTGTGGTCGACTTTCTTGATGATCCCCTGAGCCCATAGTTGAATCAGTTATCTATAAAACAGAAATACACACATACAGTGTAAGCTCACTAGCTTAGTAAGTCTTAAGCAAATGATAATTCACTAATCAAGCACTTTAACATTTTTAATCAATAAATGTAGGACATTGTATATGTATATTTCGATATGCAATTGATACAAAACCGAATACTAGTAATATATTAACTCAATTACTTATACTTCACTACCATCAACCTGCAACTCATCAAAGCACAAAGTACATATATTACATGAATTGCATGTTTATAATCATGTAAATTCAACATTCATATCCATTACATTATCACACTAAAAATTCTATTATTTATATATTCATACACGTCGATTATAGGCTCAAATTCACATAACACCATTCTTAACATAATATTTCAACTCAAGTAACATTAATCACAACTTACCTTACTTCTAATGAATTCAAATGGGACTTATGCTTACCTGAGTTTTTAACTCAATAGATTCACTATGTTACACCTCGAGCAATTTATGGTTTCTTCGTTTTAAAGTATCACCGGCATTAAGCCTGCTAGGCACGAAGCCGAATATATCACCGGCACTAAGCCTGCTAGGCACGAAGCCCGAATATATCACCGGCACTAAGCCTGCTAGGCACGAAGCCTGAATATGTCACCCAAGACTAAGCCCGCTAGGCATGAAGTTCGAATATGTCACGGCACTAAGTTCGCTAGGCACGAAGCCCAATATGTCACCTAAGACTAAGCTCGCTAAGCACGAAGCCCGAATATCAACACATTCAACTTTACGTGCACAGCACTTAGTACTAAACTATTAACCATCTCATATTCTTCATTTTTACTTTCACCTATTAATCCAAACATATATATTCACATCAGATTAACCAAATTAATTTCACTACAAATTCATACTCCACATTCGGCCTACATGTATATTTATGCTTTAAATATTCAAACATCATTATATACTATGTTCGTAAATAATTCTTTGGTGTATACTTGCTTAAGGACTTACCTCAACTGTCGACAGACCGTGTAAATCGACTACTCGAGAACCTTTGTTTTCCCTCGATCCAAATTCGTTTTTCTTTGTTCTTGATCTAAACACATTAAAATTTAGCTCATTCAAGTACATTTCATCTCAATTTAGTCCCTAAACATATAAATAGGCAATTTACCATTTTACCTTTACTATTTCACATTTTCACAATTTAATCCTATTTGCATAAAACACAAAATACACCAAATTTCTCAATACTACTTAAGGGCCGAATACTCCTAAAGATTATACAAGTTCATTTCTTTCACTTATTTCGCAAATAAGCCCCTCTATCACTTATTTCGCAAATAAGCCCCTCTAAAAATTTATTTTTGCAATTAAGCCCAAATACTCAAATTTACCAAAAATTCAAAGACAAAACATATTAATCTTTAACATATATTTAATTTAAAATCATCAAACATCATAAACCATAAGAACACATTAATGGCCGAACCTCATATACACATGATTTTCAAAAATTCAAGCATGGGTCAAGTAATTTACGAAGCAACGATCACAAAAACGTAAAAATTAACAAAAACCGAAATCAAACTAACCTTGATTTTAAGCTTTAAAGTGCCGAAAATTTAAAAGGAATGAAACCCCTTTTCTTCTTCAACATTCGGCCAAGAACCACCAAGATGATAATGATTTTTTTCTTTTATTTATTTTAACATAAAATAAGTTAATACTAAATTACTAATATAACCCTTTTAATAAAATAAAACTAACATATATAATGTAACATCCTAAAAAGGGCCTATGCATTTTGGCCTAATTGTATGAAAAGACATGTTTTATGTGTTTTGCAATAAATTTGGAATAATTTTGGAAACCTAAGCAAATTAGGAAAGTGAACATTTTGGAAACCTAAGTAAATTAGGAAAGTGAACATTTTGGAAACTAAGCTAAAAGAGGAAAGTAAACATTTTGGAAACTAAGCCAAAGAGGAAAGTAAAACATTTTGGAAACTACGCTAAAAGAGGAAACTAAACATTTTGGAAACCTAGGAAATGTCAAGTTACTGAGCCATGAAAATTTTGGAAACTTAAAATGACCCAAAATGTCAAATTTTAAAGTTCAAAGGGAACTTAGGGCAGTGACCCTAAAATATAAAGCCCGTGAAATTTGACCCAAAATGGACTTGGAAAAGTGGCTCAAGATGCCACTTAGGGCCTCAGAAATGGTCCACATGCAAGGGGTGTTGGGCACGAGTTCGAGTCACCTAGGAAGCAAATAAAAGAAGTTTTATTTTGCCTCTATGAGTAGAGAGTTGACGGCACAAGGGATCTAGAAAGAAGAGTTTTATTCCTTTGGAATTTTCGCTAATTAGAGATTTGATGGAATTTAATATTAGATAAAATTAAAATTTATCACATAGGAAGAGTTACCGATTGAGGACTCTAAGGCTAATAGTTTCGCCAAAGAGGAAAAGTAAAGAGCCATTCTTCATTCTTTTCTCTTCAAGAGAACCTCTTGCCGAAATTCCTAGCCAAAAAGCACCAATCTTTTCTTCTCCTTTTAGCCGAATTCTCTCTGTCAAAACTCTCTCCATCTCTTTCCTTTTCTTTTCTTTTCTTTTCTTCTACTATCCCTTCACAAAAGTGAAACTTTGTGATCCATAAAAGTGCCATAGCCGAATAGTATAAAGGATCATCCGGATTTGAAAACGAGGTAAGTACATCTATGTACATTCTACCAAAAGGTCTCTTCCATACTTGAATAATAGATCGATCTAACATGTGATTTGGCAGAATCTAAACTAAAAGATCAATTTTGGATTTGAGATCTCCAAGATAAGTGTGTTCATATATTCGCCAAGGCCAATCTTAAGTATTTAGATCAAAAGTGATCAAAATTAATCGATTCAAGGATTTAGGTTTTGGCCGAATACAAGGAAGAGGAAAGTAAAGTTTTCGGGATTTAAAATCCATAAGGTAAGCACCTAAAAGTATTCGGCCAAGGCTTGTATGATTACATAGATCAAGTTCTTTAATTATTAAAAAGCGAAAACTAACCCATATTGAGATTCGAGTTGGTAGAATATCGTGAAGGAAAACCAAGTTTTTGGATTTGAATAAACATCAAATCAAGCATCAAAGGTAAGTCTTTTACAAATCCTACTAGGATTTGGATATTATAGCCAAATAGAATTTATGCTAAATAATAAATGATAAATCAAATGTAGGGACTAAGGATCTAAACATTAGATCTAGCTTTTCGGAATCTCAAGGAATCGCTAAACAAATCAGGTGTGTACCCTACACTAATCTTAATAGATTTATGGCTTAAATATGATATATATGTTAATATGAAAGTGTAAGAATGTGGCTAAAGTACCATATTATGGTACAAAGTACTCAGGTACGTTTTTCTACTCCTACTAGGATTTTGAAATATGTTATATTTAACATGTGAAAAGTGATGTGAAAGTGAAATTAAATATGATATGCATGATATGTATAATTTGGGGCATTCGGGTTATTTGAGAAAGGGGAAGTGAATGTGATGACTTCTGTCTCACTAAGTGAAATGTGATGACTTCGGTCTCACTAAGAATATGTGACGACTTCGGTCTCACTAAGTGAATGTGGTGACTTGTAACTTAAGTGAATGTGGTAACCCGGTTACATTATCTCGAATGTGGTGGCTATGCCATAATATTTTAAGTGGGCGATGAGCACGCCATTGCAATGACGCCTTCAATGGTGTGTAGCGGATGGAGGGTTGACTTAGTAGTCCCCACGGTGTGCAGGTTGGTACGGGTGGAGTGTAGCGGATGGCATATAGGTTTGGGTTCGGGTTTGCATCATTATCTTGAATTTTTATATGAATATGATATGTATGGTGTGCCTATTTCTATTATGTTTTGGTGTTGGTTACACATTGAGTCTATCGACTCACCCCATTGTGGGAACATGTTTCAGGTGATGAGCAGTAATGGACGGGACGGCAGAACTTGTGGTGGCCATGTTCAGCTTGAAGTTTAATTTAATTTGAATCTTTATTTTATTTTAAGTCATTGTATAATTTTATTTTTGGTTTCGTTTTATGTAATAAGGCCATTGTGACGATTTTTATTTCTGCTTTAATTACTATCTTATGAATTTAGGGCTTTATAAAGAATAAGCCCATTTAATTTAAAATAAATTTGAACATTTTGTCACCTGAAACAAATGGGTTTTTGTTATAACATAAATTTGTTTTCAACTCGAGCCCAACCCACAACAGACAATCTTCCAAAACACAGTTTTCAAAGTATTGAATAAATTTGAACCAAGGTTACTCGAGGAACATACCAGATCCATCCATTCTCGTGGGCGGGTGTGGGTGTTTCGATTTGGTATCGAGCCCACTTTTAAACTCCTACTGTGGCCTAAGGCCCAAAACGTTTTCAAAACAAACCCAAATGAGTTTTATGGAAATATTTCTGAAAATGGACAGGTATGATGACATGGTCCCTAAGTCTCCGACCCGCAGTCCACCAACCTCTATCTATCTATGTAATTATATGAATTATAAAAGGGTAGAAAAGGAATGGAACGTAGAATAGCGTGATAGGAACTTGAACCCTAGGATTAGTCTACTCAAACACAAATACATAAGACTTAATACACTAAACAAACCTATGGCTAAGTCAATCAAGTTAGGGTGTGGCAACCATGGTACGCATGTCTAGGATTGGATCCTGAAGAGCTTGGTATTTAAGCAGTCCTAGTGACTCACCTCCTATTCACAGGAATCCTACCTGGTGCGTAGCTTCGGTTCACCCTAACCCAGAGGACTTAGTGGGTGTGGCAACCCCTGACGCATGTCTAGGAATGGTTTCGATGGGAGCTTGGTACTTAAGCATCGCAGGACTCACCTCTCTCCACTCGAATCCGCCTCAGTGCGTAGCTTTGGTTCGCCTACGACCAAGAAGGCTCGGTCATAGGCTAAACCTAATAACTAAAACCGAAAGGGAACTAGCCATTTTCTAACCTTAATATTAAAATTCTTAAATCATTTTTTCCTTTAATTCACGAAAACTATTTCTTATACACAATTTTCTCCAAAATTTTCGACTTATAAAATTTCAAAATACCCTAGTGGTAAAATTACAAAAATACCCTTGGTTCATAAAATGCCTAACTACTCCACGCTTTTGCCAAAATATCATTATCGATAAATGTTTAAAAACCCTAATTTGCAAACTATCAGAAAAAAATATAAAATTACAAAATTACCCCTAACTCACTAAAATTACCAAAATAACCCTGATTTCCAAAATTTTTACAATAGCACCGGTTTGGAAAGTACAATTCTCAAAAAGAACCCTCAAAATTTTGCAACTTATGAAATATCCCTGATTTATTAAAATTTTACAATTTACCCTGGTTTGTGGAAAAAATTACCAAAATACCCTCAAGGTCCAAAAATTTTCCAAAATACCCCAGGAACTTAAAAATACCAAAAATACTTTGTGACAAAATCACCTAGGAACCTTATTTTGACAAATTACGAAAATACCCCTATAGGACAAATTACAAAAATACCCCCGGGTAGTGGAAAAACAACAACAAATGAAAAACTACAACGTTTCTCTGAATGAACTAAGGTTCATAATTGTTTGATGGATGTATGAATGAATGAAAAGACTATGTGCATGTATGAATACAAAAGAACCACTCCTAAATTCCTTTTCATAAAATTTCTTCGCGAGTAATAAAGTGAAACAAAAATACTAATTTATAAAAACTTCTTAATCGATCTCGACGTTAGAAATGAGTTCTAGAGGACGCGGTCGTCAAGGACGATGAGAGGAAGAATAATCGTGTTAGAACCCGTTAGATCGGGTCAAGGGTCGACAATGAGTTACCACGCCACCACCACCCCCAATTGTTAATGTCGGGCAACAAGCTCGGACGGGGATGATCTTTGTGTCGCAGTTATGTTGTGAGTTTTGGAAATGGTGGTGGCGTGGGTGGAAATACGGAGCTTAGAAATCATGCTGAGTGACTCTAGCCAACAGAGACCGAGGTGTTTCGTGGAGTGTCCGTGTGGCACCCAAGTGAGTATTGGTTGGAAGCAACCGAAGCGTGTTATGGATGAACTCGACCGACCCTCAAGAGAAGTTGAAAGGGATGGTGGCATCATTACGTGATGAAGCGTACCAATGGTGGTTAATCGTAGGGATGGTGCCACTACCGAGGATTTGACCGGGAGTAGGCTAAGGAGGCATATCGTAAAAAGTATGTCGACACACGCTATATTGATGAGCAGAGAAAGCTTTTCTAAGACTAGTTCAAGGAACAAGTCGGTAGCGAGATATGAGGTGAATTTACGAGGTTAAGCCGATATGCTCGAGGAGTAGTCGGAACCGAACATGAACGCCGTGTCCGCTTTGAGGACGGATTAAGGGATGACCTAAGATTATTGATAGCTCCACATCGAATGGGAGTTCTGCGTTGGTTGAAAAGGCTAAGGTAGGCGAGGAATCAAGGACTCTACTAGGCGTAATCTCGATAGGAATAGACCCAAGAGGGGTTATGGATCGTCAAGAAATGTGTAGAAAAGGCCCGTAACCGAGGGTCAAGGGTCGACAAGTTGGTACCAGAGGCGATGATCGCCCTAGTGAGCATTGTGGAAAGAAGCATTTAGGTGAGTGTTGGAAAAAGACAGGAGCATGTCTTAAGTGTAGGTCCAAGGACCATATGCTCAAGGACTGTCCAAAGATATCAGATGACAAACACCAAAGAAATCGTAATGTTAATCAGTTTGGTAGGGAGGACAATGACCTCAACGAGGTCGAGGTTCGAATAACAGAGGTAATGGTGTTGGCAGAGGACGTGGCAGAGGTACTGCTAATACTGAGGCAAGGCAGCTGGGTTTGGTTTATGCGGTTCACCGTAGAGAGGATAGAGATGCACCGGACGTCATAACCGGTACGTTTCTCATTCATGGTAAACCCTATTATGCTTTAATTGACGTGGGCTCGACCCATTCTTATGTTGCTCGTAGTGTAGTTGAAACACTAGGCCTAGACTCGAACTTTTCGATAAGGAGATGACGGTAGTAAGCCCATTAGGCCAAACTATAGTGGTAAATAAGATCTTTGAATGTATCCCTAGAAATTGTGGAGTGAGCTTTTGGTGACCTAATGGAATTACCCTTGGAATTTGACCTCATACTTGGTATGGATTGGTTAGTAGAGCACGAGCCGTGTTGGATTGTCTTGGCTAAATGAATGGAACTAAGAACCCCGAGGATGAGGTGGTCATTATGATAGGAGAAAGGAGAAACTACTTGACCAATGTAGTTTTTGCTTAAGGTCGAAAGGATGGTTAAGTAGGTACGAGGCATTCTTAGCCTTTGTAAGTCGTTGGATGGAAAGGAGGAAGGTGTCAAAAGAGTCGAACGGTAAGGGACTTTGAGGATGTGTTTCCGGAGGAATTACCAAGGATACCCCCAGATAGAGAAGTCGAATTTGGAATAGACTTACTACGAGGAACAGCACCTGTGTCAATTGCTCCATACCGAATGGCACCAAAGGAGTTAGTGGAGCTCAAGGCTCAAATCCAAGAATTATTGGATCGTGGGTTTATTCGACCCAGTGTGTCTCTGTGGGGAGCACCGGTCCTGTTTGTGAAGAAGAATGACAGAACTATGCGTATGTGCATAGACTATCATCAATTGAATAAGCTGACCATTAAGAACAAGTATCCCTTACCTAGGATTGATGACTTGTTCGACCAGCTGAAGGGAGCGGTAGTGTTCTCAAAGATCGACTTAAGGTCAGGATATCACCAGTTAAAAGTAAAAGAGGTGGATATCCATAAGACAGCTTTCAAAACAAGATACGGCCATTTTGAGTTTGTGGTAATACCATTTGGGTTGACAAACGCCCCAGCCGCATTCATGGATATGATGAACCGAGTGTTTCAACCTTACTTAGACAGGTTCATCGTAGTGTTCATCGACGATATTTTGGTATATTCTAAGTCTGAAGAGGAGCATGATGAGCATCTCCGGATTGTGTTGCAAGTATTGAGGGAAAAGAAGCTTTATGCCAAATTCAGCAAGTGTGAATTTTGGCTTAGGGAAGTTTCTTTCTTAGGACACGTAGTGTTTGCCGAGGGAATAAGGGTGGATCCTAAGAAAATCGAAGCTGTGTTGGATTGGAAACCACCTAAGTCAGTGGCAGAGATTCGTAGTTTCTTAGGATTGGCAGGCTATTACAGAAGGTTCGTGGAAGGATTTTCATCGATAGCCGC
Source organism: Gossypium rotundifolium (assembly GCA_025506655.1). Lineage (NCBI taxonomy): Eukaryota > Viridiplantae > Streptophyta > Magnoliopsida > Malvales > Malvaceae > Gossypium > Gossypium rotundifolium. The sequence goes on along the minus strand of CP106728.1, from coordinate 140,169,676 downwards.
GCCATTAACAAAGTTGTTGAGGAAGGAAATACCCTTTGTATGGTCGGATAAGCAACATGAGAGTTTTGAAAAACTTAAGAAGGTATTAACGGAAGCTCCAGTGTTGATTCAGCCTGAGGCAGGAAAGGATTTTGTGGTGTACTGTGACGCTTCACATACGGGGTTAGGATGTGTTCTTATGCAAGATGGAAAAGTAGTCGCCACGCGTCTCGGCGATTAAGGCCGCATGAGGTGAACTACCCAACCCATGACTTGGAATTGGCAAAGTGGTTTCGCTCTCAAGGTGTGGAGGCATTATCTTTATGGAGAAAGGTCGGTGATCTACAGACCACAAGAGTCTCAAGTACTGTTGACTCGAAGGAGTTGAACTTGAGGCAACGAAGGTGGGTGGAATTATTAAAAGACTATGACTGTTCGATAGAATATCACCCGGGCAAGGCGAATGTAGTAGCGGATGCCCTAAGTCAGAAAGTTGTGTCGGACTTAAGAGCAATATTTGCCCATTTAAGTTTGTTCGAGGATGGAAGCCTGTTGGCTGAATTACAAGTCAAGCCAACGTGGTTGAAGGAAGTGAAAGAGGGACAGATGGTTGATGAGAATTTAAGTATTAAGTTACATAAAGCACAGAACGGAGTTTTAGAGGACTATGAGGTTAATGATGAAGGAGTATTGTGCTACAAAGGAAAAGTCTATATGCTTGAGAGACAAGGAGTTAAGACAGAGGATTCTTTGAAGCGCATAGTAGCCCTTATGCTATGCATCCGGAGGCATTAAGTTGCAGAGATCTAAGAGAACAATTTTGGTGGCACGAACTTAAGCGAGAAGTTCTGGAATTGTGGGAAGATGTCGGCGTGTCGCAAGTTAAGATCGAACACCAAGTTCCATCGGGATTACTTGACCAATCCAGTTCCGATGGAAGTGGGAAAGAATTACCATGGACTTCGTTAGTGGGCTTCCCTTACGCCTACTAAGAAGGACTCGGTATGGGTAATAGTGGACCGTTTGACTAAGTCCACACATTTCATCCCGGTAAGAGTGGATTATTCCCTTCAAAAGTTAGCCAAGCTATATGTAGTAAAAATTGTAAGGCTACATGGAGTGCCGGTGTCAATTATTTTGGACAGAGACCCAAGGTTCACGTCTCGATTTTGGAGGGCACTTCATCAAGCTTTAGGCACCAAGTTGGATTTCACTACGGCCTTTTATCCACAATCAGACGAGAAGTCTGAACGAGTAATACAAGTGTTGGAGGATATGTTGAGAGGATGTGTGATGGATTTTAGAGGAAGTTGGGAGGAGTATTTGCCTTTAGCAGAGTTTGCCTACAACAACAGTTATCAGGCTAGCATTCGAATGGCACCATATGAAGCATTATGCAGACGGAAGTGTCGCACTCCTACTTGTTGGTGAGTTAGGAGAACGTCGAGTTTTGGGACCGGAGATGGTGGCGAGATGTAAGAGAAGGTTGAGATAATTCGAGCACGGTTAAAGGAAGCCTCGGATAGGTAGAAGTCTTATGCCGACCTCAAGCGGAAGGAAAAAGAGTTTGAAGTGGGAGACCAAGTGTTTCTAAAAGTCTCACCATGGAAGAATGTGATGAGGTTTGGTCGAAAAGGGAAGTTAAGCCCAAGGTTTATCGGGCCCTATCAGGTACTAAAGCGAGTGGGACCAGTGGCATACCAGCTAGAGTTGCCACTGGAGTTACAGCAAATGCACGACGTTTTCCATGTGTCCATGCTACGTCGCTACTGATCGGATCCCTCTCACGTAGTACTAGTAGAAGAAGTGGAGCTAAGGCCAGACTTAACCTACGAGGAAGAGCCGATTCAAATTCTAGAACGTGACGTGAAAGTACTACGGAGGAAGTCGGTTCCTCTAGTCAAAGTATTGTGGCGCAATCATGGATCGAAGGAAGCTTCGTGGGAGCCAGAGGAGGCAATGCAACAGTAATACCCTCAATTATTTAGTTAGGAAATTTTGAGGACGAAATTATTTTAAGGGGTAGGCGTAACATCCTAAAAGGGCCTATGCATTTTGGCCTAATTGTACGAAAAGACATGTTTTATGTGTTTTGGAATAAATTTGGAATAATTTTGGAAACCTAAGCAAATTAGGAAAGTGAACATTTTGGAAACCTAAGTAAATTAGGAAAGTGAACATTTTGGAAACTAAGCTAAAAGAGGAAAGTAAACATTTTGGAAACTAAGCCAAAGAGGAAAGTAAAACATTTTGGAAACTACGCTAAAAGAGGAAACTAAACATTTTGGAAACCTAGGAAATGTCAAGTTCCAGTGTGAAAATTTTGGAAACTTAAAATGACCTAAATGTCAATTTTAAAGTTCAAAGGGAACTTAGGGCGGTGACCTAAAATATAAAGCAGTGAAATTTGACCCAAAAGCGGACTTGGAAAAGTGGCTGAAGATGCCACTTAGGGCCTCGTGAAATGGTCCACATGCAAGGGTGTTGGGCTGAGTTCGAGTCACCTAGGAAGTAAATAAAGAAGTTTTATTTTGCCTCCATGAGTAGAGAGTTGACGGCACAAGGGATCTAGAAAGAAGAGTTTTATTCCTTTGGAATTTTCGACTAATTAGGAGATTTGATGGAATTTAATATTAGATAAAATTAAAATTTATCACATAGGAAGAGTTGGCGATTGAGGACTCTAAGGCTAATAGTTTCGCCAAAGAGGAAAGTAAAGAGCCATTCTTCATTCTTTTCTCTTCAAGAGAACCTCTTGTCAAATTCCCTAGCCAAAAAAGCACCAATCTTATCTTCTCCTTTAGCGAATTCTCTCTGTCAAAACTCTCTCCATCTCTTTCCTTTTCTTTTCTTTTCTTTTCTTCTACTATCCCTTCACAAAAGCCGAAACTTTGTGATCCATAAAAATGCCATAGCCGAATAGTATAAAAGATCATCCGGGATTTGAAAACGAGGTAAGTACATCTATGTACATTCGGCCAAAAAGGTCTCTTCCATACTTGAATAATAGATCAGATCTAACATGTGATTTCGGCAGGAATCTAAACTAAAAGATCAATTTAGGGATTTGAGATCTCCAAGATAAGTGTGTTCATATATTCGGCCAAGGCCAATCTTAAGTAGTTAGATCAAAAGTGATCAAAAACTAATTGATTCAAGGATTTAGGTTTTGGCCGAATATAAGGAAGAGGAAAGTGAAGTTTTCGGGATTTAAAATCCATAAGGTAAGCACCTAAAAGTATTCGGCCAAGGCTTGTATGATTACATAGATCAAGTTCTTTAATTATTAAAAAGGCGAAAACTAACCCATATTGAGATTGAGTTGGCGAATATCGGTGAAGGAAAACCAAGTTTTTGGATTTGAATAAACATCAAATCGGCATCAAAGGTAAGTCTTTTACAAATCCTACTAGGATTTGGATATTATAGCCAAATAGAATTTATGCTAAGTAATAAATGATAAATCAAATGTAGGGACTAAGGATCTAAACATTAGATCTAGCTTTTCTAATCTCAAGGAATCGCTAAACAAATCGGTGTGTACCCACACTAATCTTAATAGATTTATGGCTTAAATATGATATATATGTTAATATGAAAGTGTAAGAATGTGGCTAAAGTCTCAGTATTATGGTACAAAGTACTCAGTGCACGTTTTCCTACTCCTACTAGGATTTGAAATATGTTATATTTAACATGTGAAAAGTGATGTGAAAGTGAAATTAAATATGATATGCATGATATGTATAATTTGGGGCATTCGGGTTATTTGAGAAAGTGGAAGTGAATGTGATGACTTGGTCTCACTAAGTGAAACGTGATGACTTTGTCTCACTAAGAATATGTGACGACTTGGTCTCACTAAGTGAATGTGGTGACTTGGTCACATTAAGTGAATGTGGTAACCGGTTACATTATCTGAATGTGGTGGCTATGCCACAATATTTTAAGTGGGCGATGAGCACGCCGATCGCAATGACTTCCTTCGATGGTGTGTAGCGGATGGAGGTTGACTTAGTAGTCCCCACGGTGTGCGAGGTTGGTACGGTGGAGTGTAGCGGATGGCATATAGGTTTGGGTTCAGGTTTGCATCATTATCTTGAATTTTATATGAATATGATATGTATGGTGTGCCTATTTCTATTATGTTTTGGTGTTGGTTACACATTGAGTCTATCGACTCACCCGTGCTGGGAACATGTTTGGTGATGAGCGGTAATGGGCCAGGACTACGAGAACTTGTGGTGGCCATGTTCACTTGAAGTTTAATTTAATTTGAATCTTTATTTTATTTTAAGTATCTGTATAATTTTATTTTTGGGTTTCGTTTTATGTAATAAGGCCATCGTGATGATTTTTATTTCTGCTTTAATTACTATGTTATGAATTTAGGGCTTTATAAAGAATAAGCCCATTTAATTTAAAATAAGTTTGAACATTTTGTCACCTGAAACAAATGGGTTTTTGTTATAACATAAATTTGTTTTCAACTCGAGCCCAACCCACAACAGACAATCTTCCAAAACACACAGCTTTCAAAGTATTCGAACGAATTTGAACCGGGTTACTTCGAGGAACATACCAGATCCAGTCCATTCTCGTGGGCCGGGTGTGGGGTGTTTCATATAATGAGGGCAATCGTGACTTTAGCCACCTACTAACTTTAAAATTGGACTATTTACTCTTTTAATACCCCACTTTAAAAAGCCATCATCCAATAGGCACTTTTCACTATAGTTTGCTACTTTTACTTTTTACGCGATTAAGTCCTTTTTCTAAATTAAACACACAAACGATAAAATTTTTCTATGAGACTTTCACACACATTAATTCACATATAATAAACACAAAATATAACATTAAAATATTTCTCGAACTCGGATCCGTGGTCCTGAAACCACCGTTTCGATTAGGGTCAAATTCGATTCACATGACTTTTCCATATTCTAATTTTCCTTCAATTCTATTTATTCCAACTGATTCTTTGCCTTCTCCCTTTTGGTTGCTTGCCTTTCTCTCGGAATGTGTTTTGCTGCGTAATAAATTTCCCTTTCCACTTTTTTATTTTTGTCTATTTACCTTTTGTTGTTGAATCAGATTCAGGTGTGAGGGTGCTTTGAGTTCCAGTAGTTGCTTACCTTCCGGGCGGGCTACGTCACTCGTCTAGTCGGTCAGTTGTTATCGTAGAGCATGGGTACGTTCTTTTAGGTTTGTAATCCTTCGCGATCGTCTTTCTTGCTTACGTCATTTCCTTTGCCTTGAGTCTGGGAAACCCCTGAAGTGAAGCTAAAGGTTAAAGTTTCTTTAGTTCATTTTTATTTTACTCATGCTGAATATGTGATTCGATCGAATTTGCCCCTTTCTTTCTCCGCTTGTTTTGGGAAGTTGGTGATTTTTGATGTTTTTAATGTTAGTTTTACTCTCCATTTTAGCAATTAGGCATTTCATTTATGTTATGTAAATATCACTGTGAAATAGATTATTTAGTATGGTTCAAACTGCATTATTTTGATTACCTATATAATATAAATTCACTAACTTTTACGGTATTTCATGTCTCAGTTACAGGAGTCTTTAATCCTGACTAGTGAATGGCCATAAGAGACTGTTAGTTACAAACTTGCAAGTAATTTTACATGTCCTTTACTATCTTCAGGAAATGGTTTCTTGGAACTTTTTCTTTTTTCTGTTAGATGATTGCAATGATATTGTTGTTGTCAATGTTTGATGTTAGCCATCTTGTTTATAACATGTTACCAGTGATTTTGTGACTTATGGCAGTAGTTGTTCTTGGTGGTTGCTTGTTTTGATTTTTTGGTATGTTTAGGCAAACCTTAATTTGGGTTTTGTTCTCTCTGTTGGTTTATTTTTAGTGAAATAGGATGTGATGATAGTTTTCATTGGCTATAAGGTTTTGCCCCGGAATTATGATATGTGCACCTAACGGGAGAAACAAAAAGAATAGAAGTAGAAGGTGTTTTAGAGGATTTTGCTTGCTTCTGCTAAGGGCCAGTTTGTTGCCATGCTACCCATCTTAACTTCCCTCCTTCAATCACCTCAACCCAATTTTGTTTTCCACAAAGTTTTTAAGTAGCATTTTTACCAACAATGTAAGTTTTCCAATATGTTTTTTTTTACATTACCATTCTTTTTTACCAGTTCAAACCAAAACCAAATTCACGAGGTTCCATTGCCTACTGTAAAATGTACTCTACTACAAATTGTGTTAGTAATTCCAGACGCTAATTGCCTTGTCTAGTTACTGAACTGCAAAGGCATCTTGAATATGTGGTTCGAAACTTGTTATGCTACATGGTCGTTGTAATTGAAAATGATAGTTTATATGCATCATCGACATTTTGTGTGATTTCTTCAAGTCTACCAAAAATAATTTCATAAACTCTGGTGTATTTTTGTATCTTTTTTTTCTAATTGATTTGGCATCACTTTTCCCTTTTATATAAGGGTTGACTTGTACTTTACCTGCTTTCAAGATGTCTCAAATTTTTAAAAGAAACAATCTGTTCTCTTTGTAGTATTGTAGATTGGTTATAATGTTTCCCTTGTATTTCCTTTCTCACAAGCGCCTTAGACTGCAAGTAAAGTTATTCTTTTACATGGATTTTATGACCAAGAAGTTCATGATTACTTCAAGACTTTGTGTCCTGATTTGCATATTACTCGAGGTGAATACGATGAAGATTCCCGTTATCCAGAGAACAAAACACTGACAATTGGTCAATTCAAGTTTGGGATATGCAATGGGCATCAGGTTTTCTACCATCCTGTTTGTTTACTTTCAAATACCCTCAAGGTTTTTGTTTTGCATTACAGAAACACGTTATGCATTTAGTTCCCTATTTTTTGTATGTGTAATGGCCATAGATAATATATTTGGGTCCCAAGCTTTTTACATTTACAAACATCTTGCATTGCTATTATACACGCAATCAGTTTTGGTCAATGGATTGACAATGGGACAGAACTGTGAAGAGTTTTTCATTGTTCCTTTGTTGATACCATTTCATGTTGGATGCAGGAATAATGTTTAGGATTGAGGGGGCTTGTAGTGTGAAGCTATTTTACTGTGTCATTGACATGTCTCAACTTTGTTCTATAATGTGTAGTTTACATGCTTAACCAACCGACTTCTAAGTCCTGTCTTAGCAAAGAGAAAATGTGGAATCCGGTGCTTCATGGTCACTCAAATGCGGGAGCTTCTCCTAACTAGTTTTAAATACACTACTCGGTGCTAGATGGTAGATTTCGGAGAGATCAAGCTTTAAGTCAATGCATTCTTGAAGTATTTCAAATTGTTTCGAGAGATACGATGATCGTTGTAAATGCTATTGTAAATGAATTCACTTTAAATTGTAAATGCTATTGTAAAATTTTTTATATTTATATTTGGTATATAAATATTATCCCTTTTGAAACTTTAATCCAAATATATGTAATATTTTAATTTATTACGTTTATGTTTTCTATGTTATGTTAATATCTAATATGAGTTTTACAAATGTGTTAAAAGCATTAAAATAAAAAAAAATTTTAAAATAATACAATTGTGTCAATATCTAATTACAAATTTTTAATTATTATATTTAAATATAGTTTATATATTCTAATTAAATTTAATAAATAATTAATATTAATTACTTAGAAATATTTAAAATTAATATTATTTATTAAAATATTAACAATAGATTATAATAAATTATTTTTATATTTTTACTAAAATATCATAAAATTAACTAATTTGAACATTATTTAAACACATGATTGTTACTTTATAATATCATGTTTAAAATAGACATTTTACTTCTCAAAAGTACTTTTTGACAATAATATCAAGCACTTAAATTTTTCAAAAGCACTTTTCAAAAGTACTTATCAAAAACACTTTTTATGTTTGGCCTTAATATCAATTAAGTTATGACCTAACTTATTTTAAATTCCAAATAATACATGTTATAAAACTCGAGTAGTTACATGCATAGTTTTAACTGCTCTCGTAATAACCTCAACATAATTTAAAAAATTCTATAAAGAAACCCCTCTTGAGGAGAAATACCCACATCTGATACATTTTTATCACAAAATGAACGTACTAAATTTATATTTTTCTAATATAAGTATATTAAATGAGCTAAACTAAATATTGATTAGGAATACATTATTTTAGAAATAACAATAGCAATTTATTGAAATTTTCATGGCATGTTGTCCATGACATCATCAATAAAACGACATAACGAGGAGTGTGAAGATCCGCCGTCCTTCAAAGCCTTCCTACTCCAATCACTCATCCCTTTCATCCTCTTCCGAACGTCACTATCATTCTCCATCAACCGCCTGATTCCCCTCTTTATTGTTTCTGCCTTCAAAATTTCTACCTCACCTCCGCCATCTTTCCTATAGTCCATTTTAATCTCCACCGCTAATCCCAACTCCTTCACCAATGTAAACGCGTTCATCTGTTGCTCTGCGTAGAGCGGCCATGCCGCCATTGGCACTCCAAACCATACACTCTCCAATGTCGAGTTCCAGCCGCAGTGCGACACAAACCCTCCTGTTGCAGGATGGCCCAAGATGGCCACTTGTGGTGCCCACCCGATGACCTTACCAATCACAGCCGTTCGGTCCAAGAATCCTTCCGGCAACACCTCTGCCACATTCTCGTAATCAGTCGGGTGTCCCCTGATGCCGTTTACTTTCTCTGGCGGTCGGCGTAGAGACCACAAGAATCGGTGCCCACTCTGCTCCAGGGCACAAGCGATTTCTTTTACCTGATCCGCAACAAAACTTCCCATGCTCCCAAAGCAGAGAAACACCACAGATGACCGAGGTTGTCGATCGAGCCATTGCATGGTTGAGTCATAATTCTGATGGACCCCACTAGAGAATTCACGAATCAATATGGGTCCCACCGGGTAAACTGGTGGAAGCTTACCATTAGAAATGGAGTCAACTGCATGCGATTCGAGCTCTGAAACTGTATTTACCATTATGCCCTTCATTTCTCTCACCCCTTTCGCTAAGTTGAGGAGGAAACCAAAACCTTCAGGCTTGAACGTTACAGTTGGAAAGAATTTAGAGGAAACCGGGTTGACATACGATGGAATAGTGAACTCAGTGTCCGAGTCTGTTAACTCAACGATCTCAAAGTTTTGCTCATCATGAAGAGCTTGAGCGAAAAATAGGAAGCCAAGAAAACCAGCACCCGAAGTGCAAAACAGATAGCTAGGAACACCGAAGTCGTTAGCCAAGTCTCTAAAAGAAGTACAAAAAATGTCGAAAACAAACCCGGCGAGTCGAGGTGAGCCAGGAACTGAGTTGGAGTGCTCAACTATTTTGGCAACGGCCTCTTTCACAAGTGGTCCGTGGGTTTGAACTAAACTCCCCACAAACTTAAGCCTATCCATGTCTGCATCAGATTGAGGGAGGTCGATGAATTTGATGCGGGTGGTGGTGGTGGCGTTGAGATAGTTGATGTAGGCGGTGGCTTTATAGTTAAGGGGTTGCTTGATGGTGAGAACAGAGATGGAGAGGTTGGCATTGAGATCCACTAAAAGCTTAGCCACTTCAACTGCGGATACCAAATGGCCCATTCCAGGCGCTGGGAGGAACACTAGCTCCGCTTTCTTCATCATCGAAATGAAAAAGGAAACTTGAAAAGAGAAATTCTGTGTGGAAGAGTTTAACAGCGAAGGATGGGAAAGTTGCTTTGGTTTGTGTGGTAGTTCTCCCGCTTATTAATAATAAAGACGAGAGTGTGAAAAGCTAAGTGATGCCAAGTATGAACGTCATTGCTTTGCTGTACCAACGTCTAGAATTTATGAGGCTTTTCATTACTGAGTTACGAGAAAGAAATCTATGAAACTAAAGTATTATATCATTTTTAATTTTTTAAAAATTTAATATTATTTTAATATCTTTATTTTAAATTTTTAGCATATCATATTAAACTTAATCTTTTCAGAATAAAAATATTAAAATAATATTAAATTATTAAAAGAGATACAAATAATTTTATATTTTAATTTTATATAATCCTCTATCATTAAGTTAATATAGAATCAGCTAATAAAAATTTAATTAAATTGGACTGGATTAATTAGTTAATAAATTTATTTTGGTTGACCAAGGTTAAAAGTGTTAGTTATCGGCAATGATAAAAAGAAAGATGAGAATTATATTATTAATAGATCTATAATATAAATATATTAGAATGTTATAATTACGATAATACTCTTGATTAGATTAATCTATGCGAGTGGAAGTGTTGTCACTTCTAGAAGTTTAAGCGCTTAACTTTGACAATACTCTGTTAGAAAATTTAGACATCACATATATAATAATGATAATTACATGTTATTATTTACTATCATAATAAGTTAAGCGCAAATTAAAGGTAATCTAATTTAGTTAGAATTTTATTGGGCTTTTAATTATTAAATAAAGTATAGGTTAAATATGTCTAGATACTTTTCTAATCAAATTAATTTTAATTAATGATGGGCTAAGTAGAATTTGATTAGAACTAATATGCTAATGTTATAAATATTAGGGTTATGGTCCCCAAATTATACACAAGACATCTTTTCTAATATCCCATCATTAGGAAAGAGAGAGCGAATAATCTCTAAATTTCTTGTGTGCTAATTTGGAAGATCAAATCCCCAAAATCCAATAAAACTACAAGAAATTCATGGATTCAGGTACACTTCGCATTTAGTTTTATTCTTTATTTATTCTTGATGATTTGACATGATAGATCCTGGTTTATTTAATTTAATTTAAGATTTGTTTTACAAATCTAACACACTCGTGAAAGAGGTTATAATATATATAGCGTTCCAATAATTGCAAATGAAAAGTTATAAGTAGTGTTGAGTAATATTTTTCTCATGTCCCATTGAGAGGAATGTTGGGGTATTTATACATGCTCCTACAATTATTATTGCAGCTCATAACTGGGCCCACTATTTTGTCTCGGCCCTGGAGCCTCTAATACTGACATTCCCTGCCTCTAGTGCTAACATTCTCTGCGCGCCCCCTGGCTTGTTGGACGAGTGTCTACGTAGCACGGGATCTTTTCTGATCCTGGGGCTGACATCCTCAACGAGCTCCGTACCCGTTGGTCACGAGTTTGGATTACTTGTAGGGTTCGTGATCTTTTCTATGAACACAGTTCCCGACCCTATCCTTCGTGGTGTGCTTGTGGACTCTTCTTGCAAGCTATCTTGGTGAACACGCCTCCTCCGAGTCGGGTCCATCTGGGTCAAGGGTCAGAGACCCGAATCATTTTAGGACATTTGGGTTGGCAGTTATAGATAAATAACAATCCAGTCCCCTCCTTAGTGGGCCTAAGGGATGCTATAAAGTGGCGGGTCTTAGGTCCATCATGTCAGACTTGAATGCAACTTGTTGGGCACGCTGTGGGCCGTGGTGTATAACAGTTACTTTGTCACGTGTGAGGCCGAGTATTGGGTGCGTGCATCTGACCATTGAGAGATGAATCATTTTTTACCTGCTCACATTTAGGACGTTGGTTCTCTTTGGCCATCCGAACCGTTTGAGGAAGTCCTCTTTAAAAATGAGGTTTCTAAGGGTTTGGGTTCTTCACTGTTTGGCATTTTCTACAAGTTAAAATCAAGGTAATTTTTGTGAATTCTTCCTATTTTCTAGTTTCTATTTTTGTTTTCCTTTTATTCAAACCATACCGAAGATGAGAGGAGCCTATAATTAGATCGTCTAGGTCCGACCATCTCAACCTATTCCAATTCTCGTGACTGAGAAGCCTTATGTTTGTACCACCACACCAAAGGAAATGGAGCAGTCCTTGGCTGTGCGGGGAATAAAACTCCCTCACTTTGCCTATGAGGTCTCTATTCCTACGGGATCATATCAAGTATGCGAGACGATGGATGATAGCTTCCTTCTACCAGCTGCATGCTTTGGAGGTTAAGTTCCATCTGCCCCTGCACCCTTTTTTCTATAGCCTCTGAATGACTACCACCTCGCTCCTGGCCAACTTTTTGGCTTCTCCTAGTGGCTGGCTGTGGCCTATTTTCTTGATAGTTGCCAGCACGGCATGGTGTCTATGCTTGCCATTTTTCAACACCTATACCAATTGAAGGGTAGCGACGTGGGGGAATCTGCAGGGTTCTATTATTTCTCTCATCGTAAGAAGGTATGAACAATCATTTGAAATTATTATAAGAACCTACGCCTGAAACAAAGGAAGTACATCCTAGTCCGCATTATTCTTGGTGAGGACTTCAGGTTCCCCACCAAATGGTCTTCGCCCAACGAGGACATGCACACATTCCAGAGTAGCTTCCCCACAGATGAATCTGTTGTGCAGTTTCAGAAGCTTCGCGTTGGTCGCGTGCTAGCCTTGGAGATTTTTCTCACTGCAATGAATGTTTTCAAGTTGTCTAGAAGATCTTAGCCCCAATGGGTGGAGGACAGGTGATAATGAGACGGTCGTTCGGTCAGTTGGTGAGCTGTTTGTGAGGGCTACTTGGCCTCATGACTCTTATGATCAATTGGGCCAAATATTGTTGGGACGTAAGGAGGAGCCTGCAAACTTTTTCTACCATTATTGCAGGATAAAGCTTCGTCATTTTGATCTTTTTGAATTCATACAATCGGAGAGAGGTAGGGGATGTGCTAACTTGTTAATTGTTCCTACTAATCATAGGGTTGTTGCTGGTGCAAGGAGTAATTAGGGCTATGATGATAATTCAAGTGAGACTGGCATCATCTCGCGCAAGCTCAACGAGACCATAGATATCGATGTTTTAATAAGTAGTGGCCGCAAGAAGCGTAAGACCTCTATTGGTGTTTTGCGCATCAGCTCTCACAATGAGGAGGAGGAGAACAGTGCTTAGTTGGAGCATTGCCAAAAGAGAAGGGCAAACCCTGTTGGTCTTATTACTGCGGTCACCTAGGTTCACTCTTCCCTTGTGGTAAGCTTGTCACCTGTTATCCAAGTGAGCTCACCGATTGCAATCGATGAAGAACCTCCCCTTCTTGCTCCCACTGCTAAAGAAGTGCTTGTTAAGATTGGTGGGGGTCTTTTTCCTTGGCGCGGGGATTTAGGTGCACAAGAATTTTCCTCGTCTCTGCGCTTTCTATTTTTGAAGTTAGTGCCATTGGGTTGAGGTATGCGGAGGCCCTCCATAAGGAGCTCGCAAACACCAAGGCTGAGTTGAGTAGGGTACGCGAGTTGTATCATAAGATGAAAGAAAAGAATGAAATAATAAATGAGAAATAAGGGGATCTCATCGAGCATCTTACCACGATGGAAATAAAGTTGAAGGGTATGTAGCTGAGCTCTCTACTAAGTAGGAGAGGTGGATAATCGCAGAGGTAGAGTTGATAAGGACTACTGTAAAGCACACTGCTTGTAATAGCCCAAATTTCAACGATGTCGAAAATAGTGGTTCGAGACCACCAAATCTAACAAATGAAACCGTAGATTATATTATTTAATATTTACGAGCCAAATGTAGCTTTTAAAATATTTTTGAAATAGTAAATTGTGTTTTATAAAGATTTATTTGGTCAAGAAATTGAGAAAAAGAGGTATCGAGATCTCGATGTTATAAAATGAGCCATAAATATTTTTATGAATATTTACAGAGTGTCAATAAGGTAGTACTAGAATTTCGTTAGAAAATTTTGGCGTTCGATTGGTTAATTAAATAAAAAGGATTAAATTGAAAAAGGTGTAAAAGTTGTTAGAAGGAATAAATAGCTCAATTGTCAAACGAGGAAGAACCTAAAGTGCAAATAAGCCCAAAAAAGATATTTTGGGCGGCAATAGCTGAGAAAAATCAGGAAATAGGTGAAATAAGGGCAAAATTGGAAAATTGCCAAAATTAACTAAATAAAAATGGGACCAAATTGGAATATCTAGAATTCTCTTCATTTCTCTTCATTTTTATCAGATGAAAAATAACCATGGAAGAGGGTTCAAGCTGGTTTCATACTCTAGCTTCATGTAAGTTTAATTCTTACTTTCTTCTTGAAATTTCTATGTTTTTGGACTTTTACAATTTGGTCCAACTTACTATGTCATTAGTTTTTGATTATATGGCTAATTTTTTAAGTTTATATGGATGAGTGCTGGAATAATATGATGAATAAATATAGAATTGAAGCTTTAATTTGATATATGATGATTTTATCAAGTAAAATTGATGGAAATTGGTTTTAGGACCTAATTATAAAAGAGTTTGGAATTAAGATTTAATACTAAAGTTATGATTTTCAAGGGCTAGGAAGTAGTTTAAAATGATATAATAAGGTATTAATTGAGAAAAATTATCCCAATTGAGGGGTTAATTGGACAAGGACTAAATTGTATGAACTGTGAAATTTGGGGCAAAATGGAAATCAACACTTTGCACTAAAACAGTTTTGGACAGTAGCAGTAATCTAAATTTGAAAAATCACCAAAAATTGTATAAATCGTATTAGAGGATCAATAAAATATGGCATTAAAGCTTATTAAGTCTAGTTTCTTATAGAAGAAATGATGTTAGCAATGGAATTGTAAATCATGAGATCTAATAGGTTTTGTGAGAAAAATGTCAGAATGATTTTGGGTTCCCCTGTTCTGACTTTGAAAATCATTAAAAATTGGATAAAAATAATTAGGGGCTTAAATTTATATTTTTAAAATACTGAATGAGTCTATTTTCAATAAAAACAAACGGGAACATCATCCGAATGTGGTATGATGAGATAATTAATTTTTAGTGAAGAAGGGTCGGAAATGTCAGAAGTAGAACAGAGGTGAATTTAAAGAATAAATTGTACTTATTGGCTAAACCAAAAATTCTGATAATTTTATGGTAAGAAGATATGTGAGTCTAGTTTCAGGGAAAATTAGCGGATCTTAATTTAGAGTTCTTTACCTCAAGATAAAAATAATTTAGCGACTATGATATGGATGGACAACTTGAGTATCCATATAAGTAAATAGTGAAAATTATAGATAATGTTACTTACAAGTGTGTTATTTATACTACGGATGTGGATGGAGAAGAGGAGGAGGAAAAATATATGAATGAATTATGTATAAATTGATCACATGCCCGATTATAATCGGTAAATGTTGAATTAGAAATGATATAATGATTTATTTGAATATTTATTATGAAACTAAGATTATCGTTATGGTATAAAAATAGAATTGTAAGTTCGTGTAACTTGAATTATATTCTTAAATGCTTGAAATATATTCTTATTGATGTGAATATGATTTGGATGTTTATTTTATGATAACTGATGAAGTATTGATATTCTTGATGAAAAGGGAAAATAAATCCCGGTTGAATGAAAGGAAAATTCGATAGATCTCTGAAAAGGAATTGACGGTAAAGAGGATCTAGCCCGGACGGGTGATCCTATCCTGATATAGCCCTCCCGAAGAATATGTGGAAAATGGATTTAGCCGGACGGGTAATCCAAATTAGGGTTTGAATTTAGCCTGGACTGCTAATTCAGATCCAAGCTCATTAGAGTAATTGTCATTGTAGGGGATTTAGCCTAGACTGGTAATCCCACTGTAAGGATGAGGTTTGTTGGAGTGTGCTCTCTGAAATGGAAATGTGCACACATGAATATGAATTGAAGGACCCAGATTTGTACACTAAAGTGTACCTTTGAAAATCCATCGAAATTCTGAGAAATTCAACGGGATAAATATGGAAAAATAACAAGGGAATGGAAATCATGGTATTGATGAGCTCATCAATTATGGTATATATTATGTATATATGGAAATTATTGGACTAACTTGAATGTTGAGTTTGTGCATGTTAGAGAATGGATGTATGAATGTTTATTGCATTGTATTGAAAAATTTTCCTGAGGATCCGGAATAGTCTCGACTCGATCTTAATGCATTATTTGGACCTTGAAGGTCCGTTAAAGGAACGTTTATCATTAGTCTCGTTATTTGAACGATAATGATTTCAAATCATCTATAAATGTTCTGTACTACTTGGTAATGCCTCGTAACCCTGTTCCGGCGATAGATACGGGTTGGGGGTGTTACACTACTGAAGTGTAGAAGATCATCAGGGAGTGCTAGGAGCAAGTGGATGGCACCTTACAGAAGCAGGCTGATGCTTTGGATACCTTTAAGGAGGAAACATCCAAGAATATCATGGGCTCCCTCTAGAGGTTTAAGGAGAACATATTGCTCCATGCCCAAGTTACTTGTGGTCCCTTTGATACTCACAAGGTGGACTTTGATGCTCTTGATAGACACTAGCAATATTTATATGCCTCATCTAATTAGTAATTAACATTAACATTATTTTAGATAATATCAACACTTAACCAACCATTATTTATAAGGAAATGACTAAATTATCGTTTTAAGTCCTAATCAATTATCATATCATCACTAGTAAGTAGAAATCCATAATAGTAAATTTTTACAATTCAGTCCCTATACTACAATCAATTTATAATGAATCAAATTACCAAACCAAGATTTTGCAATAATAAACTAATAATTATTAAATACTAAAACTTACGGGTTAAAACATCGATAAATAAGGTTTCAAAACCATCATTTTCGGTACCATTGAAATCAGGTTATTACAATCAAAATCAGAGTATCCACCATTGGTAGCAAAATTTAACTTTGTTGTAGATGAATTCATTAATTTTGTTTAATCTAAAAAATAAATTTTCAATTTTCTCTAAGTAATTTTATATATTCAACCAAAATAATAAAATAAAATAAATCTAAACAAACCTAATAATTTAAAAAAATTTAACTCACAAATTAGTACTTAAACTTTTTTATCACAAATAATATCAAAATTATCATTTTTTCTTTAAAACGGTACCTCCATTAATGTCCACCATCGAGTCTTGTTTAGAAAAAAAAAAAAACTACCAAACGAAAATTGACATGAGGCACAAAATATAAATAAATATTATTTTATTTATACATATTTGTTTTATATTTACTTTTCTTCTTCTTCTCATATTTCCTCTCACCTCTCTTTAAAAAAATCCAATCCAACCACCATTCTCTTTCCTTAAAATAAGATAAAAAAAGCATCTTTCAACCACCATGTGAGCGCGAAGAGCAAAGAGATTTGATTTGTCGTTTTTTTTATAGGACTTGATTCATTGTTATGATCAGATATTTAATTAATGTAAACTATTGATTTCGTTTGATATTCCATCAACGTATTAGGCTATTAAAATTACTCTACTGGCACATTGATTCAAGTTTAAATCTAATGTATTAGGATGCAACATTTTCATCTCTATCCCTTTAGTTGTTTGAACGTTGAAATAATAATAATAATAATAATAATAATTTTAAAGTGTGTAATTTCTCAATTATTTGTGATTTTTTTAATTATGTTATTTATGTTTTGAATTATATTATTTGTACTTATATTTTAGTTATTTATTTTAGAAAATAATTAGAGAAAATGAGCTTAATGTTAATTTTGACTAATTTTTGCTGTTTGGACTTTCACACAATATAGTTTTAGTATTTTGGTCATAACTTGAGCTATAAACATTTATTTTGAACCCATAAATAGGGGTGAGCAAAACTCGATTCGAATCGAAAAAATCGAAAAAAATTCGAATTTCGAGTTAAACGAATCGAGTTATTCGAGTTAATCGAGTTATTCGAGTCTACTCCATATTTTTTTTTCGAATTTCGAGTTTGAATCGAGTTGAGTTTTCGAATTCGAATAACTCGAATAATTCGAATAATTCGAATATCAAACTATAATATTTTACATTTTTACCCTAAACTCCCAAATCTTTTTGCTTTTCCCTCAAAACTTTTACTCCTTCCCACTTCCCCCCAAAACTTTTACTCCCCTCCAATCCCAACCCCCCAATCTACCCAAAATCCATTTCCCACCAAAATTTTACTCTCCCATTTCCTTTTTCTCAAAATATTACTCCCAAAAACCCTTAAAAATTTTTATTTTCCCCCAAAAATTTTACTTCCTCTCACTTTTCCCCTAAAACTTTTACTCCATTCTCATCTCACCTCCCATCTACCCCAAACCCATCCCCCTCCAATTTTTTTAATATTTTCCTTCAAAATTTTACTCTCCTATTTATTTCCCTCAAACTTTTATTCTCCAAAACTTTTATTTTCCTCCTAAACTTTTACTTCTCACCCTTTACTCTCAAATAAAAAATCAAAATTATCCAAAAATCACTAAACATAAATAGTAATAATTTTATTTATATCTACTATTTATATTATTAAATTAAATTTCACATTTTATATTATTTATATTATTAAATTGTTTAGTCATATTTAATATTTATATTAAAATTGAATTATTAATTATGCCATAAAATATTTGTGTTAAAATTTTATATTGGTACCAATTTCACATTTTATCTTTAAAATAACTTTTATTAAAAAATCACTTTTTTACATTTAATATATTTTTTAATTCCAAAATACATAGTGACAAGAATCTGAAGATAATTGAAAGAACTAAACAAGCAAAGAAGCTAACTCGTATATAAAAGATTAATAAATAAATTATTTGGTGTGAAAGTTAATAAAAAATTTTGGTTAAGGTGAACAAATTTTATTACGATATGTGACAATGGTTACAAGGACCCAAAATTATTTTTTTAAATTTAACTTGAACAAATATATTCGATTCGATTCGATTCGAATTCCATCTCACTCGACTCGATTCGAGAAAATTTCAAATCAAATTAGGATGATAAAATATGATTCGTCAACTCGATTAACTCAAAATTTTTTCATTCTATTCGATTCGATTCGATCGAACGCTCACCCCTACCCATAAAATACTAATTCGAAGGGAATTGAAAGACCTAGCTAAATCCATTTCAAGATTGAAATCCAAAAACGTTAGAAAGGTTTCCAAAAATTGCCTGGAAGTTTGACACAAAAATTACTGAAAAACTTAGAAAAATTCTACTTTAAGTAATTAAGGACACTTTTGTATTTTCTCTATTACATTATTTTTCCTTATAAATAGACATTATTAGGTTAAGGTTACGGGGACTTAGACCTATTTGTTCTTAGTTTTATTTTTTTTTCCTTTATTTTATGGGTTTCTAAACGCTTGTTTCTAGTCGAAGGTTAACAGAAGTATGATTCGATTGCTTTGTCAAACTTAATTTGTGCTTTCATTCTTCTTTGTTCTTTAGTATTTATGCATCTTGTTGACACATTTGAAGGCAAAGGAAAAAATCTATGACTGAAACAGTGATCACATCTTCAGGCACTGTTTCATTGCCCAACTTGCCTATTTTTAGAGTTGGCCAATTTTAGAAAAAAAGTATCGGGCAATATGTTGTGAATTATTTGGACGAATTAGAGACCAAAACATGAAGACCGTTTGGGTTAAAATTGAAGACTTGAAGATTAGTAACTTGTAGATCGAGTCTGAATACTTACAGATTGAGTAAAGTCACTTTTTATATTAGAAGGCATTAGATTTGTAACACTCTATACCTCGTCCAGTCGCCCAACTCGAGCTATAAGGTATTACAACTATAAAACTTTGATATCGTTCACATTTTCATAAAAAAATAACCAAATAATTCATTTACAACCATTGTCCATGTTATTCAATCAAAACGAGACTTAATTCGAGCTTACGAAACATTTAAAACAAATCGGGAACAATTCTAGATTAAAATGAAACTTTTATAAAAGTTTGAGTAAAAAGTGAAAATAGGGGTCATACGATCGTGTGACAAAGCTCAGCCCATGTGGCTCAAGAACATGACCGCGTGGCCAAACCGTGTAACAAACTGTGCCCGTGTAACTCAAGGTCACACAGCCATATTGTCAAGCCGTGTAACTCTTTGAGGTCGTGTGGACAAACCTATACCAAAAATCAAAGAGGCCACATGGCCATGTCATGCAACTGTGTGGAACACATAACTATGTGGCAGACTGTGTCACAAACCATGTGTGTACCCACAATTTCTTAGATTCCAATCCATGCATTTACCATCACATAAACCTATTCAAAATGTACCAAAACATGCCAAAATATGCCAATTCACATTCAACATATGTGTCTAACCAATATGCTCTCATTGGCACAACAATTCAATCATAAATAACAATTATCCAAACCAAGACATAATCAACATGTCAACCTTATTCAGTTATCAAATAAGTTCCAAATAACGATACCACAATCAACCATTTATACCAAACCTTCAAATACATGTATATACCAATCAAAGTTCACAAGTTACCAAAACAAAATAGCTATTTCAACTACAAGTTTTCAAGAAAGACAACAAATGACAAGTCACCATTTCAAAATACCAAATACCAAGATCATGTTTACATTACAATGGCACAAGTCATCATCAAGATACCTATTAATATAAAAATACCAAAACCCTATTTACGTGCCACTTATAACTAGGCCAAAAAAAAAAACAAATAGCTACCAAAATAATTGTCGGATAGTGTGATCTCCAAAGATATTCCAATGGATAGCGAGATTCCAAAAATCTACAAAGAAGAAATACCAAATAGATTAAGCTTACATAAAGCTTAGTAAGATCATAAGACAAAACATCACATACCTGTCAATTTAATTTTCAAATAATACATAATATAGAATTAACATTCCTTTTTTTTGTTTCATCATTCTAATTAAATGAAATGGTTTAGCCTGAACAATTCATATAACCAATACATAGCATGTTAAGAATCATTTACCAAGATATAATCAACGAACTATAATTCATCATTCCATCTCATTTCATTTCTATTTTAATAACCAACTATTTTTCCTGGAGAATAATAGTAAATTGACTTCGGATATTGGGGAGGGTAATGCTCACACAAGCTGAAAAAATGATATTAACCGATACAGAATTCTGCCCACACAAGCTTCAGAGAATTCGCAACACATACAGGATCTCAAGCCATCAGTATGATATCCATCACGGTACATAGTACCTGAAACTGTAATCATCGGCACTAAGTGCCTGAAATTGTAACACCAAAACAAAATACCTGAATCTGTAACACTAGTACAAAGTACCTGGTACTGTAATCACTGACAACTAGTGCTGGAATACCCAAATGACATGTCATTGGTATCCTAGCTATTCACTAAGTTCACATGGGCTTATCATGTTTTTTGAGATCGTCACATGTCCAAACTTTTCATTTCAATCCATTATCGTTCCATTTTACTACCATTCAATAAATCATAGCATAATTCATATTCATATGACCAAACACATAATTAATTAAGACATTTAGTAACAAAATAAATGTAATACGAACTTACCAAAATATGATAGCTATCAACACTCGACGACAACTACTCGATGACTTTCTCTTTTCCGCGATTATCAATTGGTTGATCTGTTTCTTGATCTAAATATAATAATTTTATTCAATTAAACAATTCAAATACCGTAAAATACTTAAATTACATATTTGACAGTTAATCTTCATTTTACACTTTTACCCTAAACTTTTACCTTTTATTCAATTTAATCCCTAAACTCAAAACTTTCAATTTAATCCCAATTTAACCCTAACAAAGCCATCCAAATTTTTTGCAATCCCCTTACAAACCATACTTATCATATTTTTACAAGGATTTTATGAAACTTTACTATTTTAGCAATTTAGTACTTGAACTTTAAAATCAACCAAAACTACTTTATAAAATAGTCCTATTTAACTATCAAGCTTATAAATCTATCATCAAACTTCAAAAACATCAAAAATTCATCAATGACATAATTCAAAACATTTAACAGTTTTATGAATTAGTCCTCAAGTTAGCTAGATTAAGCTACAACAATCTTAAAAACATAAAAGTAACTAAAAATGGGTGAAAAATACATACCATGCACTTGAACTTGGCCGAATCTAAAGGAGCAAAAAAAATGGTGGTTTTCGGTTGTGAAGAACAAATTGAAGAAGATGAACATCTTTGTTTATTTTAATTTATGTTTATTTAATTTAATTATCGTTTTACCCTTTAAAAATAAATTAAATTTCAAGACATACTTTACCTAAACCGTCCACTATTATCAAACATGGATTATTTACCACTTAAATCACCCTAATCAAGATTCCATACTAATTAACACATAAACTAATAGGGATTAACTTTTGTAGCTTTTATGATTTACTCCTTTTCATTTAATTAACTATCTAAACATTAAAAATTTTTAACCAAGTTTTAATACGAAACTGTAATAACTCTAGAAATATTAAATAAATAATAAAATATTGATTGACTGGTCAGAATCGTCGTCCCAAAACCACTATTTTTGACACCACTAAAAATAGACTGTTACAACTCTCCCCCTTAAAGAAATTCTTGTCCTCGAAAATCTTACCAGAGAAAAGGTTCGGGTATTGTAATTTCATAGTCTCCTCAGGTTACCAAGTGGCTTTCTCAACACTATGATGTTGCCAAAGAACTTTCACTTAAGATATCTTTTTGTTTCAAAGTTCTTTAGCCTCCTGAGCCAAAATCTTAACCGGTTCTTCATTGTAGGTCATATCAGGCTGTAACTCTATTTCATCCGGAGAAATCATATGTAAGGGATCAGATCTATACTATCTCAACATCAACATGTGGAAAACATTGTGAATCTTCACAAGTTTTGATGGTAAATACAAATTAACATTTTTGGCTTAGGTTTTGTATGAAAGTTCATTAAGAAGTGTTTTTTTTCTCAAATATAGGCACGAAGGATGAATAAATACGGTTAGCTTTTTGGCTCTAGATGTATACCAAATAATGCCTTAGGTTATCCCTAGGTATCTCAATATTTACAAATTTAATCAATCAAATAATCACAAATTCAATAATCTATCATACATACTAGCATGTTCGCTTCCTTGTATTCTCTATATCATTCGGTATATTCAATTGCTTAATGCCTATTTACAAATTGTAATATATAGAACTTAGTAGTCTAGTAATAATAAAAATTAAAATCATCTACTATCATGCCAAATTTATAGTAAATACAATCAACCTATATACATGCTTCTAACCAATCACTTGTATTTTTACAAGTTTAAGTACACAATTGACAATAAAAATTAAGGAAAAGTATTAAATTATTTTAAAAAATTCTATGTTACCCCCCACACTTTAGATAATACATTTTTCTCAATGTGTAGCCTTAAAAAGATAAGGAAAAAAGTTACTCGATTGATCATGATAGTTCTATCGGCTAATGGTGGGTGCTTTCTTTTATGCTGATAAACCGTAAAAGTTACATATTTTAACCCCATATTTAATAGGCTTTTGGATGATTTAGCCCTTGAATTATGTAAAAGGTGCTTTTAATCCTTTCTTTTCATGTTTATACTCAGGAAAGCACCGAGGATAAAAAGAACACAAAACGGGCTTAAAACGGAGTAATTGGGCCTTAGCAAGAAATCAACACGGCTTGGTCCAAAGCCTGCACGACCGTGTCTCGACAATTACCTAGAGCACGACCCAACTCACGAGTTGTACGGCTGTGCATCATCTCATTACCACACATGGGCGTGCCTGGTGATCTACATGGCCGTGCCCAAATCGACAGAATCAAGGCACAACCCAACTCTGAAACTACACGGGTGTGTGCCATGGGCATGCCCCTGTCGTGGGAATGAGCAATTTCACTCGAAATTGGATGCTTGAAGCCAAAGAAACATACTCCTAAGTCTACTCAAACACCCTAATAGTAATTCTACTTGAAGGAGGTACTTAGGAGCCAAGTATAGCATCCCAAAGCCTATATAAACAACCCAAGGCAGACATTAAAGAGGGCTTTTTGAGGCAGAGCTTTTTAGCAGAGGCTTTGGCCGAAGCATTCATCTTTAGAGAGTCACTTGAAGATAGCCAGTGGATCCATCTCAAGAAGCCAGAGCTCCATTCAAGACGGAGGATCTCTCCTTCAATTCCTTTAGGGAGTTTTATGGAGTTCTTATGTTTTGTTTATGCTTTACTCTTGAGATGTTTTCATGTTTAGTTATGAACTAAACCCTTCAGATACCTGAAGGGGATGAAACCTATGATGGATTTTGTTATTTGATTTCTAAATTATATGATAAGTACTTGGTTTGTTCTTAATTATGTTGCTTAATTTAATCTGATGTGCTTAGGTGGAGGAGGAATAGACCCCGCCTAAGAGTAGATCTAGCATAATTGAGCGGAGTTGATCGGGTGCCTAGAGATAGGTTACTAGATTTTTGTCAATTAGGTAAAACCTAATATTGGAATCCATTGATCGATTTACTGCTTCCTCAGGGGGGTTATTATAAGAGAACGAGAGTTCCACTAATTAACCTAAGGTTAGATGTTATTCGCCTTGAGAGAGGGTTTAATATAGGTTAGGGAGTCTCACGGATCAAGCTAAGTAAAGAAATCATATGGTTTGGGGAATAAATAATAAGTGAAGTCATAGGTGGATTCTTCCTGAGGGTATCGTCTTTATCAACTGAGTTTTCTCAAAGTCTTTCTCCTATTCATTCTTTTATCTTTGCATTTAGTTAAGTATCTCATTAGTTTAATAATTCAATCACTCCATATTTTAGGCTAAATAATAGAAAGAAAGTGAGTAGTAGTACTTTTAGGTTCCTTGGGTTCGATAAGATATTCTTGCCTAAGCTATACTACTGTTCGATAGGTGCACTTGCCTCTATTGTTGTCGCAGTCAGTCCACAGGTTCGATCACTCTTTAATAAATATTAAAACTCGACTGTTTGACACCATCAAGTTTTTGGCGCCGTTTTCGGGGAACACTAAAATATTAAGAAAGCTCTATTTCTATTACTTTAGCCATTATCTTTATTTTTAAAATTTCTCTTATTTTTATACATACATTTTTGTTTTTGTTTTTTTCTAAATTTCTTTCTTTCTTTGCATATCAGGTACCTCTAGTTTATGACTAGAAGAAATCCGAGAGGACCATTAGAATACGAAAGTGACATTGAAGCTACCGCTCGTAGAAATCGCAGAGAAATTAGACGAGCCCTAGACTATCAAAGAGAAGAACAGCAAAGATCCAATCCTACTGAAGGGATGGATGAGAACAATCCACCAAATGTGCAAGAATAGAATGCTCCATGTAATATGTATGATTATGCTAAACTTAATTTGACAGGAGCAGAATCTAGTATTGTTAGGCCCGTGATAGCTGCTAATAATTTTGAATTAAAGCCTAACACAATACAAATGGTTCAACAATTTGTTCAATTTGATGGTTTGCAGGATGAGGATCCAAACACTCATATATCTAATTTTTAGAATTCTGTGATACCTTCAAAATAAATAGCGTTTCTGATGATGCCATACATCTTCGATTATTTCCTTTTTCATTAAGAAACAAAGCAAAGCAGTGGTTGAACTCATTACCACGAGGGTCAATCACCACATAGGATCAAATGACCGAAAAATTTCTTTTAAAATATTTTCCACCACCAAAACGGCTAAATTTAGGAATGATATATCTTCTTTTGTGCGTAATGATGCGTAAACATTATATGGTGCATGGGAAAGATATAAGGATCTTCTAAGCAGATGCCCAAACCACAAATTACCTTTGTGGCTTCAAGTCCAAACTTTCTACAATGGTGTGAATTCTCCAACTAGGCAAATGATTAATTTTTTAGCCGGTGGAACCTTGAATAACAAAACTCCTGAAGTGGCTTACAATTTTATTGGAGATATCATTAAATGCCTATCAATGGCAAATTACAAGGGCTAAACCAATAAAATCAGCCGGAGTTTTTAACATAGATGCAGTGATAATGTTGTCAACACAAATGGAGTTAATGAATAAAAAGCTTAATAATTTATGTTCTTCACAGGTACATCCAGTCATGCAATGCGAAGCAAGCGAGAATGTGGCGAATTCTGAGTACCCACCTTACCAACAAGGAGTAGAAAATGAGCAGACAAACTATATTGGTAACAATTTCAGATCTAATAATAATCCTTATAGTAACATTTACAATCCAGGTTAGAGAAACCACCCAAATTTTTCGTGGGGAGGACAAGGAAATCAAATGCAGCAACCCACTCCAAATTACCAAAATCAGCCCTATCCAAAGGAAAAGAAGCCGAGTCTTGAAGAGATATTGAAAAAGTTCATGGCAGACACAGATGCCCATCTCCAAAGAACTGATACAACGCTTGATAACCAAGGAATATCGATCAAAGAAATCAAGGAACAAGTCGGGGAAATCACTAGGTCAGTGGGACAACTCACAAAGCTTATTTCAGAACGTCAACAAGGATGTCTACCAAGCAACAGAGAAATAAACCCAAAAGAATAGATACAAGCCATCACATCTCAAGAAGATACAAAGGTAGACCAGCCCACCTCAGTACAAGAAACCAAGGAAGAAATAGGTAAAATAGAGGTATCACAAGAATAATCTGTAATTAAAGAGTACCAACGTCGAATGCCTTATCCCTAAGCATTGGAAAGAGATAATTCAGAGGAACAATTTGGTAAGTTTCTAAAACTTCTAAAGAAATTACACACTAACTTACCTTTTTTGAAGCTCTTTTTCAGATGCCGACTCAAGGAGATTTTTAAGATAGCTCTTAACAAACAAACGCAAAATAGATGAAGAGCACCATGTGGATCTTAATGCAACATGCTCAGCAATGCTACAAAATCGACTACCGGAGAAATTAAAAGATCCAGGGAGTTTTACAATTCCATGTTTAATTGGTAGTTTAACTATTGATAATGCGTTAGCTGATTTAGGGGCAAGTATAAATGTCATGCCTTATACACTGTTTAAACGACTAGGTCTAAGGAAGCCCAAACAAACTAGGATAAGTATCCAACTAGCTGATAAAACTGTTAGAATTCTTAGGGGCATTATTGAAGACGTTTTAGTAAAAATCGATAAATTCGTCTTCCTAGTAGATTTTGTTGTTTTAGACATGGATGAGGAAAATTCAATCCCTTTAATTTAGGAAGACCTTTTCTTGCAATCGCCAAGACTAAAATTGATGTTGCCACGGAGAACTCATACTTCGTGTAGGAGATGAATCAGTCAATCTTCAAGCTCTCGACTTAGCCAGACATAAGATGGAGGTAAGAAAGTCGTTTCAATAGATAATCAAATTATTCAACCTTCATCACAAGAAACATCACAAAGCATCAAAACTGAGCCAACACAAAATCGTACAATCAATAATTTAGAAGAGCAGAAGATACACACCAAAGAAAAGTCGGATCCACACGAAATAAAACCTGAAGAACCACCAGAAGAGCTCATAGGGAGATCAAATCACTTTAAAATAGAAGATCAAGTGCTGTTAGATAAAGTCAATCCTTACATCAGTTCAACAGAACTGAAGAAATAGTGAAACACCCCACACCCGGCCCACGAGCCTGAACCAGATCTGGTATGTTCCTAAAGTGAATCGATTTCAAAATCATTCGTTACTTAGAGAAAATTCGTAAAATTTTTAGAAAATGTTGTTGTGGATTGGGCTTAGATTGGAAACCCATTTTATTAAACTTGTAAATCCAATTTGATTTATTACGTCCAAAATAGTTCTTAGCACAATATTTAAAAGTAAAGTAAAAATAAAGAATAATCCATCGGGCCTTATGGCCTTATTACATCAAATAAAACCCAAAAGAAATATAATTAAGGGTACCAAATGTAAATAATGTCCAAATAAAATAAAATCTCCAAATGTAGCATGGCCACCTCAAGGTCCACCGGCCGGTCCTCACCGCTCATCACCAAAATAATTCCCACAATGGGTGAGTCAACAGACTCAATGTGCACACAATACTAACATTCAACAATTCAGCATTCATGTTCAAATCATCGATCCATATAAAATGAAATTATGATGCAACCCAAACCCAATCCTAATGGTCCATCCGCTACACACCACCGTACACGCCATTCACACCGTGGGGACTACTAAGTCAACCCTCCATCCGCTACACACCATCAAGGCAAACGCCCATATATCGTTGTGCCATTAGACACTATAGTCAAATTTATATGTTGTGTCATTAGACACTATATTCAAATATTGTAACCGGTTACCAAAATTCGCAATGTGACCGTAGTCAACATATTTCGTTGGTGAGACCGAAGTCAACACCTTCGTTGGTGAGACCGAAGTCAACACCTACTCTCCCCCTTTCACATAAAACCCGAATGCCCCAAAAATTTATATATTATGCATAACTTAATTTCATGTTCATATACATATATTCACATGTTATAAAATAACATATTTCACAATCCTATCAGAAGTAGGAAACGTACCTGCGTACTTTTTACCACATTTGTGGTACTTAGCCACATTCACATTCTTATATATATTCATATATTAAAATAATAGCCATATGAAATATCGAAGGTTAGTAAGGGTACACACCTGGTTTGCTTAATAGGTTCCTTGAGATCTTGAAAATCCCGATCTAACTTTAGATCTGTTTACCTCTATATTCGGCCATCATTTAATACACATTAATAAACCTATTTGGCTTAAAACAACACCAAATCCTAGTAGGATTTGTAAAAAGACTCACCTTTGCCGATTTGGTGTTTATTCAAATCCCGAAAGTTTGGTTTTTTCCTTTCCCTGATATTCGGCACACCCTAAATCTTAATATGGGTTAGTTTTCGGCTTTTTAATAATTAAAGAACTTGATCAAGCCTTGGCCGAATACTCTTAGATGCTTACCTTATGGTCTTTAAATCCCGAAAACTTCACCTTCCTCTTCCTTGGAATCGACCAAATCCTAAATCTCAATACGGGTTAGTTTTTGATTAATTTGATGTGAATATCTAAGATTTGGCCTTGGCCGAATAAACTCACTTACCTTGGATTCTTGATCCTTCTATTTGATGATGGTTGAAACCTAAGAGATCATGGTAGATTCGGCCATGAACAAGAGTAGGGATTAGTACCTGAATTTTGGTAAAAAGAAAAGAATAGAAGTTGACTGACCACAGATCTTACCCTTTTTGATGTTGTGGATGATTTCTCCTTTACTTAGAATCAATAAAGATTCGACTTTGACAGTAGAAACGAAGAAGAAAATAGAAAAAGAGAGGATGGTTTCTTGCTTAGGAAAATTCAAGAGAGGGGGAGAGAGTTAGCAAAATTTCGACAAGGGTAGAATGAATGAGAGAAAAGTCTCAATTTTCCTCTTTTAACTGAAATTGCTAGACCAAGAGTCCAAAACTTGGCCACTACTCTCCACAAGTGATAATTTAATCTCCATTAATTATCACCTAATTAAATTAAAAGTATTTAATCCATCCTTTAATTCCTCATTTATCTTAGTAAAGAAAATCCTTTATTTATCACTTTAATTTGACAAGTTTTAATAAAATAAAACTCTTCCGCTTTTAGCAAATACGTGCCGTCCACCCTAGCCCGGAAGCAAAATAAAACCTTCAATATTTGCTTTCCAAGTGACTCGAACTCAAAGCCATTTCCATAAACCCTAAGTGACACCTTCGCACCACTTTTCCAAGCCCGATTGTGTGTCAAATTTTACCAACTTTTTATTTTAAGGCCCTCTTGCCCTTATTTCCTATTTTGGGCTTTAAAATTTGTCATTCCTACCTTATTTCTAAGTTTCCTAAAATTTTCGATCGGCTCAGAATTTGCCATTTTTCTTACATCTTCGTGTTTCCAAAATGTTTAGGTTTCCAAAATGTTTAGGTTTCCAAAATGTTCAAGTTTCCAAAAATGTTCGTGTTTCCAAAATGTTCAGGTTTCCAAAATGTTCAGCAGGTTTCCAAAATGTTTAGGTTTCCAATTCCATGCATTTCCAGGTTTCCAAAAATATTTCCAAAAATATCAAAAATTTATTCTTAGTGCTTAAACTTGTCATTTCATACAATCAAACTGAAAATGCATAGGCCCTATTCAGGATGTTACAGTTCTACCCCCCTTAAACAAAATTTCGTCCCCGAAATTTCCTAACTAAAATAGTTGAGGGTATTGCTGTCTCATCGTCTCTTCTGGCTCCCACGAAGCTTCTTCTGATCCATGATTGCGCCATAACACTTTGACTAGAGGTACAGACTTCCTTCGTAATACTTTCACATCACGATCCAAGATCCGAATCGGTTCTTCCTCGTAGGATAAGTCTGGCCTTAGCTCCACTTCTTCAACAGATACCACATGCGACGGATCCGATCGATAACGACGTAGCATGGATACATGAAATACGTCGTGCATCCGCCGCAATTCGTGGTAACTCTAATTGGTATGCCATCGCCCAACTCGCTTCAAGATTTGATAGGCCCTACAAACCTTGGGCTTAACTTCCCTTTCATGATCGAACCTCATAACCTTCTTCCAAGGCGAGACTTTTAAGAATACTTGGTCTCCCACTTCAAACTCTATATCCTTTCGCTTAAGGTCTGCGTACGACTTTTGCCTATCAGAGGCTTCCTTCAACCTTGCCCGAATTAACTCAACCTTCTCTTCAGTTTCTGCCACCAACTCGACCCAAAACCTGCTGTTCTCCTAACTCGGTCCAACAAGTAGGTGTTCTACACTTCCTTCCATACAATGCTTCAGATGGTGCCATCCGAATCGTGGCTTGATAGTGTTGTTGTAGGCGAATTCAGCTAAAGGCAAGTAATCTTCCCAACTTCCTCGAAATCCATTACACAACCTCTCAACATATCCTCCAACACTTGTATAACCTGCTCAAATTGCCCGTCGATTGTGGATGAAAAGTCAGAGTGAAGTCTAGCTTAGTGCCTAAGGCTTGATGTAGTGCCTTCCAAAATCGAGATGTAAACCTTGGGTCTCTATCAGAGATGATCGACATTGGTTCTCCATGTAATCTCACAATTTCCGCCACATACAATTTAGCCAACTTTCGAAGAGGATAATCCATTCTGACTGGGATAAAGTGTGCGGACTTGGTCAAACGATCCACTATCACCCATACCGAGTCCTTCTTAGTAGGCGTAAGGGGAAGCCCACTAACGAAGTCCATGGTAATTCTCTCACTTCTATTGGGGAATCTCGATTGGTTGAAGCAATCTCGATGGGACTTGGTGTTCATCCTTAACTTGTCGACACGCCAAACATTTCCCCACAAATTCACCACCTCACGCCTCGATCGACCACCAAAATCGTTCTCTTAAATCCCTATACAACTTGATGCCTCCGGATGCATAGCATAAGGGCTACCATGCGCTTCTCAAGAATCCTTTGTCTCACTCCTTATCTTTCTAAGATATAGACCTTTCCTTATAGCACAATACTCCTTCATCATTGATGCCATAGTCCTTAATCCCCTTGTTGTACTCACTGCAACTTAGTACTTAAGTCATTATCAGCCAACTATCCATCTTTCGCTTCCTTTAGCCATGTGGGCCTGACTTGTAATTCCGCCAACAGACTTCCATCATCATACAGACTTAGGTGAGCGAACAAAGCCCGTAGATCCGATACAACCTTCCGACTTAAGGCATCGGCTACTACATTCGCCTTTGCCCGGATGATACTCTATTGAATAATCGTAGTCCTTCAAAGAATTCCACCCACCTTCGTTTCAAGTTCAACTCCTTCGAGTTAATAAATACTTAAGGCTCTTGTGGTCTGTAGATAATCGACCTTTCTCCATAAAGGTAGTGCTCCAAACCTTAAGGGTGAAAACCACGCGCTAGTTCCAAGTCATGCGTGGGGTAGTTAACCTCATGGCCTTAGTCATGTGACGATAAGCAACCACTTTGCCTCTTGCATTAACACACAACCTAACCCCGTATGCAAAGCGCCACAAGACACCACAAATTCTTTTCCCGCCTCCTACTGAATTAACACCGGGCTTCCACAACACTCTTTTAAGCTTTTCAAAGCTCTCTCCGCTTATTCGCCCATTCAAGGGTACTTCCTTCCTTAGCAACTTGGTTAAAGGCGCGGCTATTGACGAGAATCCTTCCACGAACCTTCCGTAATAGCCCGCCAAGCCTAAGAAACTTGAATTTCAGCCATGCACCTAGGTGGTTTCCAATCCAACATCGCTCGATCTTCCTAGGGTCCACTCTTATTCCTTCTGCGGATACCACATGCCCTAAGAATGCCACCTCCTAAGCCAAAATTCGCGACTTGTCAATTTGGCATAGAGCTCTTCTCCTTAACACTTCCAACACGACTCTGAGATGCTCATCATGCTCCTCCTCCGATTTTGAGTACACCAAAATATCGTCGATGAACACAACGACGAATCTATCCAAGTAGGGTTGGAAAACCCGATTCATCATATCCATGAACGAATGGAGCGTTCACAACCCAAACAGATCACCACAAACTCAAGTGACCATATCTCGTCCTAAAAGCGGTCTTATGGATATCACCTCCTTCACCTTCAATCGATGGTATCCCGACCGTAAATCGATCTTTGAAAACATCATGCGGCTCCTTCATTGATCGAACAAGTCATTGATCCTTGGCAAGGGATACTTGTTCTTAATGGTCACTTTATTCAATCGATGGTAGTCTATGCACATACGCATAGTTTCGTCCTTCTTCTTCACAATAAGACCGGTGCTCCCCACTTGAGACACACTGGGGTCGGATGAACCCACGATCCAACAGTTCTTGTATCCGAGCCTTGAGCTCCACTAACTCCTTTGGCGCCATTCAGATGGAGCGATTGACATGTGAGTCATTCCCCGATAGCAAGTCAATCCCAAATTCCACCTCCCCCGTCTGGGGTATTCGGCCATTCTTCCGAAACACATCCACGAAGTCCCTTACCGTCCTAACTCCATTAATACCTTCCTCCTTTCCACCTATCGCACTTACGAAAGTTAAAAATGCCTCGCAACCCTTCTTAACCATCTTCTCAGCCTTCAGTGCCGAGACTACATTAGATAAGTAGTTCCTCCTTTCTCCGATCATTACTACCACTTCATCCTCTGGGGTTCTTAGTTCCATACGTTTAGCCTCACAATCCAACACGGCTCGGTGTTCTACTAACCAATCCATTCCAGTATAAGCTCAAACTCTCCAAGGGTAACCCCATTAAGTCCGCTCGAAAGTTCACTCCCGAATCTCTAGGGTACATTCCAAAGATCTTGTCTACCACTATAGTTTGGCCTAATGGGCTTACTACCATCCGCCTATCAAAAGTTCGTAGTCTAGGCCTAGTGTTTTCACTACACTACTTGCAACATAGGAATGGGTCGAGCCCACATCAATCAAAGTAAAGTAGGGTTTGTCAAAATAAAGAACGCACTGATTATAACATCTAGCTGCTCCATCTTCCCTTCGTGAACCGCATAAACCAAACCCGGTTGTCTTGCATCAAGATTAGCATTAGTACCTCGACCCGTGTTCCACGGCCTCTGCTGTACTCACTACCACTTGCTATTTCAACCACGACCCGCTGAGGTCAGTCAGTCGCCTCACCTGCCCTCGCTAGCATTCTGAACTACCGGTCGGCTCTCATCTGATTGTTTGGGACAATCCTTAAACATATGGTCCTTGGACCCACACTTAAGACATGCTCCTATCTTTCTCCAACACTCACCTAAATGCTTCTTTCCACAATGCTCACAAGGATTAATCGCCAAATTGCATCAAATTGTTGATTCCGTGGCCCATCAACCCTAGGCCTTTTGTAACCCTTTCCAGATGGCCCAAACCCTCTTTTGGCCTTATTCTTATCCACGATCTACTTAGTAGCATCCTTAATCCCCTCGGCCACCTTGGCCTTTTCCACCAAAGTCGAGAATTTTCGCTCTTGATACGGTGCTATCATCAAACCTCAGTCATCTCTCACCATCCTCAAACGAACACGGTTGTTCATGCTCATCGCCACTACCCTCGAGCATAGCGGCTCAATCTCAAGAATTTCGCCTCATATTCTACGCATGACTTACTCCCTTGTACCAACCCTAGAAAAGCCTTCCTTTGTTTATCTCAGATACACGGTTCCTACATACTTCTTTCCGAATGCCTCTTTAACATATTCCCAAGTCAAGTTTTCACCGTGGTACCATCCCAAACATTAACCACCATCGACACGCTTCATCGCAGAATAACGCCACCATCCCTTTCAACTTTTCCTCCGAGTCGTCAAGCTCATCCATGATACACTCGTTGCTTCTGCCAAAGATCTCACCAGACTGGTGCCACATTAGATACTCCTCGAAATATTTTTGCTCCATTAGCTCGGAGCCGATTCAGTAACCGACTTTCGCTTCGAATTTCCACCGCACCGCCACTAATTCCAAAACTCGCAAAGACAACTGCGACATAAAGATCTTCCCCGCCTCGAGCTCGCCGCTCAACATTAACAAATGGGGTGGTGGTGGCGGTGGCATTTCATTGTTCGACCCTTGACCCGACCTAACGGCCCGACACGGTCATCCTTCCTCTTCCTCGACCACGCACGACCACGCCCTCTAGAGCTCATTTCCTAGCCGAGATCCGATTAAGAAATTTTTATGAATTAGTCATTGTTCCACTTATTTATCGCGAAGGAGTTTTATGAAAAGGATTTAAGAGTGGTTCTTTCGTATTCATACAAACACACAGCCTTTTCCATTCATTCATCCATCCATCAAACAAGTATGAACTTTCGCTCATTCAGAGAAACGCTGTAGTTTTTGTTGTTGTTGTTTTCCACTACCCAGGGTATTTTCGTAATTTTGTCCTACAGGGGCATTTTCGTAATTTGTCAAAATAAGGTTCCTTGGTGATTTTGTCAAAAATTATTTTGAAAACTTCAAAGTCTAGGGGTAATTTGAAGGAAAAAAATTTTAAAAATCGGGGGTATTTCGGTAATTTTCGACCTCAGGGGTATTTTGGTAATTTTTCACAAATCAGGGTAAACTTGAAAAATTTAATAAATTTGGGGTATTTCAAAAGTTGTAAAACTTTGAGGGTTCTTTTCGAAAATTGTTCCTTCAAAGATGGGGATGTTGCAAAAAAAAATTTAGAAATTAGGGTCATTTTGGTAATTTTGTAAGTTAGGGCAATTTTGTAAATTTTTTTTTTCAAAATCAAGGTATTTTGATGTTTTACAAATTAGGGTGTTTGATGTTTATAAAATAATAAATTTTTTGGAAAAGTCGTTGAGTAGTTGAACATTTTATAAACCAAGTGGCATTTTGGTAATTTCACCCTGGGGCATTTTTGTAATTTTCAGAATCAAGAGTTTTTCGTAAAATGTTGTAAAAATAATTTTCTCAGATTTAAAAGAAAGTTGAAAACTAGGGTTTGTTGTTTTATTCTCTCTTTTTTTTAAAACATGGCTAGTTCCTTTCGGGTTTTAGTCATTATGTTTAGCCTATGTCCGAGCCTTCTTGGTCGTGGTGAACCAAAGCTACGCACAGTGCAGTGATTCGTGTGGAGAGGAGGTGAGTCACACTGACCGCTTAAATACCAAGCTCCCACCAAACCGCTCCTAGACATGCGCAGAGGTTGCCACACCACCGAGCCCTCCGAGTTAGGGTGAACCAAGCTACGCACTGTAGGATTCTCAAGAGGAGGTGATTCACTAGGACTACTTAAGTACCAAGCTCTTCCGATCCAATCCTAGACATGCGATAAGGGTTACCACACCACTAGCTCAATGACTTAGCCATAGGTTGGTTCAAAGGCATTAAGTCTTATGTGTTTGCGTTTGAGTAGTCTAATCCTGTGGTTCAAGTTCCTATCATTCTATTCTACGCTCCATGCCTTTGCTACCCTTATATAAATCATGTAATCACACATAGAGTTAGGTTACTTACGGTGGATCATGGGTCGAAACTTAGGGCCATGCTGAAAGGTCGCTTATTTTCAAAGAAAATCATTTGGCTCGAATTAAAACGTTTGGGCCTTAGCCCACGTGCCGAGAGTTTAAAATCTGGCTCGATATTAAACCGAAACACCCCACACCCTACCACGAGCCCGAACCAGATCCGTATGTTCCTAAGGTGAATCGATTTCAAAATCATTCGTTACTTAGAGAAAATTCAGTAAAATTTTTAGAAAATGTTGTTGTGGATTGGGCTTAGATTGAAACCCATTTTATTAAACTTGTAAATCCAATTTGATTTATTACGTCCAAAATAGTTCTTAGCACAATATTTAAAAGTAAAGTAAAATAAAGAATAATCCATCGGGCCTTATGGCCTTATTACATCAAATAAAACCCAAAAGAAATATAATTAAGGGTACCAAATGTAAATAATGTCCAAATAAAATAAAATCTCCAAATATAGCATGGCCACCTCAAGGTCCACCACCGGTCATTCACACCGCTCATCACCAAAATAATTCCCACAAACGGGTGAGTCAACAGACTCAATGTGCACACAATACTAACATTCAACAATTCAGCATTCATGTTCAAATCATCGATCCATATAAAATGAAATTATGATGCAACCCAAACCCAATCCTAATGGTCCATCCGCTACACACCACCTGTACCTACCATTCACACCGTGGGACTACTAAGTCAACCTCCATCCGCTACACACCATCAAGGCAATCGCCCATATCGCTGTGTCATTAGACACTATAGTCAAATTTATACGTTGTGTCATTAGACACTATATTCAAATATTGTAACCGGTTACCAAAATTCCATAATGTGACCGTAGTCAACATATTTCATTGGTGAGACCGAAGTCAACACCTTCGTTGGTGAGACCAAAGTCAACACCTACTCTCCCCTTTCACATAAAACCCGAATGCCCCAAAATTTATATATTATGCATAACTTAATTTCATGTTCATATGCATATATTCGCATGTTATAAAATAACATATTTCACAATCCTATCAAAAGCAGGAAACGTACCTGGGTACTTTTTACCACATTTGTGGTACTTAGCCACATTCACATTCTTATACATATTCATATATTAAAATAATAGCCATATGAAATATCGAAGGTTAGTAAGGGTACACACCTAGTTTGCTTAATAGGTTCCTTGAGATCTTTAAAATCCCGATCTAACTTTAGATCTGTTTACCCCTATATTCGGCCATCATTTAATACATATTAATAAACCTATTTGGCTTAAAACAACACCAAATCCTAGTAGGATTTGTAAAAAGACTCACCTTTGCCGATTTGGTGTTTATTCAAATCTCGAAAGTTTGGTTTTTTCCTTTCCCTGATATTCGGCACACCCTAAATCTTAATATGGGTTAGTTTTCAGCTTTTTAATAATTAAAGAACTTGATCAAGCCTTGACCAAATACTCTTAGATGCTTACCTTATGGTCTTTAAATCCCAAAAACTTCACCTTCCTCTTCCTTGGAATCGGCCAAATCCTAAATCTCAATACGGGTTAGTTTTTGATTAATTTGATGTGAATATCTAAGATTTGGCCTTGGCCGAATAAACTCACTTACCTTGGATTCTTGATCCTTCTATTTGATGATGGTTGAAACCTAAGAGATCATGGTAGATTCGGCCATGAATAAGAGTAGGGATTAGTACCCGAATTTTGGGCAAAAAAAAGAATAGAAGTTGGTGACCACGATCTTACCCTTTTGATGTTGTGGATGATTTCTCCTTTACTTAGAATCAATAAAGATTCGACTTTGACAAGAGAAACGAAGAAGAAAATAGAAAAGAGAGGATGGTTTCTTGCTTAGGAAAATTCGCAGAGAGGGAGAGAGTTAGAAAAATTTTGCAAGGGTAGAATGAATGAGAGAAAAGTCTCAATTTTCCTCTTTAACTGAAATTGCTAGACCAAGAGTCCAAAACTTGGCCACTACTCTCCACAAGTGATAATTTAATCTCCATTAATTATCACCTAATTAAATTAAAAGTATTTAATCCATCCTTTAATTCCTCATTTATCTTAGTAAAGAAAATCCTTTATTTATCACTTTAATTTGACAAGTTTTAATAAAATAAAACTCTTCCCTTTTTAGCAAATAGGTGCCGTCCACCCTTCCTAATACAGGAAGCAAAATAAAACCTTCAATATTTGCTTTCCAAGTGACTCGAACTCGTGCCATTTCCATAAACCCTAAGTGACACCTTGGACCAATTTTCCAAGCCCGATTGTGTGTCAAATTTTACTAACTTTTTATTTTAAGGCCCTCTTGCCCTTATTTCCTATTTTGGGCTTTAAAATTTGTCATTCCTACCTTATTTCTAAGTTTCCTAAAATTTTGATTGGCTCAGAACTTGCCATTTTCTTACATCTTGTGTTTCCAAAATGTTTAGGTTTCCAAAATGTTTAGGTTTCCAAAATGTTCAAGTTTCCAAAATGTTCGTGTTTCCAAAATGTTCGTGTTTCCAAAATGTTTAGGTTTCCAATTCCATGCATTTCCGTGTTTCCAAAATATCAAAATTTATTCTTAGTGCTTAAACTTGTCATTTCATACAATCAAACCGAAAATGCATAGGCCCTATTCAGGATGTTACAAATAGGAAGAAATACTCCTTCAGGTACACGATGTTTTCCCACACGAAATAGTCGAGGTAAGCAATCCAATGTTCAGCAATTTCAAGGTAAACTCTCCTCGACCTAAACTTTGTCACAAAAATAAAACTGTCAGTAAGAGGGAAAATATTCAAACCTTTAAACCTCCCTAAATTTTCAAAGCTTAAGACAGTCTAGCTTAAGACTATAAACAAGCACTTCTCGGGAGGCAACCCGAGCACTAACACTTTTTATTTCTCAGAATTATTTTTCTTTCCTTTTCTTTTCTTTTCTTTTCTCTCTTCTCTCTCCACAATTAAAACAAAGATGCAGGTTTCCAGGCCACACGGCCTTACACTACTGTGTCTGTGGCCATGTGGACCACTAGAACCACCACACTGACAGAGCAGAGCCGTGCAAGTCAGTCCAACCACCCCCCAACGTCACGGATCCAACCACCCACAGCATGGGCACCAACAAAAATAGCACGGCCATGCCTTACAACCATGCTAAGATACTGACTTATTTAGCACGGGTAGACCACGCCCGTATAGCCCAACCATGCTCCTATACTGGCTTTTTAGGAACGGGAGTGCAAACAAACAAAACGGGTGTGGAAGGACAACACACCCCACAACACGACTGTGCGATACGACCGTGTGAATCGACACACCCTCGGTACACGGGCGTGGGAACGTGCCAGATTTGAAATCCTATTTAATTCCCCACAACCCGTCCTCTTTGTCCCATCTTCTTTCTTATTCCTTCTTTCTCTTTTCTTTTAAAATTTTCCTCCTATTCATAGAAGAGGTCCAAGACTCTTGAGCAACACAAAGATCATGCCGAAGAAACCCAAGCATCATCTCCTCGAGGACACCCCAACATCGGTTCATGCCGTGACTTCACTTAATTGACACGCCAAGGGTCTCAAAACCTTTTCGATTTTATTTTTCTTTTCTCGTCTCCTTTATTTTCCTTATTATTACTTATTTCCTACTTAAATTAATTTATTTCATATTAGTTTCTTGGTTTTAGGTTCTAAAGGTCGCTTGGGAATCACACACCACGACCTTCGAGGTCACATCCACCTCATGAACCATCCAACAATAAGGACTCCTTAGTCCATTAGTATTTTCTTTTAATTTCGCTTTTCTTCTTAGTCTCCTTCATTTTATTTCCTTAATCTTTAATTATATTATTGGTATAGTATTATTATTTCCTAGATCTCTTGGCTATATATTTACAAGCTACCCAACTTCTTCATCTAGCAAATTGCTTTTGGTAGCCACTCCACCTAGCCTATAGAAAACACCATCACCGCCACCAAAGACACAGAGATCATCCAGATTTCGTGGAGTATTACTTTCCCACTTATCTTTTGATTTGGCACATAAATTTCATTATCTATCTTTGTACATTGAGGGCAATGTACATCTTAAGTGTGGGGTAATAGTGCCTAACTTTTGCATAATTCTCAAAACCACGAAATTAGTCTTGATCTTAAGTATTTTCTCATATTATTAATTAGGATGAAATTTCTAATGATTTATGATTTTATTGATATGTTTTAGAATAAGTCTTAGTTAATTGTGCATTGATAATTAAATTTGAAGAATATTAGAGAATCGAGAATGATAAGTCTACATTTTAAAATTAAAATTTATAGGTTGTTGAACCTAATTTAAGTATCACCTTGAATTTCAAAATTTATAAGGATTGATGTCAAAACACCCATAATTTTTGTGAGATTTTGAGCCTTATAGAGCATGTACGCTTTTTCATTTTTGTGAGATTTTGAACCTTATAGAGCATGTACCCTTTTTCGTGCTCACTTTAATTGATTATGAGTGAGTCAACTTTGAATTGTTATTCTAGAACTTGCCTCGTTTATACATTTCGAGACCACATTAATTATTTGAAGCATCGAGATGATAAAGGCACCTAGGTTTTAACCTGTTCACTCCACTAAAAGCCTACCTACTCAAATTAACCCTAGTGAACCCCGTTGAATCCTAACAATCTTTTATTGACTCACCCACTAATATTAACCCAAAATCCTTTGTATTTGTTATCAACATTCCTTTGACTACCCTTTTTTATCGAGAATTGATTTGATCAATTGTCAATTAGGTTATTTCAATCATCAAAGTTCCTTCTATTATGTTTATTTTAATTTGTCCTTAAAAAATCCAAGTATATTCAATATTAGTAGTAAATAAAGAGCTTAGAGCATTTAAAACTCCAATTGTTAAAGAAAAAGCTCGTATTAAAGTATTTTCAAAATTTGAGTGATGAAAATACTCTTATTATAGAGTAATTATCAAGAGTAGATATTGTTAGTTTTTCATTTGATGTAAATATTCATATTTAGTTTATTATTTTAGATTAGGTAATTAGTCAATTCAATCTCGATTATAACCTCTAATTCAGCCTATATCCACACCCTTAACCTTAGCCCCGTTACAACCCTGATTAAAGACCTTTTGATCCGTGTATCATCTCATATACAGTGGTGGGGATTTGATTTTCAGGCAAGTCTATGGGATTAACTTTTCAGGTTCGACTTAGAGAGCTTAGTCTTGAACCTTAAAGACCTTTGAGTGATTTGAGTGAATCTTTAGTGAGGATGTCAGTCCTTGTCGATTCTGAATTAAAGGTAATTACTTAGATAAGGGGAGATACCTATGTTTTCATGCTACAAAGGTATGACTTATCGTGATTGAATCTTTAGGGTTCTTAGAGTTAAATTATCCATGTATAAATTATCTATGGATTATGATGAGACATTGTCAATAGGAATTTTGAATTATGGAAAGATCGTTTTAATTGTAAGTTGAGAATTTTGCTTCAGGACAAGCAAAAGCTTAAGTGTGGGGGTATTTGATAAACCGTAAAAGTAACATATTTTAGCCCCATATTTAATAGGCTTTTGGATGATTTAGCCCTTGAATTATGTAAAAAGGTGCTTTTAATCCTTTATTTTCATGTCTATACTCAGGAAAGCACCCGAGGATAAAAAGAACACAAAATGGGCTTAAAACGGAGTAATTGGGCTTTAGCAAGAAATCAACATGGCCTGGCCCAAAGCCCGCACGATCGTGTCTCGACAATTACCTAAAGCACGACCCAACTCACGAGTTGCGGCGTGCATCATCTCATTACCACACACGCAGGCGTTCGGTGATCTACATGGCCATGCCCAAATCGACAAAATCAAGGCACGACCTAACTCTGAACTATACGGACGTGTGCCATGGGCGTGCCCCTGTCGCGGAAATGAGCAATTTCACTCGAAATTGGATGCTTGAAGCCAAAGAAACATACTTCTAAGTCTACTCAAACACCCTAATAGTAATTCTACTTGAAGGAGGTACTTAGGAGCCAAGTATAGCATCCCAAAGCCTATATAAACAACCCAAGGAAGACATTAAAGAGGGCTTTTTGAGGCAGAGCTTTTTAGCAGAGGCTTTGGCCGAAGCATTCATCTTTAGGGAGTCACTTGAAGATAGCCAGTGGATCCATCTCAAGAAGCCAGAGCTCCATTCAAGACGGAGGATTAGGTTGAAACCTAATATGGGAATCCATTGATCGATTTACTGCTTCCTTAGGGGGTTATTATAAGAGAACGAGAGTTTCACTAATTAACCTAAGGTTAGACGTTATTCGCCTCGAGAGAGGGTTTAATATAGGTTAGGGAGTCTCACGGATCAAGCTAAGTAAAGAAATCATATGGTTTGGGGAATAAATAATAAGTGAAGTCATAGGTGGATTCTTCCCAGGTATCGTCTTTATCAACTGAGTTTTCTCAAAGTCTTTCTCCCATTCATTCTTTTGTCTTTGCATTTAGTTAAGTATCTCATTAGTTTAATAATTCAATCACTCTATATTTTAGGCTAAATAATAGAAAGAAAGTGAGTAGTAGCACTTTTAGGTTCCCTTGGGTTCGATAAGATATTCTTGCCTGAGCTCTACTACTGTTCGATAGCTGCACTTGCCTCTATTGTTGTCGCGGTCAGTCCACAGGTTCGATCACTCTT
Organism: Gossypium rotundifolium; assembly: GCA_025506655.1. Taxonomy (NCBI): domain Eukaryota; kingdom Viridiplantae; phylum Streptophyta; class Magnoliopsida; order Malvales; family Malvaceae; genus Gossypium; species Gossypium rotundifolium. Next base: position 140,127,238 of record CP106728.1, on the reverse strand, counting down.
TTATAAATATTAAAACTCGACTGTTTGACACCATCACATGCTTTTGTTGAAATCTTAAATTTGTAGTGTTTCTTTCATGTGGGGATTTTACACTAAAATTTATAAATTTATAAATGTATATAATTCTAATACTTTTATAAATTTTACAAATTACAATACCCTAAAAATCGATAAATTTTCCTAACATAAAAAATCAAACATAAAAATTATCGTAATGTATGTATGTATCATAAATTTATATATATGTATATATATATTATTTTATTCATTCATTTATTCATCCTCTCCTTGAGTCCTTGTTTTCTCCTTTCTTATTTTCATCTTCTATGGAGTATTACAAATTGTTTGTATAAGTTATCTCTTAGTAATTTCTTTGTAGGGTTCATCTCTATCTAGTCAATCCATAGGTGCTCCCGCTCTTTTACATAATTCCGTTATTAGATGTGGAAAGAATGTTCCTTTTGATTGATTCCTTACACAATCATATTTTGATAGATCCAAGTACCAATACATATCTATTTTTTTTGCAAGATAGCATATACTAAGATGGCCCGTACCGGGCTGATATTGTAGATATCTACTGTGGGCCAAATTCTTGAACATATAAACTTCATCCATAATTTTTCTCTTGGAGTTATTAGTATTTGATTGGATGTCTTAGGAATCTCTGTTCTTGTTTGATATGTCCTATAACAGCCCAGTTTAGATCCTAGTCAGAACAGTGGTTTCGGGACCACAAATCCGAGGTTGGAAAAATATTTTAATATTATTTTTGATGTTTATAATATGTAATTAAGCATGTGTGAAAATTTGGTTTGGAAATTTTATCGATTGAGTGCCGAATTAAGAAAACAAACTTAATTGCATAAAATGTAAAAGTAGTGTGCTGATTGTTAAAGTGTTTATTTTTCATGGCTTTCTAAATGAGAAGTCCTTATGTTTTAATTAGCCTTTGATAGTGGAGATGGACAAAATGGGCTTATATTAGTTGATTTTAAATGTTATACATTAAGGGTAAAATGGTAAAATGTCAATTTAGTTAATATTAAACAAAACAAAAACATGTGGTGGCCATTTTGTCATCCATCTTCCACCGAAATAACAACCAAATAAGAGAGTTTGAAGTTTTGATATTTTCGGCTAGGGCTTAGCTTGATTGAGGTATGTTTTTGACTAAATTTTTGATAATTTCTACATTTTTGTAATCGTTGCTTCGTGCTCTACAAAACCCATGCTTAAATTTTGTGAATTGAAGATGAATTTGAATTGTGCCATGGATGAATTCATAATATTTTTGATAGTTGATGATGAAATATGAAAGATAGGTGGAAGATTAACATATTTTGTATTTGAATTTTTAGTGAAATTGAATAATTTAGACTCAATTGTGAAATTAATATTTTGAGGACTAAAATGTAAAATAAATAAAATGTGTGGACTTGTATTGAGCATGGGAATATTCAGCTAAGCTTGGGTGATATGGAATTTTGTATATTTTGTGATTTTATGAATTAGGGACTAAAGTGTTGAAATGTGAAAATGTGAGGGCTATTTTGTAAAATGCCCTAAATAATGTGTACTTGGACTAAATTGAATGAATTGGAAATTGAATGAGTTAAATTTTAATATGTATAGACCAAGAAAGGAGAGATTCGGATCAAGATCGAGGTAAAGATAAAGTACTCGATTGATTGGCAAGTCTCAGTATTTCAACATCCGAGGTAAGTTCGGATATAATACTATTTGTTAAACTATATCTATGTGATGAGAATTGAATGAATGTATAAGTATTAAATTAGAAATTTTATATATGAGATTGTGAAATGTGGCACTAAGCGCGAAATTGGAATCGGATAGAATTGAATAGCAATGTGCGTAAATAATGAAAGCTACTACTTTCTTGGTTGGCCTTGTGTGTGTGATACCAAATTGAGTTCGATTTATGTTGAGGCACTAAGTGTGCGATGACAAATATGCTTGCTTATGAAATTGACACTAAATTAATGCGATTAAAATTAATGAAAAGCAAAGATTGATCGAAAATGCAACATCGAGCATGAATTAGTATGGTTGGTGAATAACTATGTATTGGCTAAGGTATGTATTGAACCTTGGTGGTTGAAGTACTTGTGTATAGAATTATAAATGGTTGAGTGAGTATTTTAGCTATGGATGGTATGCTATGGTTATTTGAGAAATGATCTAAGTGATGGATTTGTTGTATAATGTATTGGATTTGATAATTTGAATGTATTATGTTACGAACTTTCTAAGCTTTTGAGCTTACTGTGTGATGTGTTTTCTCTATTTTACAGTTTCAGTAAAGCTAGCTCGGATTTGGGGATTGTCAGCTACTTAATCACACTATCGGCTATCTATTTCGGTACTTTTGAAAAGATGTGTATAAATGTGGTATATGGCATGTATAGGCTAGTTAATGTGGCATGTTTTGTGATGTGTAATCTTTGTCATGTGATATGGCTTAAAGGTTGAATAATGTTCATGTGTATATGTGTGTGTTAAATGAAGGAAGAATATGGTGTGTTTCATGCTTAAATTATTGATGAAAATTATGGTCTAAATGTGAATGGTGGTAAGGTTTATTTGATGTTTGATTTATATGATTGGGATGTGAATTTTAGTACTTTGGATGATCTAAGGTGAGATGAAATTGAGTATGATTATACATGGTATATTTGATGAAGAATTGGTGGTATGTTTTGGTTGCCATTTGTGGCATATGGTTTGAGGCTTGTAGGTGATTCAAGGTGTGGGAGGCAAGTTTGGTCTTGAAAATGGCCTATAACTGTCCACACGATTGAGCACACAGGCGTGTGGCTCGACCATGTTGTTTAAGTTTTCCAAGTGAAACAAGTCAGGCTCTACCATGGCTGGACACACGGGCGTGTGACTGGCTGTGTGGTGCAAGTCAGGCTCGACCACGGGTGGGGCACACGGGCGAGTCTCAGGCTGTGTGGTCAAGTCAGTAGGTATGCCCTATTTTGCCACGGCTTGGACACATGGGCGTGTCTGAGGCCGTGTGTGGCACATGGCCTACCCACACGGGAGTGTGACCTCTATAACTTAGGAAAATGTTTGAATTTTAGAAATTTTTGTAAGTATTCGGTTTAATCCCGGCCCTATTCTAAAGCATGTTTAAGGTCTCGATGACCTCATTAAGGGACTATATGATCATGTTTGAATATGATTGAATGATAATTGACTTGGTGTCGCAAAATGAATATGAAATGTTTCGATTGTTTGGTAATGCCTCTTAACCCTATTCGACGATGATTTGGGTTAGGGATGTTACATGTCCGCTTCTTTCCTTTCATTAAACACCTCAAAACCTCTTCCATGTCTACGTTTTTAAATTGTTTGAGATTTTTTGAACTAGTAATCATGGTAATAATATGGAGCATCACAAAATTAACAAATACTTTTTTTGTTACGAATATTGACCCTCTAACTTTGACATATGTTTACATTTCATAGTATGGGCTTGTCACTTTCTCTCTTTTAATGCGAGAAAAAAATTCACCACGACAAGTATTATTGTTGGCTCTTGGTGGTGGCGAAGTTAGTCCATTCAGATTCATTGTAATTTGCCACACTTCTTTATAGTTCCTCATTAATGAGATGTTAAACCCCATTCTTGGATGAATGTATAGAAATTTCGCAACTATTGTAGGTGTTTGTCTATATTGTTTGCACGAATTCAACAAATGTATTCATAATGTTATATAAAAATATGTAATTACTTAGACCTGAATTTGCTGTAGTATTTCATTCAAATTATCAAACTTCTTGAACAAGGACGGAGAAATCTTGTTATTTTCATAACATTGGAAGAGAAAAAAAGAGATTTGTGTGGCCTATTAATTTTAAAGGAAGATGATAATAAGTATGAAAGTTAAAGTTGTGTTAGGTATGTTATTTATAATTAGTGATGAATTAGTTAATTCTAAGTCTACTAAAATTCTATTATAGATACATCGGGTTAGTAACTTTGGAATATAGGTTACATGGGGTGTTGGGACATGAAGGTCGTTTAATCGTGTTGAATTTCGTTCAATATCGCAACATACGGGCTATTATCGTGACATGGAGAGCAATTTCACGCACTTTTTTTCACCTAAAGATCCTTGTTTGTTTCATTTTCTTCACTGCTTCCTACCATTTCCCATGATTTCTTCACTTCGAATTGAATCTATAAAGCCTCGCATTGTAAGGCTTGGGTGTCAATTACTTTTTCTATTCCCCAAAATAATGTTTTACTCTCGATCCTTTTACTTTAAAAAAGGTTGCCTTCCATTTTCAATAAGTTCTATTACGCCATGAGGTGTCACTTGATTTATAGTGTATGGGCCAGTCCACCTTGATTTTAACTTGCCAGAAATAATTTTAGCCTTGAATTAAACAATTGGACTTTTTGTTCGGGCAAAAACTCTCTTTGTATATTTTAGCATCGTGCTAAAGTCTGCTCCTCTCTTTATACAATTTAGTGTTCTCGTAAGCCATAAAACGAAATTCTTCCAATTCTTGTAGTTGAAATAATCTTTCTTTATTGGCTAACTCCATGTCTAAGTTCAATTCTTTTATTGCCCAATATGCAGTTCTCTCTAATTCAATTGGTAAATGACAATTTTTCCCGTAAACTAGTTTGTTAGGGGACATGCCTAAAGGAGTTTTGTATTCTGTTCTATAAGCCTACATTGCATCATCTAATCTTATTGCCCAATCTTTCCTACTTGGATTTATCATTTTTTCCAAAATTTTCTTAATCTCCCGATAGGACACCTCTGCTTGGCCATTATCTTGTGGATGGTATGTTGTTTTCATTCAGTGTCTCATGCTCTATTTGGCTAGAGCGACTTCAAACTATTTACTGCAAAAATGGGATCTTTCATCACTCACCAATGCACGGGGTATTCCAAATCTAATGAAATTTTTTTTTTTATTAGGAATCTAACTACGTATTTTGTATCTTTTGTAGGTAACCCCACTGTTTTAACCCATTTAGAGATATAATCAACAACTAGCAAGATTTATTGATTCCCAAAAGAACTTGGAATGGGTTCCATGAAGTCAATTCCCCAAACATCAAATACGTCTACTTCAAGTATTCCTGTTTATGACATTTCATCTCTTTTTGATATACTTCCAGTCCTTTGACATCTATCACGTCCCTGTACAAATTTATAAGTATCTCTGTTCATAGTTGGCCAATAAAATCCCGATTGCAATATTTTTTGAGCCGTTCTTTTTCCATCGAAATGTCCCAAACATGGTGATGTATGACATCCTTATGAAATATCCTTTATTTCTTCTTTTGCTGCACATCCTTTTACTAACTGATCTGCGCATTGTTGGAATACATATAGATCTTCTCAAATGTAATTTTTTGATTCATGCATGATCCTTTTCATTTTTCGCCATCATGCTTTTGTTGGAAAAACTCCTTTGACAATGTAGTGCACATAATCTACATACCATGGTGTTTTATTATTTCGCATCAAAGATGATGTATGTCTACCCAGAATAGCTGCTTATTAATGAAGGTTTCTTTGATTTCTTTAGAATTTTTCTCCTCCAATTCAGTTTCAATTCTGGACAAATGGTCTGCGATTTCATTTTCTGTTCCTTTTCTATCTATATATCTATAGATCAAATTCTTGAAGAAATAACACTCACCTCATTAGTCTAGCATTTGTTTCTTTCTTTTCATAACATATTTTAATGTAGAGTGATCACTGCAGACATAAACTCTATTTGCCATCAAATAAGGGCAAAATTTTTCACAAGCAAACAAAATAGCAAGCATTTCTTTTTCAGTGGTAGTATAATTGCACTACGTTGAGTTGAGTGTCTTACTTGCATAATGAATAGTGCCAAATACATTGTTTCTCTTTTGGCTTTACACTGCTCTTACAACATAATTGATAGCATCGCACATTATAATAAAATGTTTTGCCTAGTCAAGAGTAATAATTATAGGTGCAGAGATAAGTTTTTCTTTTATTACCTTGAATGCTTTGATGTAGTCTTGATCAAATATAAAAGGTGTCTCCTTCTGAAGAAGTTGATTCAACAGTTTAGAGATGTGAGCAAAGTCTTTTATGAACTATTTGTAGAACCCAACATGTCCCAAGAAATTTCTCACTCCCTAAACTGTTGTAGGTTTAGGAAGTCTTTTGATAAGTTTAATCTTGGCTTTGTCCACTTCCAAACCTTTTCTTGATATTTGATGTCCTAAAACCAATCCTTCTTTCACCATGAAATGACAATTTTCCTAGTTAAGTACCAGGTTGGTTTCTTCACATCTTTGTAAGACTTTCTCAAGCTTATCTAAACATTACCAAAAAGAATCTCCGTATACTGAGAAATTGTCCATGAATATATCCAAGCCCTCTTCCAACAAATTAGCGAAAATGGTAGCCATACATCTCATAAATGTCACTGGGGCATTACATAATCTGAATGGTATTCGTTTAAAAGCAAACGTGAAAAAATGACATGTAAATATGGTTTTTTCTTGATTGTTAGGGTGTGTTGGAATTTAATGATATCCGAAGTATCCATCAAAGAAGCAATAATGCTCTTTTCCAGCCAATCTATCCAACATTTGATCAATAAAAGGAAGAGGAAAATGATCTCTTTTTGTTGCATCGGTTAGTTTTAATTAGTTAATGCATACTCTCCAACTAGTGTATGTCAATGTTGGAATTAACTTATTCTTATCATTCTCAACCACTATTAATCCGCCCCATGAAGCATTGTGTAAAACTAACCCATTCACTATCAGAAATTGTATAAACAATACCTACGTCCAACCATTTGAGTAATTCTTTTTTTTTTCCACTTTTTTTTATAGCAGGATTTAGCCGACACTGTGTATCCACCACAAGCTTTTCCTCCTTTTCTATTCTAATCTTATGCTGACACAGCGCATGATTAATTCCCTTAATATCAGTAATTGTCCATTCAATGGCTTTTTTATGTGTTTTTAAAACACTTAAAAATTCATCTTCTTGCTCATAGCTTTAATCTTTGCGTCATAGTTACATGTAAAGTGTTTTGCTCCCCTAGATACCCATACTTCAAATGTTTTGGTAGGTGTTTTAATTCTAGTTTGGGTGGTTTGACAATGGAAGACACCATTTTTGCTGCATTAGGAATTATTTGTTCTAGTTGTTATCTACTTTGCTACCACTAGTCAAGTTGAAGAGCTATCTTTTTATTTTCATGTTTTGTACCAAACAAATTCTCCTATTCTTATTCATATTCATCATGCTCAGCCAAATCTGTCATGATTGTCTCTATTTTATTACGCCCTTGCTCTTTTGGCTTAGATTTTACCATCTTTACATCTTCTAATTCCTGGTGTATGCCCCAAGTAAATTCATTCTCACTGAACATGACTTCCTTTCCCATTTTCTTCCAAATACTTCCCCTAGTTATAATGTCAAATTTTCGCCTATTCTGACTATCCAATCCATCATAGACATGTTGGATTTGGATGGCAAAATGTATGCCTCATCCCAGAATTGATATAATAATTGCTTTAAATCTTTCCCAAGCTTGCCCTAATGTTTTAACAACATGTTTAAATTTAAATAATTTCTCATAAGTGCTGATTACCTTAGTCATAGACAGAACCCAACGAAGGAACAACTACTGTAACATCCCAAAGTTGGGCCTAGTAGGATTAGGCCCATTGGGCCTTTGGCGTAGGAGCGTTTAAAATTTTTGGGAATAAGAGAACGTCTTTAATACAATTTGGATCTAGTAGGTGATTGATTTTGGAAGGTTATGAGGCTTCTATAAAGTCCCAGGATCAAACTTTGGCTTTAGACAAATTTTGGTTTTAGGTGAAAAAAACCTTGGGAGTTAGTAGGTAGGCTTTAAGGATAAAATGTGGAGAAAAAGACACAAGTGGAGTGTGTGGTGTAGTGGCAAAGTGACGCCACATAAGAGACAAGGGGGTGACGCCATAAGGAAGGAAGGAGGTCCAAGGTTCAAGCCTTGGCTCTTACATTTTGGTTTTCTTTTTAAAGGGACTCTAGAGTTTTGCCATAGGGTTATATTTAGTTGCGCATGGTTTTAGACACAAGGAAGCGAGTGGTCTAGTGGCAAGGCATCATTAAGGGTGCAAGGGAGCGTGGGTTCGAATCTCATGGAAGGCAAGGGAGTATTTATTTTGCGGATTGGATGGGAAGAGTTTGAGTTGGATTTAAACTCTACTGACGGAGGGATCCCACATCGGAAAGATAAAAAGAAGGAAGGTGAGAAGCTAGCTATATATATAGAGCTGCCTAGGAGGAGGAGCATACCTGGTTGGCGTTGGGCATAGGAGTGCTCGGAGCACGGTTTAACAGCTTCAGATTCCTATCAGGTGTATACTCTCTCTACTATAGTTGTAGAGCGGCAAATGCCGATAAGGGTCACACGACGATGGTAGCCACACGCGGCGTCTTGACGTGCGTGTGGGGGCCGATGCGATAGTTGAGGCCATCAAGAGTATTCTTGTTGGTTGGTTTAGGCTGTTGGGCCACGATGGCCCGAAAGGGGCTAAGTAGGCCCAATGGACCTGGGGGCCCATATGAGTAAATTGTATGATTAAGTAGTAGATAGTGAACTAGACTATGTGAATCTCATAAATGTGGCTAGGTTTGGGCTAAATGGGCCACACGAGTGTGTGGGCCCACTTGTGTCGAGAATGGGCCTTAGGCCCATTCATATCATTATCTCTGTTTAGAATACTTGAGACGTTCGGTGACGATGGACCTTCATTGGGTCGTTAACACACTGATTTGTAAAATTACCAAAATACCCTTGGTTTGCAAAATTATCAGAATACCCCTGGTTTGTAAAATTACCAAAATACCTAATTTGTAAAATTACCAAAATACCCTTGGTTTGTAAAATTACCTAAATACCCCCAGATTACAAAATTACCGAAATACCCTTGGATTACAAAATTATCAAAATACCTTTGGATTACAAAATTATTGAAATACCCCCGAATTACAAAATTACCGAAATACCCTTAGTGTGTAATTACCGTTTTGCCCCTAAACGATAAATGACCGTTGTACCCTCGTGGTAGTACTAATGTTGTTTGTGTTAATTGTATGATTGATTATGTTTGAGATGCACTGCATACATGGATTAGTTATCAGTAGAATTATCGATTTACCCTTGATAGGTAAATTACTGAAATACCCTCGATAGCTAAAATTACCGTTATACCCTTTGGGGTTGATTAGCGTGATTGTGTGTAACTTCTCACACTATCTATAATGTTGTGCTAATGTAATATTATATTCTGTTAAATGCCGAACCTCGGTATGGCTAGTGAGTTGCCTTTGGAGGGTAAATACGAGACATCAGGTTAGTGATTTCTGTTACATCAAATAAATGGTTATGAGGAGATGACATGATATACGTTATGAGCATTCTATACATGCATGCCGAAACCTTCTGTATCTGTGCATTAAAGTTATTATGTTTGCATGGGATTGGGATTATGTTACAAAATGGGAAGTGTTACGGTGGCTCGCCACGATCATTGTAGTGGCTCGCCACGATCTGCTCCGTGACTATGTCACGATTCGACGATGAGCGCTTAGCTGCAGACATGACTACCATCGATGGTGTGTAGCGGTGAGGGTTGATTGTAGAAATCCCCATTGGTGTGATTGGGTGCGGGTGGTGTGTAGCGGATGGAAAATTAGGTTGGCTTTGGTTTGCATCGCATTGCATACATGATCTCTTGTGACATATGATATGGGTTAAGGCTCAATCGAGGCTATTTTGGGCTAAGGCCCAATTGCCACCAAGCATCGTAATGGGCTTCATTTCGAATTATTGTGATGCATGTTCTTACCGATGAGGGTTGTACACACTGAGTTTTCGTAAACTCACCCCATCTTTTTATAAATGTTTCAGGTGATTCTAGCGATTGAGGATTGAGAGCCGTGGAGGACTCGAGGTGGCTATACATCGAGATACTACTCAGTAAATTTTAGTAATTTTGATTTTTATCTTTTCTTTTAGATTATTTATTTTGGGTTAATATTTTGTAATAAGGCCATTAGGTTATTTTTTCTAAGTTTTCATTTATAACTGTTAAACTTATAAATACGGGGTTTTCTTAAAACATTAGCAATCATTTTCTAAAATATCATGTTTACGCAACGATGCAAGTTCAACTTTCATAACAAAATAGTTTTCAAAATAATAACAACTTTTAAATGGTCATTTAGCAAATCGCATTTTTCTCAAACAAACAACGAACTCGGAGTTCAAAAAATCTGATAAAACTTTTCTAAACAATTGCTTAGCTTTTCAACTTCCTTCAATGTGACACGCCAAATTCGGGCCTAACTTCTAGGCCGGGTTTGGGGTGTTACAATTACACAAAGTTAGTCTGTGTAGTGATTGTATCAGGTGGGAGTGCATCAAACTGGGCTTTTACCTTTCCATCTAACACGAATGGAATTAATAATAATTTAATAGCTTCTCTCGAGACACCAACATACATAACGGTGTTGCATATATGTTCAAAATGTCGGAGAAAGGCTATAGGTCCTCTTTTTTATAGTCATAAAACCTGAAATTATGAGAAATCCATGTTAATAATGAATGATTCAATTTAAAATGAGGACTATGAATAATGGAACGGGTAATACTAGGTCGCAACCAGTTCACATAAAAAAATGTTCCTAATGCTTGCATCATGTTATTAAGGTTACTTACTAGATTACGAAAACAAATGTTATTTCATTAGCTTCCCTTGTAAGTTGTTCCTATATCACTAGCATACCTTAGTCATTAGTCTTCTCTTAGTACGTGAATATTTCCCTATATTCGGAATCAAAAGAGAATAAAATAAAAAATGTTAGTAAAGTTGAAGTTTAAAAATCGTATCTATAATTTATTAATTTCTTAACTATTCTATTAAAATGTAAAGATTAAAACTAACTCAAAGGCAACATCCTAAAATTTAGGGGTTTGTAATATCTGTGTAATTGTATGTTATATTCTTTGTTGTGTGTTGTTTAAGGGTGTTTAGGGGCCCTAGGGAGGCCTGGGCTCGTGGTTGAGCCCTGGTAAAATTTTGGTTTTTGGGCACTTTAGTGAGGTAAGCTAGTGAAGGCAGGACTTAAGCATAATTGTTTGTATCTTGATATCACAAGGGAGTAAGGTGGCCTAGTAGGTGGCGTCACAAGGAGCATGGAAGGGGAGAGTGTTCAAATCCCACCTGCTACAAAAAAAAGAGCTTTATTTTTATGCTCAGGCAAGGGAGGTGGCTGAATGGAGATCAAGCTCTGTAGGAGAGAGGGAAGACTTGGTCAAATAATTTGAAAGGGTGATGGAGAGTGAATCAAGGAGAAATTCATGGGATTTGGAGAGTGGAGGTGTTTGGCCAAATGTAGGAGCTTGTGGGGGGAGTGAAAATTTAGCTAGGGGGAGTGTGGGGTGCATATTCGGTTTTCTGAAAGTAGAGTGCCGAAACTTCTCCTTGGCATTTTGAGCATTTTGGGTCTTTTTTTTGTGTAATTCATTGCTTTCCGAAACCATTCTCTTCTTTCTTCTTTACTCTCTTTTGGGAATCTGACCACTCGTGCACTTTTGCTCAACCTCTCATCTTTTCCACTTGTTCTTTTTAATTAACAGCCAAAATCTATATCTCCCTTTTCTTCTAGTTTCAATCGGCTTACCCCGTTCCTTCTCACTTTGGAGTTATTCATTTCAGTGCATTCTATAGCTGAAACTTGGTTCTTGTGGGTGCGGAAGCTTCTTTGCCTACTCGAGTTTTTCGGTGATTGCAATGTGGTATCTTCCTCCTCTTTTATTTCCTTTCTATTTCTCTTTTACTCCCTCTTCTAAAACCGATTACTCACCCTGTTCTTTTAACCAAGGCCGAGTTGATCTATTCCTTTCAACCTCCATCTCCTCAGTTCTTTTGGTGTGGGCCGAATCGGTAGAGTGATAGCTTACACTCTCATCATTCTTCTAATCGTTGGCTTTCGGATCGTTATAAGTAAAGACTAAGGCTGGATATGGTTGATGGTGTTGTACTGTTTGGTTGGCTATTACTCAAGCCGAAAATGTGTTGCTAATATCTATTCTTGTGTCAATCACTGCTAGGTTCTCGAAGTGCTTTATTAGAGGAGTAATTGAACTCCTATCCTTTGTAGTGGAAGTCTCGGATTGTTGGTAAGTGATATAGATTGTTCGTCAATCGCAATACTTGGTTGAAGTGTTAAATGGATTTTAGACTAACTGTTAACTAAATGTGTCGTTAGGTGCCTCTGGGAGAATCGTGTTTCGTGTTCCAAATCAGGTGTGTAATCTTACACCCACTTTGATGATTGCCTGTGGTGTTCTGTGAAACGACATAAAGCCGAAATGCTGAAAAGCCGACAATGGTGACTACTCGAGCATGCGAACGCTCGTAGTGGTAAACCAAGATACGAATCATGACGCTAAGTCGTTGAGAGTGCCACGAACACTCTCGCAATGCCGAGGCTGTAACAAGGCTAATCAGGCCGAATCGGGCTATGTGGGCCTAACGGGCTAACCGACCCACTTGGGCAAAACAACTGAATTTGTAACAAATGATAGGCCTGGATGAGAAAACTAAAAATCTAATTTCGAAACCATGCATTTTGGGCCGCACAAGCGTGTGGGCTCGTTTGGGCCTAAAATCCATTTTAGGCCCAATAGTGCCGTAAGACCCAAAAAGGGTCTTGAGTCGCTCAAGGTGACAGTAGGCCTTTGGAAAGGCCATTAATGAGTAAATTACTGAAATAAACCTAGGTTGCGAAATTTCTGAAATACTCTTAGAGGGTAAATTACCGAAATACCCCTGGGTTACAAAATTACCAAAATACCCTTAGAAGGTAAATTATCGAAATACCCCTTGGTTGTGAAACTACTAAAATACCCTTGGAGGGTAAATTACCAAAATACCCCTATGTTACAAAATTACTGAAATACCCTTAGGGGGTAAATTACTAAAATACCCCTAGGTTACGAGATTACTAAAATACACTCGATGGGTTGAATGACCATTTTACCCTCAGTGTTGTCTAATAATAATTGTATGTTTACATTACCCTGTTATATGTTGATATGTATGTTGAATTATATCATGATTGCATGGGCCGGGTTAATGGATGCACAGCAGTGTAGCCTGGTGGCATTGCCACAAAATAAATATATGTTTGCATAATTATGATTCCGGTGGCTCAGCCACAAATACTCTATAATTAGCAGCTTGACTGCGATATTGGTGTGATCGGTGGGGTGGGTTGACTTGATCCCCACAGGTGTGATTGGCTGGTCGGGGGTGTGATGGTTGGATTGGGTTGGGTTGCACCATATCATTTACACATTCATGATTTTAGGGCTTAGGCCCAAATTGATGTCTTGCGGGTTCGGGCCCAGTTAATGTCGATATAGGGGATTACACACTGAGGTATTGTAACTCACCCCTTTTCTTTAATCTCGTAGGTAATCCCCAATGATAGAGGACTTGGGTAGAGAAGACTCAATGGTGACCATACGTCTTAACTCTAGTAAGCTTTCGATTTGATTTAAATTAAGACTTTTATTTAATTTTGGGTTATTATTATAATAAGGCCTTTAGACTTAAATTTTCTTTTAAGCTTTCATTTCCATTATTATTATTATTATTAGATGTTTAATATGGGGTTTTTCTAAAACTTTAATAATCTGTTTTCCAAAATATCACATTTCGCAAATATTTCAAGTTTAATTTTCATAACAAAGGCAATTGACAAGCTAGTTACAACTTTTATAAAATGAACACCGAGTAAATTGGATTTTATTTTTTATAAACAAACAACGTAACTCGAAGTTTTCAAAAGATATGCAACCATTTTCAAAGAATGCATAGTTTTTAAACAACCTTTCTATGTGACGTACTAGATCTGGTCGTAACGTCTAGACCAGATTTGGGGTGTTAAATTTAATGGTATCAGAGCCAGGTTGCAAAACTCGGCTGTGAAATGGGTTCAGAAATTCTTTTCAAAGTTGTTTGAAATTTGATTTAGAAAATGTATGTCTTTATTGGAAGTATGGCACCATGAGTCTCCGACACCAAATCTGTAAGTACCCTTATTGTAGGATTGTTGATATGATGGTGATATGACTATAGTAAGAAAACTGTTAGAAACTTCTAGCTCTAGGGGCTAAGACTATAGAGACTGAGACATTAGGACATTAGATTCACGAAAGCAACTCTTATATCTACTTTCCATAAAATATTTGTTAATAAACACTGAATTACATACTGATTCGTGAGATTCTTAATCAAATTAAATCGATTCAGAAAACATGAGTACTAGAGGACATGAACGCGGTAGACATGGCCGTGGTAGGGCCGAGAGTCTTTGGGGTTGGTCGAAGCATCGTGGCACATGCCGAAATGGACGACCGCATCACCATTGGATCAAACAGGTCCGACGATCGAGCAGGGAGGGGACGATGCTTTATCCCAAGCCATGCGAGTATTGAACAGGTTGTCTTTGGGGCAAATCTTGGGTCGTGAAGACTTGGTCTATTTCAGAGCGACTCAGGTCGAATGGGGCCAAAGTTTTTAGGGGCATATCTGGTGTGGCCCTGAATATAGCTGAATACTGGCTTGAGGCTGTGGAATGAATTATGTATGATTTGGATTGCATGGCTGAGCAAAAACTGAAAGGGGTTGTGTTATTACTGAGAGATGAGGCATACCAGTGGTGGTTCACGGTAAGGAAAGGTACACAAGCAGATCGTATCACTTGGGATTTCTTTAAAGTGGCCTTCTAGGGAAAATATGTCGGGGCTAGCTATGTGGATGCTTGAAGAAAAGAATTCTTAAATCTGGTTTAGGGGAGTAAATCTGTGGCAGAGTACGGGGCAGAGTTTTTGTGTCTGAGTTGGTACGTCTGGGGAATAGTCTTGACTGATTATGAGTGCTGTGTACATTTTAAAGATAGACTGCAAGATGAGTTATGGTCTCGATAGCCCATGCAGAGAGAGAGACTTTGCTATGTTGGTGGATAAGGCTAAAATTGCTGAGGAGGTAAAGCGCTCAGCACGACAGAACCGAGATAAGGAAATGGGCAAGAACAAAAGAGATTCTGGGTTCTCAGGTCCTTCAAGGGGAATTAATAAGAGGCCTAGGTTTGAGGGGCCAGCTCGAGTGGGAGTTTCAGTTACTACCAGTCAGTTACAGCCTTGTGTAGAATGTGGAAAATTTCACTCAGGAGAGTGCTAGAAAAGAACTGGCGGGTGTTACAGATGCGGGTCTATGGATCATCAGTTTAGGGATTGTCCTTGAGAGCCTATTCAGACACAGGTAATATGTCATATATTTGTGCAGCCAGGGAGAGGTGGTCAGCAGCCACCAAGAGGTCGTGGTCAGGGAGCACCGGGTAGAGGTACTGGTAACATGGGTAACACAGATGCGAGACAACCGGGACTAGTTTATTCGGCACGATGTCGAGAGGGTGGCGACGCACCGGACGTCATAATTGGTACATTTTTCATATTCGATGTGCCATTTACAGCTTTAATAGATATTTGATCTACCCAATCATATGTTGCCTGTACCGTGTCTGGGACTCTAGGTATTAAATCTGAGGTTGCTTCTAGAGAAATGTTTGTGATTAGTCCCTTAGGACAATCTGTGCTAGTAATCAAGTTGTTTAGGGATATGCCTCTAGAAGTTCAAGGAGTGGTATTTTTAGCGGATTTGATGGAACTGCCGTTCGACGAGTTTGATCTTATCTTAGGCATGGACTGGCTAGTCAAACACCGCTAATTTGGATTGTGCTACCAAGCGCATGGTACTAAAGACTTCACAGGATAATGAGGTGATAATGATAGGAGAAAGAAGGGATTTTCTATCTCATGTGATTTCAGCGATCAAGGCCGAGAAGATAGTGCAAAAAGGGTGTGAGGCATTTCTGGTTGTTGTCAGGACATCTGATGCTAAGGAATTATCTGTTGGGGATGTCAGAATCGTGAAGGAGTTCCCAGATGTTTTTCTTGAAGAGCTTCCGGGATTGCCTCTGAATCGCGAAGTTAAATTTGGTATTGAGCTGTTACCGAGAACAGCTCCGATGTCCATAGCCCCTTATAGGATGGCGCCAAAGGAGCTGGTAGAACTAAATGCTCAGATCCAAGAGTTGTTGGACTGGGGTTTTATTAGACCGAGTGTATGGCCGTGGGGAGCGCCAGTATTGTTCGTGAAGAAGAAGGATGGATCGATGTGTATGTGCATTGACTATTGTCGGTTAAACAAGTTAACGATTAATAACAAATACCCGCTACCTAGGATTGACGACTTGTTTGATCAGTTGCGAGGAGCTTCAGTTTTCTTGAAGATAGATTTAAGATCGGGTTATCATCATCTAAGGGCCGAGGAGGCCGATATATACAAGACAGCTTTCCGAACTCGTTATGAGCATAACGAGTTTTTGGTGATGCCGTTCGGATTAATGAATGCACCAGCTGCTTTTATGGATATGATGAATCGGGTCTTCCAACCATATTTAGACCGGTTCGTGGTGGTGTTCATAGACGACATTTTGGTGTACTCAAGAACGGAGGAGGAGCATGATTCGCATCTTCGGGTTGTTTTACGGATTTTAAGAGAGAAGCAACTTTACGCCAAATTCAGTAAGTGCGAGTTTTGGTTGAAGGAAGTGACATTCTTGGGTCATGTTGTGTCTGCCGAAGGGATTAGGGTTTGTAACACCCCAAACTCGATCAAAACGCTACGACCGAATCCAGCATGTCACAAGAAATGGAAAATTTTGAAAACCGAGTTAACACCGTGAGTTGGGTAAAAATCTTTGATTTTATGGAAATAGAATTTTATATGGAGTAATCAATTGAAAACAATTTCAAGTCTTAGTTTGAAAATTTAGTTACTTTGCTACTAAAACCCAAATTAAGCTAGCCAACAGTAAAGCCTTAAAGTTCTCAAGTTTTGAAAATCATTCATTTCGACAATTTATTAGGCATGCCTTAATATCCCAAAATAAAATAAAATAAAAATAAAATTTAAATAAAGGAAGTGAATAAAAATAAATGAAACCCAAATTAATGTTTAAATGGCCTTATTACAATACCAAAAATCCAAACTAAAGTAGTATTAATCCAAAATAAATATTAAATATAAAATTACTTAAAACATTATGCATGGCCACCTCGAGTCCATCTCGGCCCATATCCACGGTCTAAGGATTACCTGTAAAATTTTAACGAAGGGAGTGAGTCACCGAGACTTAGTGTGTAACTCCCCATCCAAATGAACTTTGGTCTCTTACACAAATTCATATATTATACATGTATGCCATGCAACCCAACCAACCTAATATGCATATCCACCGCATCTCCTGTATCTACCCAACATTTGTGGCACCTAGCCACTTGTGGTACCTAACCACCGTGGTTCCAAACCACCGTGACAAAAGTCACAAATAATAATATGGGCCAACCCACTTGTGGTACCTAACCACTGGTGACAATCCCTAATATCAAGACGCTGGGCCAACCCAATCGTGGTACCAAACCACTGGGACGAGTCACAAAATAAGATATATGTGGTACCTAACCATCGGTGGTTCCAAACCACCGAGACTTAGTCAGAATAATAATATGTGGGCCAACCCACTTGTGGTACCTAACCACTGGTGACATCTGAAAGAATTCATTTTCCTCTCTCTTCACATCATACCCCATCTTCATGTTCATACTTTACAATATGGTATAATCATGCTATCAATGTACAACAACAATCAATTCACTCATACATGCAACCATCAATAACAGCATATAAGAGAACTTACCTGGAGTCCCCACTTTTACCCACAAGGGTAACATAGTGATCTATACCATCACTCTGACTTTTGGCAATACACAGAAAATAACATAATTAACATATAAAGTGTGTAAGAGTTACACACCTGATAACGCATAACACAACACTCTCTACGTCGACGCTACCACTAACAAGCACTCGCTATCGCCTACTACTTTGTTTCGAAAGTCATTACACATCGGTGGCCAATCTCGAGCTCACGACTTCGCCGCTTCTTATACTTTGGGACTGGGGCTATGGGTTTAACCTTTCCTTTGCTTGGCTAGCATTTGGGTCCATGAAAAAGGCTTGGTCAATAGACCGGATTAACGTATTGAATAAGAACAAATAGGAATATGTACAAACGCAAATATCCCTTACCTAGATCAACAAATCCCAGAGATTTAAAGACTTGGATCAAAGCACCGATTGAATACTCAAATTGAACACCACTGCATATACCTTAACACCCTTCAATCACTGCGTAGATGCCAGAAGAACACGAAGACAAAGCCCCCTGCAATCGGCCAAGAATTTAAAGAGTGGGATTACTGTCTTCTGCACCCGAAAGAAGAAAAAAGAGATTTAAACCAAGAGGGAACACTTACCGCGATCAAACAGGAATCCGATTGACAAGTTGTGCCATAAGATGACAGCAATCTACTGATCAAAAGAAATGAAGGAGAAGAGATAAGCACTCAGGGAAGATTTGACCACTAGAAGCACAAAGGGAAAAGAGCAACTGAAGAAGAAAGAAGAGAGAATAAGTTTCGGTTCATGCAAGAATAAAGGAAGAAAATTGCAAAAAGAATTCGGCTATGGAGGTTCAGCTAAATAAGAAATAGATGAAATGAAAAGAAGAAAATAGAGAATGAAGTTTCGGTTCTTGTTGATGCAAATGGAAGGAAGAAAAGAGAGATGGTAAAATAATAGGGGAGGTTCTGCTATAAAATTGGAATAAATGAGAGCAAAGAACCCAAATTGCCGAAAATGAAGAGGGATGAAGAGAGAAAAGATTTGATTTAGTTGAACTGAAGAAGAATGAATAACACTCTTGAAGATTTCGGCTACTCCAAAGAAATGTACCACACTGCCCGAAATGCAAAACACCCAACTGCCGAAACACACCACAAAAGAGTTTAACACCTAAAGCTATCCCTCTCAAATTTTGGCACCCCCACACACATACCTAAAATCGAATGCTCAACCACAACTAGCTGCTTCAAAAAATCGGCTAACACTTTACACCTCTTTACTCCCTTCTTTTTCTCCTTAATTCCCTCTCCTCTACTCATTCAAATAAGTTTGAATGATTCAAATTCCTTAAAACCCTCTCCACCATTCTTTGAATCATTTGAATCAATCAACTCTCCCCTTTCCAAGCATCCCAGCCGAACTCCACTTCCCCTTGATGCCAAAAAGAGCTCTCAAAATAGGTACCACGCGACTTGAACCTGCTCCCTCCAGCTCCCTTGTGGTGTCACCTACCTCAACCCTTAAGTGGCGCCTCCTTGCCACTTTACCAAGGCACTCTTTTGTGTCATCCAACACAAACAGAATCCCTTAAGGCCTAATTCAGCTAGCTTCCCTTAAAAGTGCTCAAGAAGCAAATTTTTGCCAAGACTCTAGCTTACCCCTAAATCATTCCTAGACCCTAAAGCACCCTAAACTAGTATGACAATCATAACATTCACTTACAACACATAAAATGCAAAGGCCCTAATTCAGGATGTTAGAGGGTTGATCCTCGAAGAGTGGAAGCTGTGTTGGATTGGAAGCCACCGACGTCATTGTCTGAGATTCAATGTTTTTTGGGTTTGGCTAGGTATTACAGAAGGTTTGTTGAGGGGTTCTCGTTGATTGCTGCACCCCTAACTAAGTTACTGCATAAGGGAGTACCATTTGTGTAGCCTGATAAATAGCATAAAAGTTTTGAAAAGTTGAAGAAGATTTCGATCAAGCACTCGATGTTAAATCACTTGAGGCGGGAAATAATTTGTTTTGTATTGTGATCGTCACACACAAGTTTGGGTTGTGTGCTGATGCAAGAGGGGAAGGTAGTAGCAATTACATCTCGTCAATTAAGGTCACATGAGATGAACTATCCCACACATGATTTGGAGCTAGTCGTAGTAGTGTTCGCCCTAAAGATATGGAGACATTACCCGTACGAAGAAAAGTCGATTATTTATACGGACCATAAGAGTCTTAAATATCTCCTCACCTAAAAGGAGCTAAATTTAAGGCAACGGAGGTGGATAGAGTTGTTGAAGGACTATGATTGCTTGATTGAGTATCACCCGGGTAAGGCCAATGTGGTGGCAGATGCATTAAGTCGTAAAGTGATATCGGATTTGAGAGCAATGTTTGCTCAGCTCAGTCTTTATGAAGATGGTAGCTTATTAGCAGAACTTCAGGTGAAACTGACATGGGTAAGTTAGATTAAAGAAAAGTAATTATTGGATGAATCGTTGGGTTCTGGGCTTCAGCAAGTGAAAAGTGGAGAGATAATGGATTTTGGGCTAAATAGTGAAAGAGTATTGTGTTCCCGGGGAAGAGTTTGTATGCCGAAGGACTCTGAATTAAGGCAGATGATACTGTAGGAGGAGCATAATAGCCCATACGCTATGTACCTTGGTGGAAGTAAGATGTATCGAGATCTACGAGAACAGTACTGGTGGCCAGGGTTGAAACGTGAGGTTACCGACTTTGTAGGCAAATGTTTGATGTGTCAGCAAGTAAAGGCAGAGCATCAACTGCCTTCAGGATTGCTGCAATCGGTGAAGATTCCACTTTGGAAGTGAGAGAGGATAACGATGGATTTTGTTAGTGGGCTACCCCTGACGCCTACTAAGAAAGATTCAGTATGGGTAATCATTGACCGATTGACTAAGTCTACTCACTTCATACTGGTTCGCATTGACTACTCACTTCAGAAATTAGCCAAGTTGTATGTGGCAGAAATTGTGAGGCTGCATGGGGTACCAGTGTCTATCATATCAGACAGGGACCCAAGGTTCACATCTCGATTCTAGAAGGCTTTACATGAAGCGTTGGGTACAAGATTGGACTTTAGCATAGCGTTCCATCCACAGGTTGATGGTCAGTCAGAAAGGGTGATCCAAGTTCTAGAAGACATATTAAGGTGCTGTGTGATTGACTTCAGGGGTAGTTGGGAAGATTATTTGCTGTTAGCAGAGTTTGCATACAACAACAGCTACCAATCCAAAGATTCGGATGACACCTTACGAGCGTTATATGGTCGAGGTGTCGTAATTCTACTTGTTGGATGTAATTGAGTGGCGATAGTTGTTGGGTCCGAACTAATATCAAAAACTGAGGAGAAGGTGAAGTTGATTCGGGCTCGACTGAAAGAAGCTTCTGATAGACAGAAGTAGTATGCAGATCTGAAGCATAAGGAGATAAAGTTTTCAGTGGAGGATTATGCCTTCTTGAAAGTCTTACCTTGGAAGAAGATTTTGAGATTTGGACTGAAGGGCAAATTAAGTCCTAGGTTCATCGGGCCTTATCGGATAGTGAAGCATGTGGGACCAGTCGCACACCAGCTTGAGCTGCCCCTTGAGTTGAACCAGATCCATGATGTATTCCATGTTTTGATGCTGAGGTGCTACCGCTCAGATCCTTCTCATAAAGTGTCAGTGGAGAAAATTGAGGTTAGACCTGATCTGTCTTTTGAAGAAGAACCAGTGCGAATCCTGGAGCGGGATATTAAGGTATTGAGGAGGAAATCAATTTTGCTGGTCAAAGTGCTGTGGCGTAATCACGGTTCAGAGGAAGCCATGTGGGAGCTGGAGGAGGCAATGTGACAACAATACCCTCACCTCTTTTAGTTAGGTAAATTTTGAGGCCGAAATTTCTTTAAGAGGGTAGAACTGTAACATCCTAAAATTTAGGGGTTTGTAATATCTGTGTAATTGCATGTTATATTGCTGTTGTGTATTGTTTAAGGGTGTTTAGGGGCCCTAGGGAGGCCTGGGGTCGTGGTTGAGCCCTGGTAAAATTTTGGTTTTTGGGCACTTTAGTGAGGTAAGCTAGTGAAGGCAGGACTTAAGCATAATTGTTTTTATCTTGATATCACAAGGGAGTAAGATGGCCTAGTGGGTGGCGTCACAAGGGATCATGGAAGGGGGAGAGTGTTCGAATCCCACCTGTTGCAAAAAGGAGATATATTTTTGTGCTCAGGCAAGGAACGTGGCTGAATGGAGATCAAACTCTGTAGGAGATAGGGAAGACTTGGTCAAATAATTTGAAAGGGTGATGGAGAGTGAATGAGGGAGTAAATCAAGGAGAAAATCATGGGATTTGGAGAGTAGATGTGTTTGGCCGAATATGGGAGCTTGTGGGGGGAGTGAAAATTCGGCTAGGGGGAGTGTGGGGTGCATATTCGGCTTTGTGAAGGTAGAGTGCCGAAACTTCTCCTTGGAATTTTGAGCATTTTGGGTCATTTTTTTGTGCAATTCATTTCTTTTCGAAACCATTCTCTCCTTTCTTCTTTACTTTCTTTTGGGAATCTGACCACTCGTGCACTTTTTCTTAACCTCTCATTATTCTTCTATTCGTTGGCTTCCGTATTGTTGGTAAGTAAAGACTAAATTTGAATATGGTTGATGGTGTTGTCTTGTTTGGTTGGTCATTACTCAAAATTTGGAAAGGTGTTGCTAATGTACATTCTTGTGCCAATCATTGCTAGGGTCTCAAGTGCTTTATCGGAGGAGTAATCGAACCCTATCCTTTGTAGTGGAAGTCTCGGATTATTGGTAAGTGATATAGATTGTTCATCAATCGTAGTACTTGGTTAAAGTGTTAAATGGATATTAGACTAACTGTTATCCAAATGTGTCATTAGGTGCCCCGGGGAGAATCATGTTTCGTGTTCCAAATCAGGTGTGTAATCTCACACCCACTTCGATGATTACATGTGGTGTTCTATGAAACGGCATAAAGCCTAAATGCCGAAAAGCTAGCAATGGTGACTACTCGAGCGTGCGAACGCTCGTAGTGGTAAACCAAGATATGAATCATGGCGCTAAGTCATTGAAAGTGCCACGAAGACTCTTGCGATGCCGAGGCTGTAACAAGGTTAACCGGGCCGAATCGGGCTAAGTGGGCCTAACGGGCTAATCGGCCGACTGGGGAAAAATGGCTGAATTTATTACAAACGATAGGCCCAGATGTGAAAACTGCAAATCTAATTTCGAAACCATGCATTTTGGGACCCACGCAAGCGTGTTGGCGCGTTTGGGCCTAAAATAGATTTTAGGCCCAATAGTACCGTAAGACCCAAAAAGGGTCTCGAGTCGCTCGAGGCAATAGTAGGCCTTTGAGAAGGCCATTAATGAGTAAATCACCGAAATACCCCTGGGTTGCAAAATTACCAAAATACCCTTGGAGGGTAAATTATCGAAATACCCCTAGGTTACAAAATTACCGAAATATCCTTGGAAGGTAAATTACTGAAATACCTCTGGGTTGCGAAACTATCGAAATACCCTTGGAGGGTAAATTACCAAAATACCCTCGGGTTGTAAAATTATCGAAATACCCGTAGGAGGTAAATTATCGAAATACCCTTGGGTTGCGAGATTACTAAAATACCCTCAATAGGTTGAATGATCGTTTTACCCTCAGTGTTGTCTAATAATAATTGTATGTTTACATTACCCTATTATATGTTGATATGTATGTTGCATTATATCATGATTGCATGGGGCGCGTTAATGAAGGAAGAGCAGTGTAGCTTGGTGGCATTGCCACAATATAAATATATGTTTGCATAATTATGATTCCGGTGGCTCAGCCACAAATACTCTATAATTAGCAGCTTGACTGCGATATTGGTGTGATCAGCGGGGTGGGTTGACATGATCCCCACAGGTGTGATTGGCTGGTCGGGGATGTGATGGTTGGATTAGGTTGGGTTGCACCATATCATTTGCACATTCATGATTTTAGGGCTTAGGCCAAACCCAATTAATGCCGATATAAGGGATTACACACTGAGTTCTCGTAACTCACCCCTTTTCTTTAATCTCGTAGGTAATCCCCAGCGATAGAGGACTTGGAGCCGCGGAGGACTCAGTGGTGACCATACGTCTCGAACTCTAATAAACTTTCGATTTGATTTAAATTGAGATTTTTATCTAATTTTGGGTTATTATTGTAATAAGGCCTTTGGACTTAATTTTTCTTTTAAGCTTTCATTTCCGTTATTATTATTAGATGTTTAATATGGGGTTTTCTAAAACTTTAATAACTGTTTTCCAAAATATAACGTTTCTCCAAATATTTCAAATTCGATTTTCATAACAAAGGTCGTTGATAAGCTAGTTAAAACTTTTATAAAATTAACGGTGAGTAAATTGGATTTTAATTTTTATAAACAAACAACGTAACTCGGAGTTTTCAAAAGAGATGCAACCATTTTCAAAGAACGCATAGTTTTTAAACAACCTTTCTATGTGATGCGCTAGATCCAATCGTAACGTCTAGGCCGAGTTTGGGGTGTTACACTTAGCCCTAACAAAGACGCCAACAACTTAACCACCTCCGGACGTACTAATGTCCAAAGTAAGAATACTACACAAAAGATATAAAATAAGCAGTGTCCGCAAGTATACGAGTTAGGTTGTAATATAGTTACAACGGAGCAGGTGAGTACTCCAAGAATCATACCCAAGGGAGGCGAGTACTAAATTAATCCTAACCTAAACACAATTAGATCTAATTAGTACTTTAAATAAATTATATTACGAAAGAACATAAAGGAAGATTATTTTAGGTTTTATAAATAAAGAACAAAATAACATAAATAAAAAGAACTTCATAAAACTAATTTATAAACTTTATCAAATCTAGCTATGGGTGATTAGCTCGCTTTGGTGGTCATAACTAATTCCTATTTTGGGTTTCTATTCAATAAACTAATCATTAACCTAGCAGAATCTCTCAATCTTCCACTAACTAATAAGTCGGCAAGAACTATTTATCTTTCTACCTCACAGTCCAGATCTGTTTGGGGCTAAGGTGTTCATAGATAGGCCATACCAATTTTGGGTTAATTCCCACCTAAATGACTTCCTATGGTCCTTAAGCCTATGGTTTAAGTTCGTCCTTTCCTAAATTACTGATCCGTTAAGAAAAACCTACATAGTAATTAGTTAATCATACCATCACTCGCTAAACACCTATAAAAAGATTAGTTCCTCATGGATATCAGAAACACAATAAACTTGAAAAATAAGATATGCATAAAGAATAAATCAAGAGAAATGTTTAGAGAATCTTGAATTGTATTGATTGATGTAAACAAAAAATCCACAAGATTTGGTTCGAATCTACAAATCAGGTACTCCGGATAACAAGAACCAAAATAAACCTAAAACCTAAAATAAGGAAAACACTGAAAACTACAAGTACAAAGAAAAGTTAGAATATTGAAAGTTGTCCTTTAACAAGTGTTTAGGAGCCTATTTATAGAGTTAGGGTTGTTGTCATCCTCATCCCTAGGTTAGATGACACTATTGTATTTAACTTTTTCTTGTGTGAACCAAAATGTCCCTGGCTCATGAGTGTCTACTGTGCAAGGTTGATGTCGCAACACCCCAGTGTCTGTGCTTGTGACATCAAAGGCAGTATGCTCAAATATAGGGTAGCTTTAAGGGTTTTTCACGACATCCTATTGCTGTGTCACGACACCAAAGGAAGTGTAGTCCTTCTAGCATTCTGCTCCCTATGTTGCGACCTCAAACTCTCTGTGTTGCAACACAACGGCCAGTATTAAGTTCTTATGCCCTTGCATGGACTCTTGCACACTCACTAAGTCTGTTAGCTCGCCTTTAGGCCTTATTTGGCCCCTAAGGTAAATAAAAGACTCAAATACACTTTTTATTGGATTTAAACGAAAATATAAAAACATAACTAAAATATAATAAAAGTACTTGTAACACCCCTATCCCGTATCCATCGCCTGATTAGGGTTAAATGCATTACCAAATAGATCAGAAACTTTTACAACATTTTATACAACCATTCATTAATCGTAACTAAAATTTCCCTCAAGTAGGTCAATGAGACCTTAATCATGCTTAGAAACAGGGTCGGGACTAAACCAGAACATATACAGAAATTCTCAGAAATTTAAAACTTTTCTATGTTTCAGGGGTTACACGCCTGTGTGGGCATGCCGTGTGCCTCCCACGGCAGCTAGACAAACCCATTTGTCTTCCCCATGGTCAAACCTGACTTTACTCCACGGTCACCAAGTACGCCTATGTCCCTTGGCCATGGTCAATCCTGACTTGGCTCCCCGGCCACCAAGCTCACCCTTGTACTTTCGCCGTGGTTGATCCTGACGAAACTACACGGCTACTAGGCACGTCCGTGTGCCAAGGTCGTGTGCTCTTAATCAGCTACTGACTTAGCTCCACGGTCACTAGGCACGCCAGTGTGCCACAACCGTGTGGCAAAATAGGCCATTTGGAAGGCCAAAATGCCACCCACCTAGGGTCATAACTACAAGCTAATTATCATTTCCGCTTACGCACAAATAACAACTAAGAACATGTCAAAATAACCATCCAATCTCTACATTCAAATCCAATTCCATTCATACCATATTTACAAGACTAGAACTCATGTAAACATAAGTGTAATTCATCCATACTTACCAAAAACTTGACCATTTCAAATGCTATTTAACCATACCAAAACATACATCATATATCATCTCTATAGAGGCAAAATATAAACTTATAATTAGCCACATCACATGGCTGAGTTCATATAACAAACTTATACCAAATACTAGCCTATACATGCCATATCTAACTATATACATTTCCAAAATGTACCAAAACAAGTTGAGTAGCGTGATGATGATCCTCGGAGTTCGAGCCCTCAGTAGCTTTGACGATCTATAAAACAGAGTACACACACACAAAGTAAGCTTTTAAAAGGTTAGTAAGTCATATACAAATAAACTTAACTTAAAATGCACATAGCATATTTATACAATGACAATAATGGTACTCATAGCATATACATCTCACATGGTGTTTAGCTCAATTGCTTAGCCATAACTTATCACATACTTCAACTCAATACCTCATATGCATATAGCTCATCTAAGCATAATTTTACATATCATCTCATCATTCCTTTACACATATTCATTTTAGTAAGTTCTTATAGATACTTACCTTTCATACACAGTTTGTGTACTTATCAAACATGTCTGAAATGGATATACATTCACGTAATCGTTCATAGCTCAGAATTGCCCGTTGAACCGTTCGGAACCTAATAGGATATACAGAATACTCAGAATAGTCGTACAATGCCAACGTCCCAGACGTGGTCTAACATGTAATCAAATGTCGATGCCACTATCCCCGACAGGGTCTTACACGAAATAATACGATGCCGATGTCCCAGACACGGTCTTACACGTAAAGTTCATATCGATGCCAATTTCCCAGACGTGGTTTTACACGAAATTTCAAATCAATGCCAACGTCCCAGTTGTGGTCTTACATGATAAAACAAAACAGAACCTATCTCATGATATAGCTAATCCTATCTATTCCTAGGTTCGTACGGGACTTCTCAGACGTTGTCACTATGTCGATCTTATCTCGGAATTCATGTACATAGCATCTCGTAAGCATTCATTGTTATCAATAGTCACAGGAACATACATAATTCTACACAAATACATTTATTTGCATAATGACTTACCTCAGACTCGATTTAACTGAAACAGAAAGAGATACTCGATTACTTTAGCTTTCTCGCGATCTAAGTCCAATTTCTTCGGTTCTTGATCTAAACATATTCAAATTTTAACCCTTTTATCCACTAAATAATTCAATTCAATCCAAGAACATACATTTAGGGCTATTTTTTTATCATATAATAACATACATATTATTATAATTACCTTATTAACCTTTCATTTAATAATTCAAATAAACATACATTAAGGGAACATTTGTCCTTTGTTTATCCACTAACTCAATAGTGGTTAAATTGCCTCATAAGGCCTCCACCTTTAAAAGCCACAACAATTAGGTGCATTAACATAGAGCATGCAAATTTCACATTTAATTCAATTCAATCCTTTTGTCAAATTAAGCACACAGACAGACAAATTAACTTACGGAATTTTTACACATACATGATCACATGTCTATGGTACAGAAAATAATATTAAAATATTATTCAGACTCGGATTTGTGGTCCCAAAACCACTGTTTCGACTAGGGTATAAACCAGACTGTTACTATTCTCGCCCTTTAGGGATTTTTATCCCCGAAAATCTTACCGTTTAATAGATTCGAATATTATTGTCTCATAGAATCTTCAAGCTCCCACGTAGCCTCTTCTATTCCGTGTCAATTCCACAGTACTTTCACTAATAGAATTTTCTTGTTTCTCAACTCTTTCACTTCACGAGCTAAGATACGAATCGATTCTTCTTCATATGTCATATCAGATCGAATTTCAATTTCAGATTGGGCAATCACATGTGACGGATCAGATCGATATCTACGGAGCATCGAAACATGGAATACATTGTGTATCTTTTCTAGCTCTGAGGGCAACCTTAATCTATATGCAACAGGTCCAACACGTTCAATAATTTCATACAACCCGATGAACCTTGGCTTAACTTGCCTTTACGTCTGAATCGAAGCACTTTCTTCCATGGAGACACTTTAGAAATACTTTGTCAAAATTCTATATCTTTTCGTTTCAAGTCCGCATAAGACTTCTGACGATCAGATGCTGCTTTCAAACAATCTCGGATTAGTTTCACTTCCTATTCTGAATCTTTTATCAAATTAACCTCATGTATCTTATTTTCACCGAGCTTAGTCCAATACAGAGGTGTACGACATTTACGTCTGTACAAAGCTTTATAAGGTTCCATTTTGATTCTTGACTGAAAGCTATTATTGTATGCAAATTCAATCTATGGCAGGCACTGTTCCCACGTATCGTTAAACTCAAGTATACAGCATCTTAACATATCTTCAAGAATCTGAATAATTCGTTCAAACTGACCATCTATTTGCGGATGAAAAGCTATACTGAAATGAAATTTCGTGCCTAAAACTTCTTGCAATTTCTTCCAAAATCTTGATGTAAATCTCGGATCTCTATCTGACACAAGGGATAGTGGCACCCCGTGCAATTTCACAATCTTAGAAATATAAATCTCAGCTAACTTATCAAGTGAGTAGTCAGATTTTACCAGAATAAAATGGGCAGATTTTGTTAATCGGTTAACTACGACCCAAATCACATATTTCTTTCTCGAAGTCAGAGGTAATCCAGAAACAAAATCCATCGTCACTTTATCCCATTTCCACTCCGGAATCAGAATTGGTTGTAACAACCCAGACGGAACTTGATGTTCAGCTTTGACTTGCTGACAGACTAAACATTTTGATACAAAATAAAAAATATCTCGCTTCATACCAGACCACCAATAGTGTTTCTTTAAATCATGGTACATTTTTGTACTTCCCGGATGAGCAGATAGACGACTGTTATGTGCTTCACTCAAAATTAGCTGAATCAACTCTAGATTTCTCAAAAAATAGATACGATCTCAGAATCTCACACAATCATCAACAACTCAAAATTTTGATTCAGAATTCAAACTACACTGAGCTTTGTTTCGCTAATAACTGATTATCAGATTTCTGAGCATCACATATCTGCTGTATAAACAACGATTTCACTTTTAATTCAGCTACCATAGAACTATCATTAGACAAATCTAACTAAGCATTCAAAGCACGTAGTGCAAACAATGATTTCCTACTCAGTACATCAGCTACGACATTTGCTTTACCCGGATGATAATCTATCACCAGCTCATAATCTTTTAACAACTCTAACCATTTTCTTTGATGCAGGTTCAAATCTTTCTGAGTCATTAGATATTTCAGACTTTTATGATCTGAAAACACATGACATTTCTCACCATACAGATAATGGCGCCAGATCTTTAGTGCAAACACAATCGCAGCTAGCTCAAGGTCGTGTGTCTGATAGATATTTTCATGAGGCTTTAATTGTCTTGAGGCATAAGCTACAACTTTGCCTTCCTGCATCAGAACACATCCCAGACCGTTTAACGAAGCATCACTGTATATAACAAGTTTTTTACCCGATTCTGGTTGTACTAACATTGGAGCTTCTGTCAACAGAGTTTTTAACTAATCAAAACTTTTCTGACATTTATCAGACCATTCAAATCTAACATCTTTCTGATGTAGTCTAGTCAATGGAGTAGCTATCACTGAAAATCCTTTTACAAATCGACGATAATAACCAGCTAGACCCAGAAAGCTATAGACTTCAGACACGTTCCTCGGATGTTTCCAATCCAAAATAGTAGAAGTCTTACTCGATCGACTTGAATTCGTGTCGACACAATATGTCCCGGAAAACTAACCTCGTGTAACGTAATTCACATTTTTGAATTTCGCGTACAATTACTTTTCTCTCGAGTTTGCAACACAATTTTAGATGTTTAGCATGCTCATTTTCATCACGTGAATAAATCAAAATTTCATCTATGAACACCACAAAAATCGATCTAGGTACGACCGAAAATTCGCTCATCGATCCATAAAATAGCAGGAGCATTGGTTAGTCCAAATGGCATAACTAAAAACTCATAATGCCTATACCTCGCTCGAAAGTAGTTTTCGGTATATCCGAATCTTTCACTCTCAACTGGTAGTATCCCGATCTCAGATCAATCTTGTAAAATCTGATAGCCCTTTTAAGCGATCAAAAAAGTCATCAATTCTGGGCAACATATATTTATTCTTTATGGTCACTTTATTCAACTGACGATAATCGATGCACATTCTCATTGTGCCATCTTTCTTTTCACAAACAGAATAGGAGCACCCCAAGGTGAAAAACTCGGTCTAGCAAACCCTCATCAGTCAATTCTTGCAACTGTGACTTTAACTCTTTCAACTCTATTGGTGCCATTGTATACGAAGTTATTGAAATAGGTGTAGTACCAGGCAACAAATCAATACCAAATTCAACTTCATGTATCAGAGGCAGACCCGATAATTCTTCAGGGAATACATCAAAAAACTCACAAATGACTGGCACTGATTCAACTTTCTTTTCAGACACTTTCGAATCAATCACATAAGCAAAATATGCCTCATATCCCTTTTTCACATATCTTTGAGCTTTCAATATAGATATCACAATAGGCAATCCATTTAAACCATTAGACTCAACCCGTACAATTTCATCATTCAAACATCTCAAATCAATAGTCTTTCTTTTACAGTTTACAACAGCATCATGCAATGTCAACCAATCCATACCAGAATGATATCAAACTCATCAAATGGAAAAAGCATCAGATCAACAGGGAAACAGATATCTCGAAACATTAACGGATAGTTCTTGAATACTTTGTTAACTAGGACACTTTTACCTAAGGGGTTCGATACTTTTATAGTAAACTCAGTAGACTATACAGGCAAAGTCTTACTGAATACTAAATTCATGCATATATACGAATGAGTAGAACCAGGGTCTATCAATGCAATCACAAAAGTATCATAAAGTATAAAAGTACCCATTATAACATCTAGAGATGAAGCTTCCTCACGAGTCAGATAGCATACGCTCTGGCAGGTGCTCTAGCTTCGGATCTCGCAATAGTATCTTCCGTAGTTCTCTGACTACCACTGACATTTCTTACATTCTTCGAAGGTTTACCTCTCACAAGTGCATTAACAGATCTCAGATTCTGAACAGTCTCTAGCTTGATGACTCAGGGAAATCACAGATAAAATGATCAAGTGATCCACATCTAAAGTAAGCTCTGTCATTTAATCTACAACTTCCCGGATGCCTTTTTCTACAATACTTACATTCAGGTTTCTCGGATCGAACATTACCAGTACTTGCTACTGAAGTTGCTAGAGTTTTGGAGCTCATTTGTGATCTAGCTCGATTTCTATTCAAATGTCCCACATTATCTCTTGAACAACTTTGATCATCTCTGAATTTCTTCGAAGCAGACTGAAATGATCTACTCTAAAATCTCTTTCTCACATCTTTAGCTTTAGACTCAGCTTTTCTTTTATCTTTCCAAAGTGCCTCAGCTTTTCATGCTCGATCAACGAGTACTACGAGCTCTTTTATTTATAAGATCCTAACTAACAAGTGGATACCTTCATTAAGACCATCTTCGAATCTTTTGTACATTATTGCTTCGGTAGATACGCATTCTTAAGCATACTGACTCAATCTTACAAATTCTCATTCATACTCCGTAACAGTCATTCGGCCCTGTTTTAGTTCCAGAAATTCCTTTCGTATCTGATCGATGAATCTCTCATTGATATATTTCTTTCGAAACTCAATCTGAAAGAAGTCCCACGTGACTCGCTCTTTCAGAACAATAGAAGTTAAGGTTTTCCACCACTGATAAGCTGCATCTCGGAGCAATGATACAACACATTTTATGCATTCTTCCGGAGTCAGAGACATTTTTAGCATCATCATCACTAGTAGCCTGGAACTCTTCAGCCCCATATTTACGGATCTTGTCAACTAGAGGCTTATTCAATAGATTCAGATACATAACTAGTGGCATAACTATAGTCTGAGGGGGAATAATCGGGGACGGGGGTTGTGAAATAGTCGGGTTATTTCTTACGAATTAAGTGAACCACTCACTCATCATCTAGAAGAATGCTTGTTTAGCTTCTTCCTCTTGACCACTGGTAGTCAGTTTCGGATTAGAAAGTGCTGTCCCTTACGCAGGAGCAGGCGCATTACTTTCTACGTCATCAGCTACGCCTCTTTCGGGATCCATTACTATACAAAAATCACATTTTATACGTCAGGATTCATCACACTATCACAATTCAGATATATGGCATGTATAGCTAGACTCTAACACACTACGTTAGTCCGAGAATCGACTAAACTATTGCTCTGATACCAACCAAATGTAACACCCCTATCTTGTATCTGTCGTCAGATTAGAGTTAAAGGCGTTACCGAATAGATCAGAAACTTTTACAACATTTTATACAACCATTCATTAATTGTAACTAAAGTGTTCCTCAAGTAGGTCAATGAGACCTTAATCATGCTTAGAACAGGGTCAGGACTAAACCGAAACACATACAAAAATTTTCAAAAATTTAAAACTTTTTTAAGTTTTAGGGGTTACACGCCCGTGTGGGCAGGCCGTGTGCCTCCCACGACTGCTAGAAACACCTGTGTGTCTTCCCCGTGGTCGAACCTAACTTTACTCCACGGTCACCAAGCACGCCCGTGTACTTTGGCCGTGGTCAATCCTGACTTGGCTCCACGGCCACCAAGTACGCCCTTGTACGTTGGCCGTGGTCGATCTCGACGAAACCACACGGCTACTAGGCAAGTCTGTGTGCCAAGGCCGTGTGCTCTTAATCAGCTACTGACTTAGCCCCACGGTCACTAGGCATGCCAGTGTGCCACAACCGTGTGGCAAAATAGGCCATTTGCAAGGCCAAAATGCCATCCACCTTGGGTCATAACTACAAACTAATTATCATTTCAACTTTTGCAAAAATAGGAACCAAGAACATATCAAATTAACCATCCAATCTCTACATTCAAATCTAATTCCATTCATACCAAATTTACAAGACTAGAACTCATGTAAACACAAGCATAATTCATCCATACTTACCAAAAACTTGACCATTTCAACTGCTATTTAACCATACCAAAACATACATCATATATCATCTCCATAAAGGCAAAATATAAACTTATAATTAGCCACATCACATGGCTGAGTTCATGTAACAAACTTATACCAAATACTAGCCTATACATGCCATATCTAACTATATACATTTCCAAAATGTACCAAAACAAGTTGAGTAGTATGATGATGATCCTCGATGGTCCCGAGCCTTTAGTAGCTTTGACGATCTATAAAACAGAGTACACACACAAAGTAAGCTTTCAAAAGCTTAGTAAGTCATATACAAATAAACTTAACTTAAAATGCACATAGCATATTTATATAATGACAATAATGGTACTCATAGCATATACATCTCACATAGTGTTTAGCTCAATTTCTTAGCCATAACTTATCACATACTTCAACTCAATACCACATATGCACATAGCTCATCTAAGCATAATTTTACATATCATCTCATCATTCCTTTGCACATATTCATTTTAGTAATTTCTTATAGATACTTACCTTTCATACACAGTTTGTGTACTTATTAAACATGTCTGAAACGGATATAAATTCACATAATCGTTCATAGCTCGAAATTGCCCATTGAACAGTTCGAAATCTAATAGAATATACAGAATACTCAGAATAGTCGTACAATGCCAACGTCCCAGATGTGGTCTTACATGTAATCAAATGTCGATGCCACTGTCCTCGACAGGGTCTTACACGAAATAATACGATGTCGATGTCCTAGACATGGTCTTACACGTAAAGTTCATATCGATGCCAATTTCCCGAACGTGGTCTTACACAAAATTTCAAATCAATGCCAACGTCCTAGACGTGGTCTTACATGATAAAATAGAACAGACACCTATGTCATGACATAGTTAATCCTATCTATTCCTAGGTTCGTACGGGACTTCTCGGACGTTGTCACTATGTCGATCTTATCTCAAAATTCATGTACATAGCATCTCATAAGCATTCATTGTCATACATAATTCAATACAAATACATTTATTTGCATAATGACTTACCTCAGATTCGATTTAACTGAAACAAAAACGGCTACTCGGTTACTTTAGCTTTCCCACGATCTAAGTCTGATTTCTTTGGTTCTTGATCTAAACATATTCAAATTTAACCCTTTTATTCACTAAATCATTCAATTCAATCCAAGAACATACATTTAGGGCTATTTGCAACTTAACCCTCACATTTGCACATTTTATAAATTTAGTCCATTTTTCTCAAAACATCAGATATACCGAATCATCATTTAACCATGCTTAGCCAAATACCCACATATCTCATACAAGTCCAAACATTTTATAAAATTCACAATTTAGTCCTTCAAATTGCTATTTTCACAATTTAGCCCGAATTAGCTAAATCCATCAAAAATTCAAGAACAAAACATGTTCATAACACATATCTTTAATTTAACATCATAAATCATCATAAATCACATAAGTTCATCAAAGCTCATCTCAAAAACATCGTCAATTCTTCAAATTACAACATGGGTTACAAAGTTTACGAAGCAACGATTGCAAAAACGTAAAAATTATCAAAAAACCGATCAAGAACATACCTTGAATTAAACTCTCAAATGGCCGAATATAACAAAGCCTTTCTTCCCTATTTTCTTTTGTGTTTTCGGTGCTAGAATGGATGAAATAATATCCATTTTCATGTTTTTATCATATAATAACATATATATTAATATAATTACCTTATTGACCTTTCATTTAATAATTCAAATAAACATACATTAAGGGCACATTTGTCCTTTATTCTGAAACACCCCAAACCCGGCCCACGAGCCTTGACCGGATCTGGTATGTTCCCCGGTGTAAACCGTTTCAAATTCTTTTGTTACTTCGGAAAAACCTGTGTGATTTGGAAGAAAGATCATTTTGGGTTGGGTTTGAGATGAAAACAAGTTTATTTCATTATTAAAAATCCTTTACTTTAGGTGACAAAACGTTTGGGCTTTGTTTTTTAAAAAAATAGATTTACTTAATCTTTTAATAAATAAAAGTTTGTAAAATAAAAACAGAATAAAGTAATTCTACTAAGGCCTTATTACATCAAATAATTCCCAAAATTTAAATTCAAAATACTTAAAGTAAAATAGTCCAAATAAAAGAAATATGAACTTCGCATGGCCTCCACTAAGCATCTGCCGGCCCGGTCCATCACTGGTCGTCACCTGAAAAGTAATCCCACAACGGGGTGAGTCAACAGACTCAATGTGTAACCAACACTAAAATTTAATATTTCAGGCATACAAGTATCATACATGTTCATAAAGCATTTAAACAATATGATGCAACCCGAACCCAAACCTATATGCCATCCGCTACACACCACCCGTACCATCCTGCACACCATGGGGACTACTAAGTCAACCTCCATCCGCTACACACCATTGAAGGCAGTCGCTGCAGTCGACGTGCTCATCGCCCTTATAAAATATGTGGTCTTAGGTCACCACATTCAGATATCGTGGTCTTAGGTCACCACATTTAGTTATCATGGTCTTAGGTCACCACATTCAGTTATCGTGGTCTTAGGTCACCACGTCGTGGTCTTAGGTCACCACATTCACTTCCCCTTTTCATATAACCCATATGCCCCATATCTTACATATCATGCACATCATGCTTTAATTCACATTCTTATCACTTTTTCACATGTTACATATAACATATATTCATAATCCTAGTAGGAGTAGGAAACGTACCTGAGTACTTTGTACCATAACATGGTACCTTAGCCATATTCACATACTTATAACATGCACATATTAATTATTGCCATGAATCTTATTCAAAGTAGTGTGGGATACACACGGTACCTTAGCCATATTCTTACACTTTCATATTAACACATATAATGAATTAAAACCGTAAATCTATTGAGATTTAGTGTGGGGTACACACCTGATTCGCTTAACAATTTCACTTGAAATCCTGAATTTTTGATCTTAGATCTTTAACTTCCTACATTCTACCCATATTAAATATTTAATGAAAACTCATTTGGCCATAAAACCAAATCCTAGTAGGATTTGTGCACTAAAACTTACCTTAATGACGATTTGCTTATCACCAAATCCAAAACTTTGCTATTCTCCTCCTTGTATTCTACCAAACACCGGATCTCTACATAGGTTAGTTTCGCTTTTTAACATGTAAGAAATAGATCTTAGTATCAATACAGCCTTGGCGAATGCTACAAGATTTACCTAGCGGATTTTAAATCCCGAAACTCACCGAATAACTAGGGAACACGCGGCCTATGGTGTACCTTCGGGAAAAGAATTTCTCCTTCCTTGTAGTCGACTGATCCTTAAATCTATTAACTTGTTAGTTTCGGATATTTTGAATAATTATGAACTAGATCTAAAACACCAAAAATAGGCCTTGGCCGAATCACTCACCTTGGATCCTTAAAAGTCCCGAAAGATCTCCTCTTGGTAATTGATAACTCTTAAATCCCAAAGCCTCCCTTCCATAATTTGGCCAAGAATAACAATAGGGATTAGTCCCTAAATTTTGATAAGTCTAAAGATATAAAAGAATTGAAACCAATTTTGGATCTTACCCTTTTAAGAAATCGGCAGCACCCTTGTTAAAAGCCCCTTAAAGAATCGGCCTTGATGACTAGATGATAAGGTTTCACTTTTGGGATTTAATGGAGAAGTCGGCTAGGGTTCTCTTGGGGTATTCGGTTTCCACAAAAATAAAGAAAAGAGAACTTGAGAATTTTGGCAATGGTGGACTATAGATTCGACTTAACAAATGAAGAGAAGAGAAGAGAGGAGAGCACTAAGAAATTCTAAGAGAGAAGAGGAGGAAGAAAAATTGATGAGTAGCCCTATTTTTCCCTCTTATAGCCAAAATTACTACTCGTAATCCCTTACTTGGCCACCACTCTTCTATTTTGATAACTTTATCCTTTGAATTATCTCTTTATTAAAAGAATTAATCCAACAATTATCTCCTAAAAATAATGATAATTAAATCTATTATTTATCTCCTATTTAGACGAAATTTAAAGAGAGTAAAACTCTTCCTTGGGTTCCTTAGTGCCGCCCACTTCCACGCTCTTTGTAGCAAAAATAAAACTCCTTTATTTGCTCCCCAAGTGACTCGAACCTAGGCCCAATACCCTTGTATGTGGCATCACCTACACCGGCCTCAAGTGATATCTTCAGGCCACTTTTCCAAGCCTATTTGTGTGTCAAATTCCTCCTATTAATTTTCTTAAGGCCACCTTGTCTTAGTTTCCTTTTTTTTTTAAACTTTAAAACTTATCATTTCCATACATTTCCAAGACAAGACATTTCCTTACATTTCCAGGACATTTCCTTACATTTCCAGGACACTTCCCTACATTTCCAAGATAAGACATTTCCTTACATTTTCGGGATATTTCCTTACATTTCCAAGTTTCCAAAATGTTCACTTTCCTCTTTTTGAAACTTAACATTTCTAAACCATTTCTTACATTTCCAAGTTTCCAAAATGTTTACTTTCCTCTTTTTGAAACTTAACATTTCTAAATCATTTCTTACATTTCCAAGTGTCCAAAATGTTCATAATACATTCATAACACATAAGACATGCCATTTCAGATAATCAAAAGAAATGCATAGGCCTATTTTCGTGGTGTTACGCTTCTACCCTTAAAATAATTTCGTCCTCGAAATTACTTACTAACGAACAATCGTATAATCTAACTCACCACACTACGCTATTGTCACAAGACTCTAATCTTAATAAAACTAACACATTTCCTATGTAAAATTCCAAAGTTCACATCCAAGGTTTCATACCATTCACTAGCAATACAAGAGCGAACTAGCTCTATAATAAACAAGGTAATAAAGGCATTCCTAAATAAGAAACTTACCCATTGTCACATCCGCACATCACTCTCGCGATGACGACCATTGATAAACCAACCTTAGTCGCCTTGCATCCGAACCTTCAAGACTCCGCTTGGTGCTTCACGACCACCTTATCGGAACCATTTCCTCCATGGTTTAGACCACGACCTACCGAGGTTGTTTGTCCACCTCTACCACTGATTAACATTCCGAAGTTACTGGTCGATTCTCATCCGGTCTCATCGGACAATCCTTAATCATATGGTCCCTTGACCCACACTTAAAACATCCTCCCGCCTTTTCCAACATTCACCTAAGTGATTCTTCCCACATTGTTCACAAGTGGTAACGCCTCCAAGAATAATGACTTGTCGACCTTATGCCCTTCAACTCTAGGCCTCTTTTGCTCATTCTGGATGGTCTTGACGATCCAAATTCTCTCTTCGCCTATTTCGACGGAGTTCTCCTCACGGACTCCTTAATTCCTTCACCACCTTAGCTTTCTCTACTAATGCGAAAAACTCCCGCTCTCGATGCGGGGCTATCAATAACCTTAGGGCATCTCTTAGTACATCTTCAAACCGCACATACCGCTCATACTCAATGACACTATGCCTCGAGCATAACGGCCAAATTTTAGGAATTCACCTCGACTCACCACGGACTTGTTTCCTTGAACCACCCTAGGAAAGCCTTTCTCTGGCATCAATATAATGAGTGCCAACATACTTCTTTTGGTATGCTGCCTTAGCATACTCCCATGTGAGTTCCTCAGTTGTAGCACCATCTCGCACCGTAAGCCACCATTCTTTTCAACTTCTCTTTAGGGGTTAGATTGAGCTCATCCATAATGCGCCGATCGCCTCCAACCAAGATTCAATTTGACTTGGGTGCCACACCAGATACTCCACGAACACCTTAGCTCTGTTGGCTCGAGTCTCTGGCTGATTTTCGAGCTCCCATGCCTCCACCTGCTCCT
The DNA here is from genome assembly GCA_025506655.1 of Gossypium rotundifolium. Classification (NCBI taxonomy): domain Eukaryota; kingdom Viridiplantae; phylum Streptophyta; class Magnoliopsida; order Malvales; family Malvaceae; genus Gossypium; species Gossypium rotundifolium. The sequence goes on along the minus strand of CP106728.1, from coordinate 140,087,697 downwards.
GCTACCCTTTCTAAGACTCACAGTATCGCTTATGACACTGCGTCATCCCCCGTCTGGTCCTGATATTCCACACCAAATACTGGGGTGGTGGTGGCATTACATTCTCGATCCTTGACCCGATCTAACCTGGTTCGATACGCTTATTCTTCCTCTACAGCGTCCTTGATTTAATCGCATCCTCTAGAACTCATATCTAATGATGCGCTTTAATCGATTTAAGAAATTTTTATGAATTAGCCTTTATTCCACCGATTAATCATGAGAAATTTTATGAAAAGAATTTTAGGAGTGGTTCTTTCGTATTCATACATGCACACAGTGTTTACCTTCATACATTCATCAATCAATTATGAACTTTCATTCATTCAGAGAAATGTTGTAGTTTTCATTGTTATTGTTTTTCCACTACCTAGGGGTATTTTCGTAATTTGCCCTACATAGGTATTTTTCACAATTTATCGAAACAAGGTTCCTTGGTGTTTTTGTCAATGAGGGTATTCTGGAAATTTTGCATTCTCGGGGGTATTTTGGAAAATTTTGAAATCTGAGGGTATTTTGGTAATTACCCCGGGTGAATTTGTAAATCTTAATAAATCATGAATATTTTGGAATTTACAAAACTTGAAGGTTGTTTTTGAGAATTTATTTTCCAAATCAGTGTTGTTGCAAAAATTTTTGAAGATCGGGGGTCGTTTTGGTAATTTTGTAACTCAGGGGTATTTCGGTAATTTACTGGTGGTAGGATAATTTCGTAATAATTTTTTAAAATCAGGTATTTTTTCATTTTTCAAATTAGGGTTTTTGAACATTTTATAACGTAATGAAATTTTGATAGAACTATGGATATTTTGAAAATTTCATAAACCAAGGGTATTTTTGTAATTTAACCATTAGGGGTATTTTTGTAATTTTATAAATCTGAAATATTTCAAGAAAATTTTATAAAAATAATCTTTTTCAAATCAAGAGGATAATTTAGAAATTTTAAAACTAGGGTTTTCATAAAATACGGCTAGTCCCTTTCGGGTTTTAGTTAGGGGTTTAGCAGTGTATAAGTCCTCTTGGTTAAGGTGAACCGAGGCTACGCACTGTAAGATTTGAGTGGAGAGGAGGTGAGTCACGCGATCGCTTAAATACCAAGCTCCCACCAAACCAATCCTAGACATGTGTACCATGGTTGCCACACCCTAACTTCGTGACTTAACCATGTGTTTGTTTGATTAGGCATTTAAGTCTTATGTAATTGTTGGGGTGACTAATCCTAGGGTTCAAGTACTTAATCTCTATTCTACGTTCCATTCCATTTCTACCCTTCTACAAATCATAATATAAATCACACAATGGATAGAAGTACTTACCGGTGGACTTGAATTGGAGACTTAGTGGGCCATGCCGAAAACACGAAAACTTTTTAAAATTCCTTTGGGCTTCTTTGGAAAACGTTTTGGGCCTAAAACCCAAGGCCGAGAGTTTAAAACCTGGCTCTGATACCAAATTGAAACACCCCAAACCCAGCCCACGAGCCTTGATCGGATCTGGTATGTTCCCCGGTGTAAACCGTTTCAAATTCTTTTGTTACTTCAAAAACTTGTGTGATTTGGAAGAAAGATCGTTTTGGTTGGGCTTGAGATGAAAACAAGTTTATTTCATTATTAAAAATCCTTTACTTTAGGTGACAACGTTTGGGCTTTGTTTTTTTAAAAAATAGATTTACTTAATCTTTTAATAAATAAAAGTTTGTAAAATAAAAATGTAATAAAGTAATTCTACTAAGGCCTTATTACATCAAATAATTCCAAAATTTAAATTCAAAATACTTAAAGTAAAATAGTCCAAATAAAAGAAATCGAACTCGCATGGCCTCCACTAAGCATCCGTCATTTACCGGTCCATCACCGGTCGTCACCGAAAAGTAATCCCATTAGCGGGGTGAGTCAATGACTCAATGTGTAACCAACACTAAAATTTAATATTTCGAGCATACAAGTATCATACATGTTCATAAAGCATTTAAATAATATGATGCAACCCAACCTAAACCTATATGCCATCCGCTACACACCACCCGCACCATCCTACACACCGTGGGGACTACTAAGTCAACCCTCCATCCGCTACACACCATCGGGCGTCATTGCAATGACGTGCTCATCGCCTCTTATAAAATATGTGGTCTTAGGTCACCACATTCAGATATCATGGTCTTAGGTCACCACATTCGATTATCGTGGTCTTAGGTCACCACATTCGCTTATCGTGGTCTTAGGTTACCACGCCGTGGTCTTAGGTCACCACATTCACTTCCCTTTTCATATAACCCATATGCCCCATATCTTACATATCATGCACGTCACGCCTTAATTCACATTCTTATCACTTTTTCACATGTTACATATAACATATATTCATAATCCTAGTAGGAGTAGGAAACGTACCTGAGTACTTTGTACCATAACATGGTACTTTAGCCATATTCCATACTTATAACATACACATATTAATTATTGCCATGAATCTTATTAGAAGTAGTGTGGGGTACACACGGTACCTTAGCCATATTCTTACACTTTCATATTAACACATATAATGAATTAAAACCGTAAATCTATTGAGATTTAGTGTGGGGTACACACCTGATTCGCTTAACGATTTCACTTGAAATCCCGAATTTCCAATCTTAGATCTTTATCTTCCTACATTCGGCCCATATGAAATATTTAATGAAAAACTCATTTGGCCATAAAACCAAATCCTAGTAGGATTTATGCACTAAAACTTACCTTAATGCCGATTTGCTTATCACTCAAATCTCGAAAACTTTGCTATTCTCCTCCTTGTATTCGGCCAAACACTGGATCTCTACATAGGTTAGTTTCGCTTTTAACATGTAAGAAATAGATCTTAGTATCAATACAGGCCTTGGCGAATGCTATAGTACTTACCTTCATGGATTTTAAATCCCAAACTCACCGAATAACTAGGGAACACGCGGCCTATGGTGTACCTTCGGGAAAAGAATTTCTCCTTCCTTATAGTTGACTGATCCTTAAATCTATTAACTTGTTAGTTTTGGCTATTTTGAATAATTATGAACTAAATCTAAAACACCAAAAATAGGCCTTGGCCGAATCACTCACCTTGGATCCTTGAAAGTCCCGAAGGATCTCCTCTTGGTAATTGATAACTCTTAAACTCAAGCCTCCTTCCATAATTCTACCAAGAATAACAATAGGATTAGTCCCTAAATTTCAATAAGTCTAAAGATATAAAAGAATTGAAACCAATTTTGGATCTTACCCTTTAAGAAATCGGCAAGACCTTGTTAAAAGCCCTTAAAGAATCGGCCTTGATGACTAGATGATAAGGTTTCGACTTTTGGGATTTAATGGAGAAGTCGGCTAGGGGTTCTCTTGGGGTATTCGGTTTCCACAAAAATAAAGAAAAGTGAACTTGAGAATTTTGGCAATGGTGGACAATAGATTCGGCTTAACAAATGAAAGAGAAGAGAAGAGAGGAGAGCACTAAGAAATTCGGCAGAGAGAAGAGGAGGAAGAAAAAATTGATGAGTAGCCCTATTTTTTCCCTCTTATAGCCAAAATTACTACTCAGAATCCCTTACTTGGCCACCACTCTTCTATTTTGATAACTTTATCCTTTGAATTATCTCTTTATTAAAAGAATTAATCTAACAATTATCTCCTAAAAATAATGATAATTAAATCTATTATTTATCTCCTATTTAGACGAAATTTAAAGAGAGTAAAACTCTTCTCTTGGGTTCCTTAGTGCCGTCCACTTCCCTACTCTTTGTAGCAAAAATAAATCTCCTTTATTTGCTCCCCAAGTGACTTGAACCTAGGCCCAATACACTTGTATGTGGCGTCACCTACCTGGGCCTCAAGTGATATCTTCAGGCCACTTTTCCAAGCCTATTTGTGTGTCAAATTCCTCCTATTAATTTTCTTAAGGCCACCTTGCCTTAGTTTCCTTTTTTTTTTTAACTTTAAAACTTATCATTTCCATACATTTCCAAGATAAGACATTTCCTTACATTTCCAGGACATTTCCTTACATTTCCAGGACACTTCCCTACATTTCCAAGACAAGACATTTCCTTACATTTTCGGGACATTTCCTTACATTTCCAAGTTTCCAAAATGTTCACTTTCCTCTTTTTGAAACTTAACATTTCTAAATCATTTCTTACATTTCCAAGTTTCCAAAATGTTCACTTTCCTCTTTTTGAAACTTAACATTTCTAAATCATTTCTTACATTTCCAAGTTTCCAAAAATGTTCATAATACATTCATAACACATAAGACATGCCATTTCGTATAATCAAAAGAAATGCATAGGCCTATTTTCAGGGTGTTACATGTTCATCCACTAACTAAATAGTGGTTAAATTTCCTCATAAGGCCTCCGCCTTTAAAAGCCACAACAATTAGGTGCATTAACATATAGCATGCAAATTTCACATTTAATGCAATTCAATCATTTTGTCAAATTAAGCACACAGACATATAAATTAACTTAAAAAATTTTACATGTACATGATCACATGTCTACGACACAAAAATTAATATTAAAATATTATTCAGACTCAAATTTGTGGTCCTGAGACCACTGTTCTGACTAGGGTATAAATCAGACTGTTACAGTACTTATATTCAAGCTTCTTTAGTGCGAAAACTAGTTTAATCTGCTACACCGAATTATAGAAAATCAAATATGAATGAACCAAATTCTTTTGATTGTAAATCATTCGAGTGTAATGAAAAAAGGCACATGATGAATTGTTGAACTCCTACAATCTCATGTTAGATATGTAACACCTCAAACCCAGCCTAGACGTTACGACTGAATCTGACGTGTCACATCGAAGTGATTTTCAAAATTTTGACTTGTTGATAAAAATCCATATTTAAGTTAAAAACCCATTTAGTTTTCATTGCTTGAGAAAATCTGATAAATTAAGTTCTTACAATCTAAAAACAACTTACCAAAATGATTGCCTTATTTGTTACCGTCAATTTTTTAACTGAATAAAACCGTGGAAGCTTCTTTAATTAAAACCTTGAAGTTTAAAATGCGTGTTTTTCTTGAAAATAGTTATTATTTTGAAAACTCATTTATATCAGTTTGGCAGTTTAAAATAAGAAATCAAAGCCCAATTAAAATTTAAATCCACCAATGGCCTTATTACATAATCAATAGCCCAATATGAAATTTAAATAAATAAGTCTAAAGCAGAATATCAGAGATCGTGTAGCCATCTTTGAGTCCCTCGCAGCTCCAAATCGTCTAAGGCTGGGGATTACCTGTACAGTTAAAAGAAAGGGTGAGTTTACAAAAAATCAGTGTGTAATCCCCTATCAGTCAGTCAGTAACAATATATGCAATAACAGTTTAGGCCTGAGCCCTATTAGTAATAGTGTAGTGTGGGCCTTAGCCCATTACAGTAACAGTATGGGCCTAAGCCCAATACAGTATCAGTACGGTGCAAATATGCAACCCACCCCAATCCAGCCAACATACCACCCGTACCAACCAACACACCATGTAAGGATAAAATCGACCCACCCAGCCAGCACACCAATATCGCATCATAGCTGCCAGTACTAATAATGCAACAGAGCTGCTAGTAACAGTATATGCGGCAACGCCACCAGTAATAGTGAATGTGTGATTGCTGAAGTCAGAGCTTTAAAATTTATAAAGAGAATGATCAAACCTGGAAACTAACTCTGACAACGATTAAAAGCAAGTTTACCTATCGAACAGTAGTATAGCTTAGGCAAGACCGGATTGTCGAACCCAAAGGAACTAAAAGTACTAATACTAACTTTCTTTTTATTATTTAGCCTTAAAAATAGAGTAAAGTTGCTTTAAACTAAATTACACTAAAGACTACAATTCTAAAGACACAAAGACAAAAGAGTGGATTGGGAAATAACTTTAGGAAAAACTCAGTTAATCACGACGATACCCTTAGGAAGAATCCACCTAGACTTCACTTGTTATCTAAACCTTGAATCATATGATTTCTTTACTTAGCTTGATCTGTAAGACTCCCTAACCTATATTAAACCCTCTCTCAAGGCGAATAACATCTAACCCTAGGTTAATTAGTGGAACTCTTGTTCGCTTATAATAACCCCCTAGAATAGCAGTAAATCGATCAATGGACTCCCATATTAGCTTTCACCCTAATCTGGAAAATCTTGTCACCCTATCTCTAGACGTACGATTAACTCCGCTTTATTATACTAGATCTACTCTTAGGCAGGGTCTATTCCTCCTCTACCTAAGCACATCAGATTAGATTAAGCAACATAATTAAGAACAAACTAAGTACTTATCATATAAATTAAAAAAATCAAATAACAAGGTTCATCTACGTTTCATCTCCTTCAGGTATCTGAAGGGTTTAGTTCATAACAAAATAAGAAAACATCTCAAGAGAAAAGATAAAACAAAACATGAGAAATCCCTAAAACTCCCTGAAGGAATTGAATGAGAGATCCTCCGTCTTGAGTAGAACTCCGGCTTCTTGAGATGGATCAACTGGCTATCTTCGAGTAATTCCTTGAATGAAAGCTCGCGTAAAGCTTCGCCAAACCGCGACTCCTAGAATAGTCGCCTTGGGGTGTTTATATAGGCCTTGAGATGCTTTACTTGGCTTCTAAGTATCTCCTTCAAGTAGAATTACTATTAGGGTTTTTAAGTAGACTTAGGAGTATGTTTCTTTGCCTTCAAGCATCCAATTCCGTGTGAAATTGCTTTTTCCCGCGTCAGGGGCACGCCCATGGTACACGTCCGTGTAAGTCGTGGCCAGGCCGTGTTCAGACTTGTTGGTTGGGGCATGGCCATGTAAATCAGGGTTGAGGCCGTGTCCTAGATGATTGACGAGGCATGATCGTGTGGCTTGTAGTCCAGGCCGTGCCGATTTCATGAGTTGGCCCAATTTGGTCCATTTTAAGCCCGTTTTGTGTTCTTTTTATCCTTGGGTGCTTTCTTGAGTATAAGACATGAAAAGAAAGGATTAAGAGCACCTTTTTACATAAATTAAGGATAAATCATCCAAAAGCATACTAAATGTGGGATTAAAATATGTTACTTTTACGGTTTATCAATGTGGCAGAGCCACCAGTACAATACTTCCTCCATATCAGAATCCCAACCCCATGCAGTATGTCATGTCATAAATAGTCTGTGTATGCAGAATGCCATGCTCAGAATTAGCCATTCAAATCACAGACAAATCAGTCATACAAATCAGTCATACAAATCACAGGCAAATCGGTCATTTAAATCACAAACAAATTAATCATTTAAATCACAGACAAATCAGTCATTTACCCTCGAGGGTAAAATGGGTTATTATGGTCATTTTAACCTATAAGGGTATTACAATCATTTTAACCTACAAGGGCATTACGATCATTTTACCCTACAAGGGCATTACGATCATTTTACCCTACAGGGGCATTATGGTGATTTTACCCTACAAGGAAATTACGGTCATTTTACCATATAGGGACATTACGATCATTTTACCTTACAGGGGCATTACGGTGATTTTACCCTACAAGGGCATTACGATCAATTTACCCTATAGGGGCATTACGATCATTTTACCCTAAGGGGAAATACGATTATTTTACCCTACAGGGGCATTATGGTCATTTTACCCTACAGGGGCATTATAGTCATAACGGTGACTATGGGCTCAAAGCACATCATGTAGCCCAAGTAGGCCCACACGCTCGTGTGGCCATCTAGCCCAGAATTAACCACAGCCATACGAACTATATAACCCAGTCCAGTATTTACAACATTTTGGTGGAATTTATCCGTGTGGAGCCCATGAGCCCATTTTAGCCCAACGTGGCCCAAATCTGCCCCAAACCCATGAGAATGCTCATGGCAGCCCCTACAGTCAGACACCCATATTTTGTGGGTTTAATCTACCACATGAGCGATCGCACGCCCATGTGGCCTCAAATGTCGTATTTTCTGGCTTTTCAGCTTTTGCCGATTTGTAGTCTATTCAATGTGTGTGTACACACACTCTTTCGGGTTTTTAGCCAATTATCAATTATAGTATAGTGTTACACACCTAATTTCAGAACGTGCTTTTATCCGCGAGCACACTAACCCTTGGTAGATCTACTGCAACTCTTATACTTACTCCTATACAAGAGATAGTCTACGACCCCTCCTTTAGAGGTATCCTGAAATACAACTGAATGTTTAACAATCGTGTCCATTAACTGATCGACCAAGGATAAACATCATTGTATCACACTTACCGAAACATAGATCAAAAGTAAAGAGAACCCATAATCGGTCACCCAGAGTATGCCTCAAATCCAAGGCACAAAAAGAACACCCACCTCTGAGATGGAAGATTCGGTCACTCCCAAGAGTGAGAAGGGAAAAGAAACCGAATAAGAGAAACTTTAGGAAAACAAGATTAACAAAATAACCTGCTTGGAAAAAGTTAGAAGGACTTATCGAAATCGACGATAGAAAAGAGAGTTGTGCAAAAGAATCCAACCGATTGCCAGAGAATAGTTAAGAGACACAATATTCAGCTTAATACCAAAAGAAAGAGTGATGATAGAATTAGCTAGAAAAGAATAGGTGTATTCAACCAAGCACAATAGAGAGAGGAGATGATAAAATGAAAGTACTTGAAAGGCCCAAGATGTGTTCGGTTAGGATTGTGAAGGAATGGGAAGTAGAGAAGAAAATGAAGAAACGTGGAGAGAAGATTTGGCTTAGAAGAGAGTCTGAAAGGAGAAGAATTAGAGAGGAAGGAGAGAAGCACTATTCGGTTTTGAGAAATAGAGAAGTAGAAAGAATTGGAAGAAGAAAGACGATTCAGAAAATATTGAAAAGTGAATTCGGTAATACTAACTAGTTTTCCCCAAACGGTCAATGCGAAAAAACATCAACAACCAAAACGGAGAACAAAAAGCTATTTTTGGCACTTAAGAATTTAGAGCAACCGGCCTAAACAAAAATAACCAAAAATTGAACCAAAATGAGAGGAGAAAGTCTCATAGCCGAATTTTCCATACACCAACATACCAATCGACACATCCTTCTATAACTCAAACTCCTCCTTTCTATCCACAATTCACTCCTAAAAATCCTCCCTGATATCCTCCACATATCACTCCAACCTCTTATCTATCAGAATTTTACTGCAACACAACCACTAGCTGAACCAAGCTGCAAAATAAATAACCCATTGCAAAACCTAGGACTTAAACCTCAGACCTCACAGTTACACAACACGCCACCTTGCCACTACACCATAGGCTCTTTTTGTGCCATAACACAAGCACTATTATTCATGAAGCCTATATGCCAATGTCCATATTCATTTAAGAGCAGAACTAAAAATTCTGCAAAAGCCAAAACTTGAACCCAGGCTTCTCAAGCACTCCCATACACACCCAAATCACTTAGCCATTAAAGCAAACAAGCAATTTGTGACATTTTCTTGCACACATAAATATTTATGTGCAGTCTCCTAGCTGATCCCACACTCAAGGCCCACATTCGGGGCGTTACAAGATAAATGAAATCTTCTATGTGATTTGAATTTATAGCTTTCTACCAAGAATGATTTTCTAAAGAATAAAGTCTCCATGTTGGTTGGTCAAGTAGATGCAAAGATGGTGGACCTTGATGAGCAATCAAAAAGGGTAGAGAAAACTTGTAATGATCCAAAATTCACGGGCATCAGAAAAGTGCAATATCGGGCCTCCGTCTTAGTAAACTAAAATAGTAAATATTATTAGAAATATTTATGAGTCTAGTGGTGTGTCTAATTAGGTTTTTATTAAGTGAATTTAGCTTAATTAAGAGTAATTATTAAAAAGACTAAATTGAATAAAGGGTAAAAGTTTAATTATAGATTAAAATAAAATAAAGGGGATTAAATAGGAAATTATGCCTATTTCATTAGGTGAGGCGACAAATGGGAAGAAAAATCTAAGATTTTTCTTAGATTATATATTATATATAATTATTATTATTATTATTATGGTTTTATATTAAATTATTATTATTATTAAATTAAATTAAAATATTGACAAATGTATGGTAATGATAATAAAATGTGTAAAATACATGAAAATGCACTTGTAATATATTTGTATATTTTCTTAAATAATAAGTAAAAGATATTTATTAATTATTATTATATTATGAAATAAAATAAATAAAGACAAGTGTAAGGTGATGACAAAATACAAGTGTGTTAATTAAAATATGTACATTTGTAATATTTGTATTTAATTTACTTATTATGTAAGTAATAGATATTTGTTATAATTATATATTATATTATTATTAAATTAATAAACAAATATACTATAAAGAAAGTAAATAAAACAAAGGTTAAAAAGAAACAAAGCATAAAAGAAACAAAAAGCTCAAACGAAAAGGGACAAATAAAAGAGAAAGAAAAGAAAAAGGAAAAAATTAGGGTTTTGATGCTTAAAGCTTATTTTGGTAAGTCAATTAAGTCCTTTTCTTTTAATTTTGATGTTTTAGAAGCTTTAGAACAAAGTTCTGTTGAAGTTAGGTTGAAGTTTTGGAAGTTCTTAGGTTTTTGAACATAATTCATGTTGAACAAAATGATGAATTAGGGGTTTATTTGATAGAATTTCTAGTTAGAATTGATAGATGGATTAACTTGTAAAAGAAGCTATAAGTTTTGTGTTAGAGGGACTAAATTGAAAGAAATTTGAATTTAGGGTTTTAATATGAACATTGGATAGTCAAGTTGAATATGGTAAGAGATTAAGTAGAAATGAAGTGTGAATTGAGTTAGAAAAGTAAATGAGTTTAATTAGGACCAAATTGAAATTAAGATAGAAATTGAATAGAAATTCAATTATTTAATATAGATTGGTGCTGTATTAATAGTGAAAAATTATTTTAATTTTTCGTAGCTAATAAAGAATCCGAGGCATCAGCACAAAAAGGAAAAAAGAAGATCGTCGAGGAGTAATCGAGAATTTCGGGTTTGTATTACTATAATTTGAATTATTTATTAATTAAATGCTAAAATTTAACTAATGTGTATGATAAGTGAAATTTGATCTAAGTACTGATATTTGAGTTGAATGTGAACTGGATTGAATTGTAACGCCCCGATTTCGGGCCTAGAAGGAATGGGCCTTGAGTGTGGGATCAGTTAGGAGACTGCACATAAGGGTTTATGTTTGCAAGAAAATGACACAAATACTTGTATGCTTCAGTGGTTAAGTGATTTGGGTGTGTTTGGGAGTGTCTGAGAAGTCCTGGGTTCAAGCCTTGGCTTTTACAAAATTTTTGGTTTTTCTGAAGTGAACCTTGACTCTAGACTGTAGGCCTTATAAACAAATGTGATAGATTTATGTCACAAAAGAACTTGTAGTCCAGTGGTAAGTGACATGTTGAAGGCTGCAAGGGAGCTCGAGTTCGAATCCCATGGAACGCAAAGGGATATTTATTTTATTTCTTTCTAGTGAGAGAGGTGGAGTTTGACTGAAACTCTGCTAGATGAGGTTTGAATTGGTCAAGGAGGAGAGAATCAAGGGATGTGGTTGGTAGTTGGGCAATTTGGAGGAGAATTAGGAGGAGGAAAAAAAGAAATTCAAAAATTGAAGAGTTGTGGCTGATTGGGGAAGCTTGGGTATGCAAATTCGGCTAGGGGTCTCTTTTGTATGAATTTAAGCATTTTGAGAGCATTTTGGGGTCTTTCGGGATTTGTTTGTGTTTCCTCTCTAAAGACGAGCTAGCATTTTGTTTTGGGGAGTGTTTTATTGTTTTGGTTTTCGCACTTCCTCTTCGTTGCTTAGCCGAATACATCTCTTCCCTCATTCACCATTCTTTCATTCGATATTCTCTCTATAACTCCCTCTATTGGATTTTTGTTAGTTTTCTCCCCCTATTGGTTTTGAACTGACATTATTTTCTCTTGTGAAGTGGCCGAATACCTTTTCTTCTGACTTTCTTTTCCTTCTTCTCCCTTTTCTCTCCCTAGGCCGAATACATTTCTTTTGCCCTCTTATTGCACCTTGATGTTGTGGAGCCAATTTTATTACTCCTTTTTCAATGTTATTGCGCTGTGGTGAATTCACACGATTCTCTTCTAGTACTCTTGTTTATTTCTTATTGTTTTCTTCATGGTTTAAGCCAAGTATTTTGGTCTTTTGTGACTGATTCTTTGTCCCTTCTTTTATGAATATGTTCTTTAGGTTTCAAAACTTGCGAAGAGGGAATGGGTTCCTCTGGAGTACAGAGGCATTCAAGATTCTGCTTTCGTATTTCAATTGAATATTTAGGGGGTAAGTTGGCTTGTTGGCCGATTGTGCTACATTTTAGTATTGGGGTCTTAAGTCTTATTCTTGTAAACAATCTAGTCTAATAAGTTTTATTGCTTAAGCAGATAATCGGCAAGGTCGTGAGATCGATTCTTAATTGGCGATCTAAGGGTATTAAGATATTCTCGTTCGTTCAAGGCTTTGACGTTGTGAACTGTTCACTCGATTTCACAGTCAGGTGTGTAACTATTTTTTGTAAATGATAATCGGCTTAAAAGTTGAAAGGGTGTGTAACCATACACCAAATTTGTTACTGTCAAAACCCAAAATGGTGTGTATTCACAGTGTTTTGAGTGTAGAACGGCAAAAGCTGAAAAGCCAAAAAGTTGAAAGATAGGGCTTAGAGGTCACATGGGCGTGCGAATGCATATGTGGTCAAACCGAGCCCATGAATCACGGGCATATGACTGTAGAGGCCTCCATGAGCATTTTCGTGGGCTTAGGCTGTAATGGGCCACGTTAGGCCAAAAAGGGGCCGTGTTGGCCCAATGGGCTTATGGGCCCTACACGGAATAAATCCACGATAAGTGGCAAATACTGGGTTGGGCTATATCATTCGCATAGCTGTGACTGAATTTGGGTTAAATGGGCCACACAAGCGTGTGGGCCTACTTGGGCCGAGTAATGGGCCTTTGGCCCATTTATACTGTTATGACCATTTAGGTTACCGAAGTTGCTTGAGTCGACTGCAGACCTTCTGAGAGGTCGATATCTACACTGAGACCTTATAGGGTAAAATAACCAAAATGCTCCCATAGGGTACAATGACCGAAATACCCCATAGGGTAAAATGACCGTAATGCCTCTGCTCTTGTAGGGTAAAATGACTGTAATGCCTTTGTAGGGTAAATTGACCGTAATTCCCCCTGTAGGGAAAGATGATCGTAATGCCCCTATTGGGTAAAATGATCGTAATACCCCTGTAGGGTAAATTGACCATAATGCCCTTGTAGGGTAAAATAACTGTAAGACCCCTGTAGGGTAAAATGACCGTAATACCTCTGTAGGGTAAAATGACTGCAATACCCCTATAAGGTAAAATGACCGTGATGCCCCTATAGGTAAAATGACTGTAGTATCTTCTGTTAGGTGAATTGACCGATATACCTCCCCCCTCGAGGGTAAATAATTGATTTGTCTACGATATAAATGATTGATTTGTCTGTGACGTAAATGATTGATCTGTCTGTGATTTAAATGACTGATTTGTCTGTGATTTGTATGACTGATTCTAAACATGGCATTTTGCATAAACGACATACTGCATGGGGTTGGGATACTGTTATGTAGGAAGTATTGTACTGGTGGCTCTGCCACAATCATTGTTACTGGTGGCTTTGCCACATATCTTTATCTATTGGCGACTTCATTGTTATATTGTTATCGCGCTTTACTACGATCTTCGTTGTTGGCGGCTTTGCTGCGATGCTACTGATGGCTGTGTGACGATCATATCAGTGCTATTGATGGCTTTGTGCCGATCATATTACCGTTACTGATGGCTGTGTGTCGATCATATTATTACTACTGATGGCTTTGTGCTAATTATATTACTATACTCATAAAGTTATTGCTATCATGTTTACGGCTCTTAGCTATTATGATTACTAGCAGCTTTGCTGTGATACTGATTAGTGCCGCAACCGATGCTGATATTGGTGTGTTGGCTGGGTGGGTCAATTTTATCCCTCCATGGCGTGTTGGTTGGTACTGGAGGTGTGTTGGCTGGATTAGGATGGGCTGTATGATTGCATTGTTGCATTTTTGTTACTGGTACTATCATTGTATTGGGCTTAGGCCCACATGTATTCTATTTCTGATATTGTATTGGGCTAAGGCCCACACTATACTATTACTGTTTTGGGTAAAGCCCACAGTTTTCTGTTACTGAAAAGAGCTCAAGCCTAGATCATATTACATATATTCTTGATGAACGATAGGGATTACACACGAGTTTTCATAAACTCACCATTTCTTTTAACTGCATGCAGAAATCCAAACCTTAGACGATTTGGAGTCGCGAGGGACTCGGAGGTGGCCACACATTCGCTGATGGTTGTTTTAGACTTATATATTCCTTTTATAATGGGCTATTGATTTTGGTAATAAGGTCTTTGGTGGATTTAATTTTCTTTTTGATTGGGTTTTTAATTTCTTATTTTGAACTGCCAACCTGTTACAAAAAAGTTTTTTAAAAAAAATAACTGTTTTGAAGACAAACACGCATTTTCAAACTGCAAGATGATTTTAATTAGAGTAGCTTCCGCGAATTTTAATTAATTAAGAAACAAATAGTAACAAACATGGCAATCGTTTTAATAAGCGATTTCTCAAACTTAATAAGTTAATTTGCCAAAATTTTTCTCAAGCAATAAAAACTAAATGAGTTTTTACTTAAAAACGATTTTCTATCAACAAGCCTTGATTTTGAAAGACTTTGATGTGACACGTCAGATTCGGTTGAATCGTTTAGGCCGAGTTTGGGGTGTTACATGAATAGTGAACATATATGTGTAATTAAATTGTAAATTGATTGGAAGTTGGAAAATGATTTGAATTGAATCAAAGTATGATTATATGTGATTATTTGAAATATGTATTGGTTTGATGTTGAAAAGTGATTTTAATACCCTATTAACTAGTCGAGCTGAGTCGGATATAGTTGCCATGCCATAGGATTTGGAAGATTTTAGGGGACTTTTCGGCTTGGCTGAGGAGATACTGATGTTACTATATTTCTTCGGATTATCCGAAGAGGCATTTAATGCCCTTCTAGTGTGTTTGGTTGGATTATTATGGTGTGTTTGGTTGGAATCGTGTATCCACCAAGGTGCGAGTCTTTTAATAGGGGTAATTAAATGAAAAAGAAAATGAATAAATCTTGATTTGAATGAGTTGATGAAAGAAATGAGATAGTGAAATTATGAATCGAAATGTGAAGTGAGAATGAGTTATGAGATTTGAAAGCATGAACTTAAGGTTCATGAATTGATAAAAATGCAAATTGTTGATATATGATATCTGTTGATAGACTATTATAAATGAAATATTAAATTGATTGTAAAATTTTTTCTTATGATTTTCTATATTACAAATTGATATTATAATTTATTAATGTTATATAATTTGAATTACGGTAATACCAATTGAGTATAGACATACTCAATGTCTGATTGTTTCCATGCATGTGTCAAGAGAAGTCAAAGGTCCCGATTCAAAGATCTAGATCAATCGACTTCAAAGACAACTTTGGTGATATACTTTTCTTTTTGGTAAATGTGACATGTACCTAGGTTATATACATAGGTCTTATGATTTTGGTTATAAAGTACAGATGGTTTGTAATGTTTTGAACTTAGTCTAAGTGAAATGGTAAAGAGTATACTATAAAATTTGGTATTAAGTTTGAATGGAAAATGAATGAAGTTATTAATAAACTCTAAATTATTTTATGAATGTTTAATTATTAAATTGTTGTGTTAATGAATTGGTGATGTTTAGGTGTATTTGAGTATAAATTGTTTTGATTGTGCCATTGGTTTTGAAGTGGTTGTGGTTTGAAATTGCAGGGAAGGTTAGATGTTTATAAAGGGGTTATATTGAGTTCACAAAAAAAAAATTACGAAAAATTTTTGGAGCACTCGATCAAGTCTCGATTCACTTCTAATTCATATTTTAGGCTTTGAGAGTTCATGAAAGGGACTTAATGAATGTGTTAAATTATAAATGTTAATTAAATGTATAATATTCGTAAGTTGTGCGCAATGTCCGGTAATGCTCAGAACCCTATTTTGGCGATGGTTTAGGGTTAGGGGGTGTTACAAAACTTGAGGATGAATTAAGAGATTTAAGGAAAGCTCTTGAAACGTTCTATTGTAGCAGTGGAAAACTTAATGTGATGATAGCAGGAGGGAAAGGATGAAATAAAAGGAGCCCTAGGCTTAATAGAAAAAAGAAAAGTTGTTCCAGAAAATCCTAGAGTGTTGATCAATAACACTGTTTCTAGAGAGTGCTCTACAAAGGTAAAAGTTCAGGAAAAGCCTAAAACCTAGATCAAACTAGCTCAATCTGCCAAAAGAAAGATCATTTGTCACTACTATGGTGTTTTAGGCCATATCAAGCCTCGTTTCTTCAAGATGCTTAGAGATCTTCGATGGAATAAAATAGTGCCATAAACTGTGTCCACTACTACTGGTACTGTTGATCATGCCCCAGCGTTTACTGCTGCTAGACGCTCAAACGTTTGGACTAAAAATATTGCAACAAAAAGATATTGAAGAAAGCATTAGTGTCTGCAAGTATACGAGTCAAATTGTAATATAGTAAAGCGTTACAATGAAACACTTTGGGAATTATTTTGAGGATCATACCCAATGGAAGTTGAATTAAACCAAAAACTATTTTCTACAATAACAAGGCTAAACAGTAATAATCTAAAATTATAGTATGAAAATTAAATTAGATTTATGCAAAGAAAATAACATAAATAAAATAAAACTAAGGAAAATAAATTAACAATTGAAATCAACTTAGATAAAAAACAAATGATTAACTCACATTAGTGTTCATAATTAACTTCAAAATTGGGTTTTCTTGAATTAGAAGTGATATACCGCAAAAGTAACATATTTTAATCCCACATTTAGTATGCTTTTGGATGATTTAGCCCTCAATTTATGAAAAAAAGGTGCTCTTAATCCTTTCTTTTCATGTCTTATACTCAGGAAAGCACCCGAGAATGAAAAGAATGAGAAACGGGCTTAAAACGGACCAAATTGGGCCAACCCAAGAAATTGGCACGGCCTGAACTTCAAGTCACACGGTCGTGCCTTGCCACATCATTCAAAGACACGCCCAAGCATGATTTGCATGGCCGTGCCCCAATCAAAAGACCTGAGGCACGACCTGAATCCCGACTTACACGGTCGTGCCACGACCGTGCCTCAATCAACTGAATCAACACACGGCCTGAAGTCGACTTACATGGGCATGTGCCATGGGCGTGCCCCTGCTACGGGAATGAGCAATTTCACTCAGATTTAGATGCTTGAAGCCAAAGAAACATTCTTCTAAATCTACTTAAACACCTTAATAGTAATTCTACTTGAAGGAGGTACTTAGGAGCCAAGTAAAGCATCTAAGGAGCCTATATAAACAACCCAAGACAGCCGTTCTAGGGGAGTTTTGGTGGGCAGAGTTTTCTGCCAGAGCTTTTATTCAGGGAATTACTTGAAGATAGCCAGTTGATCCATCTCAAGAAGCCAGAGTTCTACTCAAGACAGAGGATCTCCTCTTCAATTCCTTCAAGGGGTTTTAGGGATTTCTTATGTTTTGTTTTATCATTTCTCTTGAGATGTGTTCTTATTTTGTTATGAAATAAACCCTTCAGATACCTGAAGGGGATGAAACCTATGACGAATTTTTTTATTTGATTTCTAAATTATATGATAAGTACTTAGTTTGTTCTTGATTATGTTGCTTAATTTAATCTGATGTGCTTAGGTGGAGGAGGAATAGACCCTGCGTAAGAGTAGATCTAACATAATTAAGCGGAGTTGATCGAGCGCCTAGAGATAGGGTTACAAGATTTTGTCAGATTAGGGTGAAACCTAATATGGGAGTCCATTGATCAATTTACTGCTTCCTTAAGGGGTTATTATAAGAGAATGAGAGTTCCACTAATTAACCTAAGGTTAGACGTTATTCACCTCGAGAGAGGGTTTAATCAGAAAACCAGATTAAGTAAAGGCTAGAATGAAAGAATACCTACTCAAACGTGGGAGTCCCTTACCTAGATTGATAGAACCCGAAGGCTAACAAACTTGCACCAAGATTTCGGCTGAGTCCCTACACCATCCTCACATTCGGCCAAAGCACCAAAATACAAGATTAACACTTCCGTTCCAACAACTTGTAAGGAAAAACAAATCAAAGAAGAAGAGAACACTTACCCCAATGCACACACAAAAAAAAAAAAAAACCGATTTCAGAAGGCTAGAAGAACGAGTAGCGACTATCCATCAAAGATGAATGAAGAGGTTTAAATACTCAGAAGCAATTTGACTATCAAGCAAATAGAAAGAAGATAGATGGATTAAGTTTCGACTTTGCAATAGAATAACAAAGGAAAGAAGAAAAAGATAATATGAGAAGAAGGGCTAAGGAAATTTTGACTTTTAGAAGAAATTTAGAAAAGATAGAGCAAACAAGTATTTCAACTTTAGGGAGAATGGAGAAGAGATGAGCAAATGGATAGGGAAGATTCAGCTAACACTAACAAAAATAAGAAGAAGAAAAGAAAAGGAATTTCGATTTTGTAGAAGGTGCTAGTCACGAATGGTGAGAAGAAAGGGAATGGTGCACCAGGTTCAGTTGAAAAGAAAAGAGATGAGAGAAAATAAGGGGAAAAGAAAATGACCAAAAAAAAGAAAGGTGAAGTTTTGGTTCTATTTACCCTTCCAATACTAACCGATAATAACCAAGATGAAACTAAAAGCTCCTAATGATTTTCGGCACAACACTACATAAGAGCTCCCATTCACCTCATCTCCCCACATCCACAAAAGCCAAAACATACCAGCCAACACCCTTAGCCAAAATTTAACCCCCACCAACTCCCCAAATTCTGTCAACTCTTCCCTTAGCATCACTCCCCATGATTTTCTCCTACATTCTCTTTACATCGCCTATTCAAATGAGTTTGAAATATTCAAACTCCACAAATAGCTCTCCACCATTTGTTTGAATACCTTGACCAAGTCTTCCCTCTCTCTTCAGAATTTGATTGCCAATCAACCACCTCCCTTAGCCTGAGCCAAAAATTAATGCTCCCTTATGTTACCACTGAGATTTGAACCCCCTTCCTCAGCTTCCCTTGTGATGCCATTCCCTTGCACACTAGGTGGCGTCTCCCTGCCATCCTTCCACTGCACTTCTTTGTGTCACCAAACGCGAACTAAAATCCCTTAAGTCCTACCCCTATTTGACTATCCCCTCTTAGGTGCCCATGTAACATCCGAGATTTAGGGGTTATGTATTTTACTTAAATGTATGTGAATGCATGCTTGAGTATGATTAGAATGTGACTTGAGGGCTTCAAGAAGCTTGGGATGTAGGTAGGAGCCTTAGAAGTTATTAGATTTTTAAGCCCAAAAAGGGGAGCTAAGGGAGCTAGGCCTTAAGGAGTTTCTTGTGTGATATAGAACACAAATAACCCAGTGGTAAGGTGGCAAGAAGGCGCCACTTAGGGCCTTGTAAGGTGACACTATAGGGAGTGGGAAGGGCCTAGGTTTGAGCAGCAAGGGAAGCGTTTTGGAGTTTTATTTTTCAGCAAGGAAGGGCAGTAGTGGACGGCACAAGGACTCTGATGGAGGAGGTATAGATTGGGTCTGACAGCTTAGAGATTCGACTAAGGTAGAGTGAAAAGGGGGATTGAATGGAGAAAGGGAGAGTTGGCCGGCCAAGGGACTTCTTGGATGACAAATTCGGTCACCAAAATCACTTAAGCCAAATTTTTTTGGTTAAGCCTCACCAACACTTTTATTTTTTCTTTTCTTTCTCTCAATTCTTTCTTTTTCTTCTTTTTCACTCTAGCTGAATCATAATTGAGCCTCCTTGTCATTCTTTTTCTTCTTTTTCTCACAATCTCTATTGTTAATCAAAAGCCGAATATCATTTATCCTTCTCCTATTCTCTCTTTTTAGTTTTTGGCCGAATCTCCATTTTTTCCTAAGCCATTGCCGAAATCTTTCTACCTCATCCCTTCTCAGTTTTTGGACGAATATCAACCAAGTAGTGATCTCTCTTGATCTATTCTCAAATCGGTTTGGAATAGGTAAGTCTATTATGACCGAATCTCTACTATTCTTCCTTATTTCCTCTCTGTCGACTTGTGTAGATCAAAAGCCAAAATTCGGCATTTGTCTTGACTTCTAATCAACCATGCAATCGGTTTCTTTTAGGATTTTTGGGATTTTGATGCAGTAGATCGGGAGCATCTTTTCCTTGACAATAGTTTTCGGTAAGTTAGTGGTAAGGGTTCTAGTGATTCAGATCTATTTCTTATTCGTTCAAAAGTCGAAAACTAACCGATTGAGTGTTCTAGTGTTTAGCCGATTGCAAGGGGGATCATCACGAAGTTTCGGGATTTGGTTAGTAACCAAATTGGCAGCAAGGTAAGGATTTTGGTTGCCATAACCCTTCTGGATTTGATTTGCTTAGCGAATGGCTTTTGCTAATATGCTTAGTGTTGGCGAATGTAGGAAAAAGGGATCTAGTCGTTAGATCGAGATTTTGGGATTTCGATTAAATCTATGAATAATCGTGTGTAGCCTACACTAATTCCCTAGGTTGATAATATTAGATATGTGTTAAGGAAAAATATGAAAATATGGCTAAGGGTATCATTCAATGGTACGAGTGCATTCAGGTACGTTATCCCTTTAACATTTGTAAATAATGTTTAATAACATTGATGTGATAATATGTGGATTCCCGTTATGATTTTGGGTAAGGTAAATCGCATGAAAAATAACATGTTATGTATGTTACATGGGCATATGGGTGATTATGTGAAAGGGAAGTGATCCGTGGTTCCTACCACAATATCCGTGACTCTGTCACATTATCGGTGACTATGTCACATAATATGAATCTGGTGACTCTGTCACATTATCTGAGTGGCTATGCCACAATTATAAGGCGATGTGCGCTTGGTCGTAGCGATCGCCTTGATCGTGTGTAGTGAATGGAGGGTCGATTTAGTAATCCCACGGTGTGATCGGTGGTATGCAGTGATGTGTAGAGGTTGGATCTAGGTGGTTTGGGTTGCATCATGGTTTACCATTAATTTATGTGACTTACTATGCCTTGTATGTTTTGGGAATTTGTGATGGTTGTTACACACTGAGTCTGTTGACTCACCCTTCGTGGGCTAAATTTTTGCAGATGGCATCAGTAGATGGACGGGTCGGCAAGAACTTAGTGGTGGCCATGCACAACTAAATTTTTCTTCAGTTTTCTTATTAAGTTTATTCGGTTTATTTTGGGATGTATTTTGATGTAATAAGGCCATTATTACTTAACTGCTTTATTTTTTTTTTTTTGCGTTTTAAATTTCTATTATGATACTGAATAACATCAATTGTTTTGAAACTCAAACACATACGGTTTTTTTTGAAGTTAACAATAATTTTAAAATCTAACTTTGGTATTTGTTTAACTTGTAACTTTTGAAATATGCAATTATCGGTTTAGTACAAAATTGAAATGCAACACGGTTTTAACTTGAGGACAACTCAAATCTGTTTTCTTCAAAACCACCACGATTTTCAAAATGTCATACTAGACTTAACTACGTTTTACACAAGGAGCATGCCAGATCCGGTCAGGGCTTGTAGGTAGGTTTACGGTGTTTCAATTTGGTATCAGAGCCCAGTTCAAAACTCGACCTTGAGGGCTTTTTGGGCCCAAAATGTTTTCCTTATTTTGAAATTAAGTTTTACTAAAGAATGAGCAGGTTTCTGGCATGGAACCTGAGTCTCCGGCCTGAAGTCCGCCAGGTAAGTACCCCTAACCATTGTGTGATTTGTATGTGGGAATTATAGGGACGTAGATTAGTAGAGTAAGAGTTATTGAACCCTATGATTAGCTTACTCCAACATAGAATTACATAAAGTTTAAAGTCTAACCAAACAAACCTGTGAGTGAGTCGCCGAGTTAAGGGTGTGGCAACCGTTGTGCACATGTCTAGGATTGGATTCAGGGGGAGCTTGGTATTTAAGCAGTCCTAGTGACTCACCTCCTCTCCGCTCGAATCCTACCTGGTGTATAGTGACGGTTCACCCAAACCAAGAGGACTCAATCACAGGCCAAATTCAATAATTAAAACTCGAAAGGGACCGGTCACCTTGTTTTGTACAATCCTAAAATTAAACCTTGGTTTCAAAATTACCAAAGTACCTTTGATTTGAAAAATAACCAAAATACCCCTGATTTGTAAATTGACCAAATTACCCTTAACTTGTAAAATTACCAAAATGCCCCTAGTTTGTAAAATTATAAAAAAACCCCTATTTTTGAAAAATTTCAAGATACCCTGATTTGGAAAATTTCCCGAAATACCTTTGGATTTTCAAAGTTATCGAAATACCCCCAGATTTCCAAAATTACTGAAGTACCCCGGGGATTACAAAATTACCAGAACACCTCTATCCCACAAAATCATCAAGGACCCTATTTTGAAAAAATTACGAAAATACCCTATAGGATAAAATTACGAAAATACCCACGGGTAGTGGAAAATAACAACAATGATAACCACAACACTTTTTTGTAATGAGCGCGAGTTCATGAATGTTGATGATTGAATGAATAAACTTGAGACTGTAGTGTGAATTCGAAAGAACTACCACTAAATTCCTTTACATAAAATTGTTCGTGGATAATTAGTGGAACAAAAGCTAATGCATAAAAATTTTAAAGTAGCTTAAGTCGCGATCATAGACATGAGTTCTAGAGGACGTGGTCGTAATGTGCGTGGCCGTGGTAGAGGTCGAATGACCGTATTGGAACCCGTTAGGCCTGGTCAAGGGTCTGAGAATGAGATGCCACCACCACCAGCTGCTGGTGTTGAATATCAAGATCAGACAGAAGATGATGCGATATCGCAGCGATCTTTGTGAGTTCTTGAGAGGGTGGCGGAGCAGTGGAGGTATGGGAGCTCGAAAGTGCATACTGAGCGACTCGAGCCAATGGGCCGAGGTTTTCGTGGTATATCTGGTGTGGCGCCTAATCCGCCGAGTATTGGTTGAAGGCTGACAGTGAATTATTGACGATTTGGACTTGATCACGAGGAGAAACCGAAAGGGTAGTGTCACTTCTCGTGATGAGTCAAATTAATGGTAGCACACGATTAGGGATGGTGCTACATGCAGATAATCTCACTTGGGAGTATTTTAAGGTGGCGATCGGAAGAAGTATATTGGAACCAAATATATTGATGCATGAGGAAGGCGTTTCGAGGTCGATTCAGGGGAATAAGTCCGTAGCGGCACGAGGCAAAATTCCTAAGGTTGAGCTGATACGCTCGAGGTATAATGGCTACGGAGCATGAATGATGTGTTCGATTTGAGGACGGATTGGGGATGACCGAGATCGTTGATTGCCCCACGCCAGAGCTGGAGTTCTTTGTGTTGGTAGAAAAGGCTAAGGTTTTTGAAGGAGTTAAGGAGTCCGTGAGACGAATACGCATGAGGAATAGACAAAGAGAGGTTTTGGAACATCAGGGTCATCCGAGAATGTTCAAAAGAGACTTAGAACGGATGGGTCACGAGGTCAGCAAGCTACTACGGGAGGACAGTACCGTATTTGTGCTCAGTGTGGAAAGATGCACTTGGGAGAATGTTGAAAGAAGACATGAGGATGTTTCAAGTGAGGGTCCAAAGATCACATGATTAGGGACTATCCCATGAAAACAGACGGGAGCCGACCAGTAAGTCAAGGTCCTAATCAGGCTGGAAGAGGGGGACAGCAACCACCGCGGGGTCGGGGTTCGGCTGGCAGAGGTAATGGTTCTGAAAGAGGTCGGGGAACACCAGGTAGGGGTGTTGGTAACACGGAGGCAAGATAGCCACGTCTAGTGTATGCAGTTCGTCAGAGGGAGGATGGTGATGCACTTGATGTCATAACGGGTATGTTCCTTATCTCTGGATTACCCTTTATTGCGTTGATAGATATTGGGTCAACCCATTCATACATTGCTAGTAAGGTGTCTGGAACTCTGCATATGAACTCTGAAATGGTACCTAGGAAGATGACTGTACTTAGTCCTTTATGGCAATCAGTAGTATTAGACAAACTCTTTAGGGCAGTACCTTTGGAAGTTCAGAGGGTGCAGTTTCCAGCTGACTTAATGGAGTTACCGTTTGAGGAGTTTGATCTAATCTTAGGCATGGATTGGTTAGTGAAGTACCATGTGAATGTGGATTGTACTGCTAAGAGCATGTCGTTAAGAACTTCTGACGACAAAGAGGTTGTGGTGATGGGTGAGAGGCGAATTGCTTGTCAAGGTGGTATCGCCCTTAAGGCGAGAAGATGGTGAGAAAAGGTGTGTAGCTTTTTGATGTTGATCGCTGCCTTAGAGGCTAAGGAAGTAGTCTGAGGAGGAGTTAGAAACGATGAGGAATTTACGGATGTCTTTTGAAGGAGTCGCTGGGTTACCCCAGACAGGAAGTGGAGTTGAAATTGACTTCTGCGCAGTGCGACTCCGTGTCAATTGCTCCATACCGAATGGCACCAAAGGAGTTAGTAGAGCTCAAAGCCCAAATCCAAGAGTTACTCGATCGTGGGTTTATTCGACCTAGTGTGTCTCCATGAGGAGCACTGGTTTTATTTGTGAAGAAGAAAGACGGGACTATGCGCATGTGCATAGATTACCGGCAGCTGAATAAGCTGACCATCAAGAACAAGTATCTATTACCAAGGATAGGTGACTTGTTCGATCAGGTTAAGGGGGCTGCAGTATTTTCGAAGATAGATCTAAGGTTAGGATATCATCAACTTAAGGTGAATGAGGCTGATATCCATAAGACAGCTTTCCGGACAAGGTACGGGCATTATGAGTTCTTAGTAATGCCGTTTAGATTGACAAATGCCCCAGCTGCGTTCATGGATATAATGAACTGGGTTTTCCAACCCTACCTGGATCGGTTCGTCGTTGTGTTCATAGATGATATCTTAGTGTATTCCAAGTCTGAGGATGAACATGATGAGCATCTCCGAGTTGTGCTGCATGTATTAAGGGAAAAGAAGCTATATGCCAAGTTCAGCAAGTGCGAATTTTGGCTAAAGGAAGTTACGTCCTTAGGACATGTGGTGTCTGCTAAAGGAATAAGGGTGGTTCCTCGAAAGATTGAGGCAGTATTGGATTGGAAACCACCTAAGTCTGTGGAGGAAGTTCGTAGTTTCTTGGGATTAGCAGGCTACTACAGGAGATTTGTTGAGGGATTCTCGTCAATAGCAGCACCTTTGATGAAGTTGTTGAGAAAGGAGGTACCTTTCATATGGGCAGACAAGCAGTAGGAGAGTTTTGAGAAGCTTAAGCAAGTATTGGCAGAAGCTCCAGTTTTGATTCAGCCTGAAGCAGGGAAAGACTTTGTGGTATATTGTGATGCTTCCCATATAGGATTGGGATGTGTTCTTATGCAAGACGGGAAAGTGGTCACTTATGCATCTCGGCAGTTGAGGCCACATGAGGTTAACTATCCGACGCATGATCTAGAGTTGGCGACGGTTGTGTTCGCTCTTAAAGTGTAGAGGCACTACTTGTATGGAGAAAGGTCGGTGATCTACACGGACCACAAGAGTCTGAAGTATTTGCTGACTCAAAAGGTGCTGAATTTGAGACAACGAAGGTGGGTGGAGTTATTGAAAGACCATGATTTCTCGATAGAGTATCATCCAGGCAAGGCGAATGTAGTGGCAGATGCCCTAAGTCAGAAAGTAGTGTCGGAGTTAAGGGCGATGTTTGCACATTTGAGCCTCTATGATGATGGAAGTTTGCTAGCGGAATTGCAAGTGAAGCCGACGTCGCTAAGTCAGGTTAAGGAGAAACAATTGGTAGATGGTGAACTAAGTGCTAAGCTGCTACAAGTACAAAATAGGGAATTGAAAAATTTTGGTATAAACAGAGCTGGAGTGCTATGTTTTCTGGGCAAGGTCTGCATGCCGAAGGATGAGGAGTTAAGGCAGAAAATTCTTCAGGAATCACATAGTAGCCTTTATGCTATGCATCCTGGAGGAAGTAAGTTGTACAAGGATTTACGGGAACAGTTTTGGTGGCTTGGTCTTAAGCGGGAAGTTACAGAGTTTGTAGGGAAGTGCTTAACGTGTCAGCAAGTCAAGGCTGAACACCAAGTACCGTCTGGATTGGTACAGCCGATAAAGATTCTGCAGTGGAAGTGGGAGAGAATTACCATGGACTTCGTTAGTGGGCTTCCCCTTACGCCTACTAAGAAGGACTCAGTATGGGTGATAGTAGATCGGTTGATAAAGTCTGCATATTTTATACCAGTGCGGGTTGACTATTCTCTACAGAGATTGGCAAAGTGTTATGTGGCAAAAATCGTGAGGCTGCACGGAGTGTCGGTGTCGATTATCTCGGATAGGGATCCGAGATTTACGTCTCGATTTTGGAAGGCCCTACATCAAGCTTTGGGCACCGAGCTAGACTTGATCTGGTATTCCATCCATGATGGACGGCTAATCTGGCGGGTAATTCAAGTGCTAGAGGATATGTTGAGAGGTTGCGTGATAGACTTGAGAGGAGTTGGGAGGAGTTCTTGCCTTTAGCAGAATTTGCGTACAATAATAGCTATCAGACAAGTATTCGGATGGCACCGTACGAAGCGCTGTATGGATGAAAGTGTCACACTCCTGCATGTTGGATAGAATTGGGAGAACGTCAGGTTTTGGGTCCAGAAATTGTGGCAGAATCGGAAGAAAAGGTTAAGGTAATTTAGACATGGTTGAAGGAGGCATCTGACCGGCAAAAGTCATGTGCATATCTTAAGCAGAAGGAGATTGAGTTTGCTGTGGGAGATTATGTGTTTCTCAAAGTTTCACGTGGAAGAAGGTAATGAGATTTGGTCGCAAGGGAAAGTTAAATCCTAGGTTTATAGGACCTTATCGGATTCTGAAACGGGTTGGACCAGTTGCATATTAGCTGGAGTTGCCTTCGGAGTTAGAGCAAATACGCAATGTGTTTCACGTTTCGATGCTACGTCATTATCGATCAGATCCATCTCATATAATATCGGTTGAGGAGGTAGTGCTGAGACCAGATCTGTCCTATGAGGAAGAGCCGATTTGGATTCTGGAACGGGATGTGAAGGTGCTTCGGAGAAAATAAGTCCCTCTAGTCAAAGTGCTGTGGCATAGCCATGGATAGGAAGAAGCTTCGTGGGAGCCAGAGGAAGCGATGCGACAGCAATACCCTCACTTATTTTAGCCAGGAAATTTCAAGGTCAAAATTATTTTAGAGGGGTAGAACTGTAACATCCAGGATTTAGGGGTTATGCATTTTTACTTAAATGTATGTGAATGCATGCTTGAGTATGATTAGAATGTGACTTGAGGGCTTTAAGAACCTTGGGATGTAGGTAGGAGTCTTAGAAGTTATTGGATTTTTAAGCCCAAAAAGGGGAACTAAGGGAGCTAGGCCTTAAGGAGTTTATTGTGTGATCTAGAACACAAATAACCCAGTGGTAAGGTGGCAAGAAGGCGCCACTTAGGGCCTTGTAAGGTGACGCCACAAGGAGTGGGAAGGGCCTAGGTTCGAGCAGCAAGGGAAGCGTTTTGGAGTTTTATTTTTCAGCAAGGAAGGGCAGTAGTGGACAGCAGAAGGACTCTGATGGAGGAGGTATAGGTTGGGTCTGACAGCTTAGAGATTCGGATAAGGTAGAGTGAAAAGGGGGATTGAATGGAGAGAGGGAGAGTTGGCCGGCCAAGGGACTTCTTGGATGACAAATTTGGTCACCACAATTCCTTAAGCCAAAATTTTTTGGTTAAGCCTCACCAACACTTTTCTTTTTTCTTTTCTTTCTCTCAATTCTTTCTTCTTCTTCTTTCTCACTCTAGCTGAATCATAATTGAGCCTCCTTATCATTCTTTTTCTTCTTTTTCTCACAATCTCTACTGTTAATCAAAAGCCGAATATCATTTATCCTTCTCCTATTCTCTCTTTTCAGTTTTTGGCTGAATCTCTATTGTTTTCCTAAGCCATTGCCAAAATCTTTCCACCTCATCCCTTCTCAGTTTCTGGCCAAATATCAATCAAGTAGTGATCTCTCTTGATCTCTTCTCAAATCGGTTTGGAATAGGTAAGTCTATTATGACCGAATCTCCACTATTCTTCCTTATTTCCTCTCTGTCGATATGTGTAGAACAAAAGCCAAAATTCGACATTTTTCTTGACTTCTAATCAACCATGCAATCGGTTTCTTTTAGGATTTTTGGGATTTTGATGCAGTAGATGGGGAGCATCTTTTCCCTGACAATAGTTTTCGATAAGTCAGTGGTAAGGGTTCTAGTGATTCAGATCTATTTCTTATTCATTCAAAAGCTGAAAACTAACCGATTGAGTGTTCTAGTGTTTAGCCGATTACAAGGGGGGATCATCACGAAGTTTCGAGATTTGGTTAGTAACCAAATCGGCAGCAAGGTAAGGATTTTGGTTGCCATAACCCTTCAGGATTTGATTGTTTAGCCGAATGGCTTTTTGCTAATATGCTTAGTGTTGGTCGAATGTAGGAAAAAGGGATCTAGTGCGTTAGATCGGGATTTTCGGGATTCTGATTAAATCTATGAATAATCAGGTGTGCTGCCCTACACTAATTCCCATAGGTTGATAATATTAAATATGTGTTAAGGAAAAATATGAAAATATGGCTAAGGGTATCATTCAATGGTACGAGTGTATTCAGGTACGTTACCCCTTTAACATTTGTAAATAATGTTTAATAACATTGATGTGATAATATGTGGATTCCCATTATGATTTTGGGGTAAGGTAAATCGCATGAAAAATAGCATGTTATGTATATTGCATGGGCATATGGGTGATTATGTGAAAGGGGAAGTGATCTGGTGGTTCCTACCACAATATCTGGTGACTCTGTCACATTATCTGGTGGCTATGCCACAATTATAAGGGTGATCTGCAGTTGACTGCAGCGACTACCTTCGATGGTGTGTAGCGGATGGAGGGTCGATTTAGTAATCCCTACGGTGTGATCGGTAGGTACGGGTGATGTGTAGAGGTTGGATCTAGGTGGTTTGGGTTGCATCATGGTTTACCATTAATTTATGTGACTTATTATGCCTTGTATGTTTTGGGAATCTGTAATGGTTGTTACACACTGAGTCTGTTGACTCACCCTTCGTGGGCTAACTTTTTTGCAGATGGCACTCAGTAGATGGACCGGGTCGGTAGGAACTTAGTGGTGGCCATGCACAGCTAAATTTTTCTTCAGTTTTCTTATTAAGTTTATTTTGGTTTATTTTGGGATGTATTTTGATGTAATAAGGCCATTATTACTTAACTATTTTATTTTTTTTTGCGCTTTAAATTTCTATTATGATACTGAATAACATCAATTGTTTTGAAACTCAAACATCTACGGTTTTTTTTTTCAAGTTAACAATAATATTAAACTCTAAAATTCGGTATTTCTTTAACTTGTAACTTTTGAAATATGGAATTATCGGTTTAGTACAAAATTGAAATACAACATGGTTTTAACTTGAGGACAACTCAAATCTGTTTTCTTCAAAACCACCACGATTTTCAAAATGTCATACGAGACTTAACTACGTTTTACACAAGGAGCATGCCAGATCTGGTCAGGGCTTGTGGGCCGGGTTTGGGGTGTTTCAGCCCAAAACTAAAATTTTACCAAGGCTTCGGCTGAACCCCGAGCCTTCTCGAGGCCCCCCAAACAGAACCAAACAACAATCACAACACACAAATACACAGAAAACATAAAAGATGCAAAGCCCCTAAATCCCGGATATTACAGTTCTACCCCCTTGAAATAATTTCGGCCTCGAAATTACCTGTTCAAAAGAGTTGAGGGTATTGCTGTCGCATCGCTTCTTTTGGTTCCCACGTCACTTCCTCTGAACCATGGTTCTGCCACAACACCTTCACCAAAGGAACTGATTTCTTCTGCAATACTTTGACATCCTAATCCAAGATTTGCACTGGTTCCTCTTCAAAAGATAAGTCTAGGCTTACTTCAATTTCTTCTACTGGCACAACATGAGACGGATCCGAACGATAGCATCTAAGCATAGAAACATGAAATACATCGTGGATCTGACTCAACTCTGAAGGTAATTCGAGCTAATAGGCTACTAGTCCCACAAGCTTCAACACCCGATAAGGCCCAATAAACCTGGGGCTCAACTTGCCCTTCCGGCCAAATCTTAGCACTTTCTTCTACGGCGACACCTTTAAGAAAACCCTGTCACCCACTGCAAATTATATATCTTTCCGCTTTAGATCAGCATAGGGCTTCTGCCTATCCAAAACTTCCTTCAATTGAGCTTGAATTAGCTTAACCTTTTCTTTCGTTTCAGCAACCAATTCTGGACCCAACAACTGACGCTCGCTTAACTCTATCCAACACGTAGGGGTACG
This sequence comes from Gossypium rotundifolium, assembly GCA_025506655.1. NCBI lineage: Eukaryota > Viridiplantae > Streptophyta > Magnoliopsida > Malvales > Malvaceae > Gossypium > Gossypium rotundifolium. The sequence continues at coordinate 140,057,105 of CP106728.1, read as the reverse complement.
ACACTTCCGACCATATAACGCTTCATACGGGGCCATCTGAATACCAAATTGGTTGCTATTGTTATACGTGAACTCTGCCAACGGTAGGAATTCCTCCCAACTACCTCTGAAATCCAAGACACAGCCCCTTAACATATCTTCCAAGACCTGAATCACTCTCTCCTTGCCCATCGATTTGTGGATGAAACGTCTGACTGAAATCCAACTTCGTACCCAAAGCTTGATGCAACGCCTTCTAGAACCTTGACGTGAATCTAGGGTCCCACTGCGAGATGATAGATACGGTACCACAATGTGCAATCGCATCGATCTCTGCTATATACAACTTAGCCAATCTTTGTAGAGAATAGTCGACCCGTACTGGTATGAAATGAGCGGACTTCGTCAACTGGTCAACTATTACCCAGACCGAATCCTTCTTGGTAGGCGTAAGAGGTAATCCACTAACAAAATCCATTGTGATCCTTTCCCACTTCCACTGCGGAATCTTGACCGGTTGCAACAACCCCGAAGGCAACTAATGTTCTGCCTTTACCTACTGGCACATCAAACACTTACCCACAAATTCAATTACTTCTCGCTTCAAACCCAGCCACCAAAACTGCTCTCGTAAATCCCGGTACATCTTACTACCTCCTGGATGCATAGCGTATAGACTGCTATGTACTTCCTGAAGAATCTTCTGCCTCAACTCCACATCTTTTGGCATGCATACCTTTCCATGAAAACATAAAACTCCATCGCTGTTCAAGCTGTAATCTTCTATTCCACCCTCTTGTACTTGTAGAAGTTGAACGCTTAAGACATCATCTACTAACTGCTTCTCCTTAACCTGACTTATCCATGTCGGCTTCACTTGTAATTACACTAATAAACTTCCATCATCATACAAACTAAGGTGAGCAACCATTGCTCTCAAGTCTGATACTACCTTATGGCTCAATGCATCTGCCACCACGTTAGCCTTACCCGGATGGTATTCAAACGAACAGTCATAATCCTTCAACAACTCGATCCACCTTTGCTGTCTTAAATTCAACTCCTTCTGGGTAAGGAGGTATTTCAAACTTTTGTGATCCATGTAAACGATAGACTTCTCCCTATACAAATAATGTCTCCAGATCTTCAGGGCGAAAACCACTGTAGCTAGCTCCAAGTCATGCGTCGGATAATTCATTTCGTGAGGTCTTAACTGCCGAGAAGCATACGCTACCACCTTCCCTTCTTGCATCAACATACATCCTAACCTTGTATGTGACACATCACAATAGACAGTGAACTCTTTCCCTGCCTCAGGCTGAATCAACACCGGAGCTTCTGTTAAAATCTTCTTTAACTTCTCAAAACTTTCTTGTTGTTTGTCTGACCACACAAACGGAACCCATTTCCTTAACAACTTGGTTAACGATGTTGCAATCAAAGAGAATCCTTCCACGAACCTTCTGTAATATCCAGCCAAACCAAGTAAAATTTGAATCTCTGCCACAGACCTAGGAGGTTTCCAATCCAACATTGCTTCAATTTTCCAAGGGTCCACCCTAATCCCCTCAGCAGACACCACATGACCCAAAAAGGTAACTTCCCTCAACCAGATTTCGCACTTACTAAACTTAGCGAACAACTGCTTCTCCCTCAGAACTTGCAAAACCACTCGAAGATGTGAATCATGCTCCTCCTCAGACTTTGAGTACACTAGAATATCATCTATAAACACTACGACAAATCGATCCAAATACGGTTAAAAAAACCCGATTCATCATATCCATAAACGCTGCTGGTGCGTTGGTCAATCCAAACGGCATCACCAAGAATTCGTAGTGACCATAGCGAGTACGAAACACCGTCTTATGAATATCAGCTTCCTTAACTTTAAGCTGGTGATACCCTGACCTCAAATCGATCTTGGAAAAGACTGATGCTCCCTTAAGTTGGTTGAATAGGTCATCTATCTTTGGCAATGTATACTTATTCTTGATCGTTAACTTATTCAGCTGGCGGTAATCAATACACATCTGCATTTATCCGTCATTCTTCTTAACAAAAAACACGGGTGCTCCCCAAGGTGATACACTCGGCCGGACGAAACCCCGATCCAACAACTCCTGAATCTGTGCCTTCAACTCTACCAACTCCTTCGGTGCCATTCTGTAAGGAGCAATCGACATAGGCGCCGTTCCGGGTAAAAGATCAATACCAAACTCCACTTCGTGATCTGGAGGCAATCCCGAAAACTCTTCTGGAAACACATCAAAAAATTCATTCACCGTTTGAACATCCCCCACCATTGACTCCTTGGCCTTTAAAGCACAAACATAAACCACAAACGCCTTACATCCCTTTCTCACCATTTTCTCAGCTTTCAAAGCGGATACCACACTAGATAGGTAGTTCCTTCTCTCCCCTATCATCACCACCTCATCACCCTCAGCAGTTCTTAGCACCATACGCTTGGCTACACAGTCAAAATTTGCTTGATATTTTACTAACCAATCCATCCCTAAGATCAAATCGAACTCCCCGAATGGCAGTTCCATCAGATCAGCCAGAAATACTACTCCTTGAAGTTTTAGGGTACATCTTTATACAGTTTATTCACTACTACAGAGTGTCCTAGAGGGCTAAGTACAGTCATCTCCCTAGAAGAAGTCTCATAGTTTAAGTTCAAAGTTCCTGCTATAGTACTAGCAATATAAGAGTGCGTCGAACCAATATCAATCAGAGCGGTATAAGGCAAACCATAAATAAGAACGTACCAGTTATGACATCCGGTGCGTCACCCTCCTCTCGACGCCTAGCCGCATAGACCAACCCAGGCTGTCTTGCATCTATATTACCAGCACCTCTGCCCGGTGCTCTACGGCCTCGACCGAAACCATTACCTCCTCGGGCTGGACCACGACCCCTCTGTGGTTACTGACCATTCCTTCTGAATTGTGTCCATCTTTGACCCTCAGACTGAGTCCCAACTGGCCTCCATGGACAATCCCTTATCCGATGATCTAAAGATCCACATTCAAAACATCCTCTATTGTCTGCCCAACAATCTCCCGAATGAGATTTCCCACATCGAATACACTGCAGTGGCCACTGAATAGTAATAGGCTTCGCAGCTTGACTCGGCCCACCTATTCTAGGCCTTTTCTGAAAACCCCCAGTAGACCCTAACGGCCCAAAATTTCTTTTATTCCTATTCCTGTCCTTGTCCTAGTTCTATTTCTTAGACCTCTTCACCTCTTCGGCTATCTTAGCCTTCTCCACATGAATGGCAAATTCCCTCTCTCGCTGTGGAGCAATCAACACTCGCAGCTCATCTCTCAGCCCATCCTCAAACCGAACACAGTGCTCATGGTCTGTAGCCACAATACCCTGGGCATAACGGCTTAACCGTAAGAATTCTGCCTCATACTCAGACACCGACTTACTCCCCTAAACCAGTTTCAAAAATGCCTTACGCTGCACATCGACATAACTGGACCCGATGTACTTCCTCTAAAATGTCATTTTGAAGAAATCCCAAGTGACCATCAACCACCGTTCCATCTCTAACCGTGAGCCACCACTGATACGATTCATCTTAGAGAAGGGACACAATCCCTTTCAATTTCTCCTCTACCGTGAAGTCAAGGTCATCCATTATATGCTCAGTCGCTTCTAACCAGTATTCAGCTGTGTTGGGAGCTACACCAGAAACACCCCTAAATACTTCTTCTCCATTGGCTCGGAGTCATTCAGACATAGATTTTGGGCTTCGTGTCTGCGTGCCTCAACAACTCTCTCTAAAACTCCATAACATTGCTCGAGACATCAGATCGTCTCCACCCGTTGGGCCCTAAAACTCTACTTCCACAGCTGGCGGTAGCGGTACCTTATTTCCTGACCCATGACCAGACCCTGCTGGTTCCGATTCAATAATCCTGCCCCTACCACGACCACGCACATTACGCACACGTCCTCGAGTGCTCATGACTAACGTTCATGATTTAATCTGATTCAGGAAAAATTTTATGAATTAGCTTCTTCCACTGTTTATTACTGCATAGTCTTATGAGTATTTATTCCGAGTAGTTTCTTTCGTGAGTACGTACATTCCTATAGGTTTCAATCTCTAGAGTAAGATTTTCTATCACTAGCAATCATATCTCGATACAGTCATATCAACAATACCATTATATCATATAATTGATAGTTAGAGGACTTACCGCCGTAGATCGGTGTCGGAGACTCAGGTGCCAAGCTTCCCGAAAATAGATATTTTATCAAATTTATCTTTCAAACCATCTACTGAAAATAATTTGGGCCTTATACTCACAGCCGAGCTTTTGAACCTAGCGCTGATACCACAATTGTAACACCATAAACCTGGTCAAAACACTACATCGAATTTGGCATGTCACAGGGAAGAAAACACTTTTTTTTTTTACTTTAGTAAACACAGAGTTTATACTGAGTGATTAACAGGAACAATTTTGAGTTTTAGTTTGAAAAGTTAAGTTGCCTTGTTTTAAAAAACTCGTATGTTAATTACCAAATAGTAAAAATCTTGGAAGTCCCAAACTTCTTTAAGTTTTGGAAAACTCCCATTTCGACACTATATTAGGCATGACTTAATAATCAGAAATAAAATGAGTGAAAATTTATAAAACAAATAAAAACCAAAGTAACGTTTAAATGGCCTTATTACATTACCCAAAATCCAAGTTAAAGTAGAGTAACTCTAAAATAACCATTTAAAATGAAATCCAAAACATTATGCATGGCCACCTCGAGTCCACCTCGGCTCCATATCCGCAGTCTAAGGATTGTTTGCAAAGATTAACGGAAGGGGTGAGTCACCGAGACTCAGTGTATAAACCCCCGTCCAAAAGAATTTAGGGCACCCACATAGATTCATATGCAAAGTATGTATGCCATGCAACCCAATCAACCTAGATATCCATCCATATCTCTTGTGTCTACCCAACATTTGTGGCACCTAGCCATTGGTGGTACCTAACGACTGGTGGTTCCAAACCACTAGTGACAAAAGTCACAAATAATAATATATGGGATCAACCCACTTGTGGTACCTAACCATTGGTGACAATCCCGAATCATCAATACGTGAGGCCAACCCACTGTGGTACCAAACCACTAGGACGAGTCACAGAATAGCATATATGTGATACCTAACCACTGAGATTTAGTCACAAATAATAATATGTGGGGCCAACCCACTTGTGGTACCTAACCACTGGTGACAGTCTGAAAAGATCAAGTTTCCTCCCTCTTCTCATCATATCCCATTTTTATGCACATGCTTTACATCATAGTATGATCATGCTTAATAATCAACTAACATAGCACATTCAGGCTTATAGCACATACATTTATTGATAACAAAACATAGTAGACTTACCCGGAGTCCTCACTTTTACCCACAAGGGTAACATAATGATCCATGCCATCACTTTGGCTTTTAGCAATACATTGATAATAACATATTTAACATATAAAGTGTGTAAGAGTTACACACCTGATAACACGTAATATCACGCTCTCTACGTCGACACTATCTCTAATCGTAACCACTGCTATCTGCCAACGATTCTGCTCAGATGCTAGCCCACAACCTGGTGGCCAATCTCGAACTGCTGACACTGTTCGCTTCTTAAATTTAGGAGCTGGGTTTTCGGGTCCAACCCCCTCCTTCCCTTGACTGGCATTTGAATCCATAATAGATCTTAATCAGAGAACCAGGTTAAGTAAAGGTAAGAACGAAAGAATACCTACTCAAAAGAGGGAGTCCCTTACCTAGATTGATAGAACCCGAAGGTTAACAAACTTACACCAAGATTTCGGCTGGGTCCCTACACCATCCTCACATTCAGCCAAAGCACCAAAATACAAGATTAACACTTCCGTTCCAACAACTCGTAAGGAAAAACAAATCGAAGAAGAAGAGAACATTTACCTCAATGCACACACAAAAAAAAACTGATTTGAGAAGGCTAAAAGAACGAGTAGTGGCTATCCACCAAACATGAATGAAGAGGTTTAAATACTCAGAAGCAATTTGGCTATCAAGCAAATAGAAAGAAGATAGATAGATTAAGTTTCGACTTTGCAACAGAATAAAAAAGGAAAGAAGAAAAAAGATAATATGAGAAGAGTAGCTAAGGAAATTTTGACTTTTAGAAGAAATGGAGAAAAGATAGAGCAAACAAGTATTTTGGCTTTAGAGAGAATGGAGAAGAGATGAGCAAATGGATAGGGAAGATTTGGCTAACACCAACAAAAACAAGAAGAAAAAAACAAAAGGGATTTCAGTTTTGTAGAAGGTGCTAGTCACGAATGGTGAGAAGAAAGGGAATGGTGCACCAGGTTCAGTTGAAAAGAAAAGAGATGAGAGAAAATAAGGGGAAAAGAAAATGACCAAAAAAAGAAAAAAGAAAGGTGAAGTTTCAGTTCTATTTACCCTTCCAATACTAATCGACAATAACCAAGATGAAACTAAAAGCTCCTAATGATTTTCGGGACAACACTACACAAAAGCTCCCATTCACCTCATCTCCCCACATCCACAAATGCCAAAATGTACCAGCCAACACCCTTAGCTGAAATTCAACCCCACCAACTCCCTAAATTCGGCCAACTCTTCCCTTAGCATCACTCCCCACGATTTTCTCCTATATTCTCTCTATATCACCCATTCAAATGAGTTTGAAATATTCAAACTCCAAAAATAGCTCTCCGTCATTTGTTTGAATACCTTGACCAAGTCTTCCCTCTCTCTTGAGAATTTGATTGCCAATCAACCACCTCTCTTAGCCTGAGCCAAAAATTAATGCTCCCTTGCGTTACCACTGAGAATCGAACCCCCTTTCTCAGCTTCCTTTGTTACGCCATTCCCTTGCACACTAGGTGGCGTCTCCTTGCCATCCTTCCACTGCACTTCTTTGTGTCACCAAACACGAATTAAAACCCTTTAAGCCCTACCCCTATTCGGCTATCCCCTCTTAGGTTCCCAAAACTAAAATTTTACCAAGGCTTCGACTGAACCTCGAGCCTTCTCGAGGCCCTCCAAACACAACCAAACAACAAGCACAACACACAGATACAAAGAAAACATAAAAGATGCAAAGTCCCTAAATCCCGGATGTTACATTGGCGTCGTTACCAGGGAACACTAAAATATTAAGAAAGCTCTATTTCTATTACTTTAGCCATTATTTTTTTTTTCGCAATTTACTTTTTTAGGTTAAGTTTTTATTTATACTAAATTTCTTTCTTCTCCTAGCTGGTACCTCTAGTTTATGACTAGAAGGAACCCGAGAGGACCTTTAACAAACGAAAGTGACATTGAAGCTACCTCTCACAGAAATCGCAGAGAAATTAGACAAGCTCTAGACTACCAAAGAGAAGAATAAGAAGACAGATCCAATCCTATTAAAGGGATGGACGAAAACAATCCACCGCCAAATGTGCAAGAACAGAATGCTCTGCGTAGTATGTATGATTATGCTAAACCTAATTTGACAGGAGCAGAATCTAGTATTGTTAGACTCGCTATAGCTGCAAATAATTTTGAATTAAAGCCTAATACAATACAAATGATTCAACAGTTTGTTCAATTTGATGGTTTACAGGACTAAGATCCAAATACTCATATAGCTAATTTTTTAAAGTTCTGTGATACCTTCAAAATAAATGGCATTTCTGACGATGCCATACATCTTCGGTTATTTCCCTTTTCATTAAGGAATAAAGCCAAGCAGTGGTTGAACTCGTGACCACGAGGGTCAATCACCACATGGGATCAAATGACCGATAAATTTGTTTTAAAATACTTTCCACCAGCCAAAACGGCCAAATTAAGGAATGACATATCTTCTTTTGTGCAGAATGACGCAGAAACATTATATGATGCATGGGAATAATATAAGGATCTCCTGAGAAGATGTCCACACCATGGATTACCTTTGCGGCTTTAAGTCCAAACTTTTTTCAACGGTGTGAATTCTTCAACGAGGTAAATGATTGACTCATCAGCCGATGGAACTTTGAATAACAAAACTCCTGAAGTGGCTTACGACTTTATTGAAGAGATGTCGTTGAATACCTATCAATGGTAAATTACAAGGGCCAAACTAACAAAATCAGCCAAGATTTTTAACATAGACAATAACAATCTTTGTTAGCACAGGTAGAGATGATGAATAAAAAGCTTGATAATTTATGTTCTTCGTAGGTACACCCAGTAATGCAAGGCGAAGCGAGTGGGAATATGGCGAATCCTGAGTACCCACTCTACCAACCAGGAGCAGAACATGAGCAGACAAACTATATAGGTAACAATTTCAGATCCAATAATAATCCTTATAGTAACACTTATAACGCAAGTTGGAGGAACCACCCAAATTTTTCATGGGGAGGACAAGGAAATCAAAGGCAACAACCTCCTCCAAATTATCAAAATCAGCCATATCCATAAGAGAAGCAATCAAACCTCAAAGAGATGTTGACGAAACTCATGGCAGCTATAGATTCTCGTTTCCAAAAAACTGAAGCAGCACTTGATGAAGAATAAAAATTGATCAAAGGGATGGAGAATAAAGTTGGAGAACTTACTCAGTCAGTGGGACATCTCACGAAACTGATTTCTGAATGTCAACAAGGACGTCTACCAAGCAACACAGAAATAAACCCAAAAGAACAGATCCAAGCCATCATAGCTCAAGAAGGTACAAAGGTAGGCGAAGCCACTGCAACACAAGAAACCAAAGAAGAAAAAGGTAAAATAGAGGTAGCATACGAAAAGCCAAAACCAATAATCAAAGAATACAAACCTCGCATACCTTATCCCGAAGCATTGAAAGGAGATGATTCAGAGGAACAGTTCGGTAAGTTTATTAAACTTTTAAAGAAATTGCATATTAACTTACCCCTTCTTGAAGCTCTTTTCTAGATGCCAGACTCGAGGAAATTTTTAAGACAACTCTTGACAAACAAACACAAAATAGACGAAGAGCACCACGTGGAACTAAACGTAACATGCTCGGCAATGTTACAAAATAGACTACCACAGAAACAAAAAGATCCAAGGAGTTTCACTATTCCTTGCTTAATTGGAAGTTTAAACATTAAGAAAGCATTAGCAGGCCTAGGCGCTAGTATCAACTTAATGCCCTACAAAATGTTTAAACGGCTAGATCTTGGGGAACCAAAACCCACTAGGATGAGTATTCAATTAGCTGATAGATCTATTAAATATCCTGGAGGAGTTATTGAAGATGTCTTGATAAAAATTGATAATTTTATTTTTCCTGTTGATTTCATTGTATTAGACATGGATGAAGACATTAATGTTCCTTTAATCTTAGGACGTCCTTTTTTAGCCACTGCTAGAGCTATTATTGACGTAGGTGATGGTAAACTAGCACTAAGGATAGGTGATGAAGAAATTATTTTTCAAATTTATGATGCCATGTGATTTTCTAAAGAGCAAGATGATTCCTGTTATTTTGTTGACACTACTGATCATATTATTAAAAATTCATTACAGGAAATCATACATGACGACACGATGGAATTGTGTCTGGCTTAAGGAGAGAGGGAAGAAGATGAAGACAATGAGATGAGTTTGAATACATCATCATTCAGACAAATGAAAGAAGAAAACATTGAAGAAGATAACGTATTAAAATAGAAAACCTCCAACGAAGAGCCGCCCAAATTGGAATTAAAACAATTACCAAAATATTTAGTATACGCATTCCTTGGGGACAATTCTACATTACCAGTAATCATCTCTTCAGAACTAGAACCCAAGGAAAATGAGGAGCTGATAAAGGTACTAAGAGAACACAACAAAGCCATAGCTTGGAAAATTTCTGACATTAAGGGAATAAACCCCGTGTTTTGCACCCACAAAATTTTAAGAGAAGAAGAATATAAATCGTGTGTGCAACCTCAGAGACGATTAAACCCTAACATGAAAGAAGTTGTCAAAGATGAGGTAATTAAACTTCTAGATGCAGGAATAATTTATCATATTTCTGACAGCACTTAGGTAAGTCCTGTGCAGGTAGTTCTAAAGAAAAGAATGACGGTAGTACCCAACGAAAAGAATGAGTTAATTCCCACAAGAATAGTTACTGAGTTGGAGAGTGCGTATACACCATAGAAAGTGAATGATGCCACCGTAAAAGATCACTTTCCTCTACCTTCATTGATCAAATGTTAGAAAGACTATCCGCATATGTACTCATCGCTTCTTGGATGGACTCTCCGCTACTTCCAAATCCCCATAGCTCTTGGAGACCAAGAAAAGACAACATTTACATGCCCATACAGTACGTTTTCTTATCATGAAATGCCTTTTGGATTATGTAATGCTCCTATTACTTTTCGGTGTTGTATGTTGGCAAATTTTGACGAATTCGTGGAGGACATCATGGAGGTATTTATGGATGATTTTTCGGTATTCGGTAATTCTTTCCATCTTTGCCTCGACAATTTAAAAAGAGTTCTAATGAGATGCGAGGAAATAAACCTTATGTTGAATTGGGAAAAATGTCACTTTATGGTTAGAGAAGGGATTGTGCTAGGACATAAAATTTATAGTAAAGGGATTGAGGTAGATAAAGCAAAAGTTGAAGCCATAGAAAAACTACCTTCCCCTAGTTTTGTCAAGGCTATTAGAAGTTTTTAGGACATGCGATTCTCTGTAAGATTTATTAAAGATTTTTCTAAAATAGCTAAGCCGTTGACAAAATTACTAGAAAAGGACGTTCCTTTTGATTTCAATCAGCAATGCCTAAATGCATTAAATATCCTTAAAGATAAATTAATAAATGCACCAACTATAATTGCACCTGATTGAAACTTACCCTTTGAACTAATGTGTGATGCAAGTGATTTTGCAGTAGGTACAGTTTTGGGACAACGAAGAGACAAGCATTTTCAGCCAATTTACTACGCCAGCAGAACACTAACACCCGCACAAGAAAATTTTACTACCACAAAGAAAGAATTGCTAGTTGTAGTTTTTTCCTTTGATAAATTCAGACATTATCTAATACTATCTAAAGTTGTTGTTTACACTGACCATTCAGCTCTTAAATACCTTCTAAATAAACCTGATGCAAAACCTAGACTTATACGATGGATTTTACTCTTATAGGAATTTGACTTGGAAATACAAGATAAGAAGGGAGCCGAGAATCTTACAACAGATCACCTTTCTAGACTTAAAAATCCACACACCAAAAGAGCTTGACGAAGGTGAAATAAATGATTCGTTTCTTGAAGAACAACTCTTCTCTATAACCCTTTCTGAGGTACCAAGGTTTGCAAATATCGCAAATTATTTAGCAGCTAACGTTCTACCAAGGAAACTGACACATCACCAAAAGAAGCGATTCTTTGCTAATGTGAAAAATTATTTTTGGGAAGATCCCTTTCTTTTTTGCATATTTACAGATCAGGTAATTCGAAGATGTGTTACAAAGACAGAAGTAAACAAAATCGTGGAGCATTGCCATTCAAGGCCATCAGGAGGACACTACAGTGGAATTAAGATAGCACACAAAATACTCGAATCAGGTTTTTATTGGCTCACTCTATTCAAAGATGCCAACAATGTTACCTCGTGTGATAGATGCCAGAGGATAGATAATATCTCTAAACGTGATGAAATGCCTCAAACATATATGTTATCATGTGAGATATTTGATGTATGGGGTATCGATTTCATGGGACCATTCCCCAATTCATTTGGAAATAAATACATCCTAGCAGCAGTTGATTACATGTCAAAATGGGTAGAAGCGGAAGCCTTACCTACCAATGATGCTAGGGTACTAGTTAAATTTCTAAAGAAACTATTTTCCGATTCGGGACACCTAGAGCCATCATTAGTGATAGGGGTACTCATTTACGCAATACACAATTTGAAAAGTTCTAAAAAATATGGAGTATGCCACGTAACGACCACCCATATCATCCTCAAACCAATGGGCAAGTTGAGGTATGCAACCGAGAACTTAAGCGCATTCTAGAAAAAATGGTTGAATCAAATAGAAAAGATTGGCGATTAAAGTAGATGATGCCTTATGGGCCTCTGAGCGACATTCAAAACACCTCTAGGACATCCCCATACAAACTTGTATATGGGAAAAGCTGTCATCTACCATTCGAATTAGAACACAAAGCTTTTTGGCAATAAAATTTTTGAATTCTAATCTTAATGTTGCAGGAAAGAAAAGAATGATGCAGATAAATGAGCTAGATGAATGGAGAGCTGAAGCCTACGAGAACTAAAAATTATACAAAGAGGCAACAAAGCGACGCCACGATGCTCGTCTAAAAAGGTCAAAACAATTCGAGGTAGGGGGCTTGGTCCTATTGTATAACTCAAGGCTTAAATTATTTCTAGGAAAGCTAAAATCAAGATGGCCTGGCCCATTCATGATTAAAACAATTATTCCATACGGCACAATTGAGGTAACTCACCTCACTAGGGGTACATTCAAGGTAAATAGTCACCGACTCAAAATTTATAATGGTGCTGATTTTGGAGATATGAGAGAGGATCTTTTGCTCCATGAACCTTCTTTTAGATCTGAAAATAGGGAAAGTCTAGCTTAAGACTATAAACAAGCGATTCTCGGGAGGCAACCCGAGCACTAAACCACTAACATTTTATTTTTATCTTGCTAGCACCTCACAAAAATTAGCCCAATGGAAGTGCAGGTTTTGAAACACAGCCATAAACACGGGCATGCCAATGATCGTATGCAAGACATGGCCGCAAACACAGGCGTGCCATTAACCGTGCATAAACAGGAAAAAAATGACCTTCCCGAACACGGGCTGCTATATCAGACCACGTCCATGTTTCATAACCGTGTAAAGTTACTGACTTACACAACACGGGTAGAAAACGCCCGTGCCTCACAACCGTGCAAGGTTACTGACTTGTGACACACGGGCTATACACGACTGTGCTATCCCATCGTTCCAATATACTGACTTATCAGACACGGGCGTGTCAAGAGTCGTGCCCAAACAGAAAAAAATTTCTATAGTCAACACGGGCTGCAATACCAAAACACGCCCGTGCGATATAACCGTGTGAAGCTACTGACTTGCCCAGCACGGGCGTGCCCAATGGTAACACGGCCGTGCCAATAACCCTGAATGTGCCCAATCCTGAAAAACGCGAAAAGCATGGGCAATTTCAAAACGAAACGGGCGTGTTAACTAACCATGCCCCCTCCTCTATAAATAAAATCTAACAGCTTTCTTCCCCAAATCCAAACCCTAAAATTAGTTTTAAACACCTCCTCCCCAAATCCGGCGATAAAAACCAGACTTTCCCCTCCAAAACGCCATTCTTTCTCCACAACTAACCCACACGGCCACAGCACCACCGTGCCCACACACCACGGCCCTACCAGGCCGTGTTCACACTACGAAAACCAGCCCCATCGCCGTATCCTTGAACCGTGCTCATCATCCACCACCACTATTGGTTTCTTTTTCTTTACACTTTCGCATATTTCTTCTTCATTTAAGTTTTTATTTAAATTTAGACTAAAAAAATTTTTGATTCATGTTATTTAGTTTATTCTATTATTTTATGATAAAACATGATTTTGTTTAGTTCATTTTCTTTTTAGAATGCTTATTGTTTGTTTTAGTTATTTAAGTTTTTAACAACATGATTCTCATTATTTGATTAATTTTAAGCTTTGCTTATTAATACATGTTAGAAGAATTGGTGCTCTGCTATTGTAAAATTTTATTGTGTAATTCTAAAATATATTAGTTGAACTAGAAAAAAATTGCTTTACATTAGCAGGAAATATGTCGACATCTCGAATAAAATGCTTAGTCCCAAGTAAGAAGAGAAAAGGGCCTGAATCATTTTTTGCAAGTGCATCTTCCGAGTTTCGGCATCCATTTCTCTGGTTCCCTCAAAACACTCAGGAAGAGCATTACAAGGCATTCCGAGAATAGCCCTTAGGCACCGGAAGGTGCATTGACTGGAACGCCATTGAACAAATAGGACTAGCAACTGACATCCGGGCCCTCATTTCAACCGAACCATGGGAGCAATTCTTCTTAATCATCGAGCCCACATACCTGGAGCTAGCACTAGAATTTTGCACAACTTTTACTTTGCAAACAGTGATAGCACAGTTTGGCGAGCCGGGAACAGTGCAATTTTGGTTGGGGGTATGGTACGTCAATTAAGCATACCCCAGTTCGGTATAGCTCTTAGACTTTATACAGACGAATTTAGAGAGGAAAATAACCTCTCCGAGTTAGACCCAGAACTCCCCCACAACCTCCTTAACTATTGGTGCAGCCTAGCACCCACCACGAATGCTTACAACCCCAATCGATCGAAGGCAACAGCCCTTGGCCCACCCCTGAGATATATCCACGCCATCCTAGCCCACCCTATCACAGGTTGACGCGAAAGCACCAGCGTGGTAAACAAGTACGATGTCTACTACCTATCGTGCATGTTAGAGGGGATGTTTTGATTTGGCATATTTCATCGCTGTGTTATCCAAAGACCAAATGTAGCTATCTGAAAGGGGATTCTATCAATGGGGCCATACATCACTAGGCTAGCTCGACACTTCGACCTCTTGAACACCGACGATTAGATCACCTCCCTCACACTGATGGGTAACATGGTACCTCAAGGCACCCAGACGAGGCTACACATGGGTATGATTAAACATCGTCGAAGGACCGACCCCCCTCAATACCGATTAGCAACATCCACAGATGAGGGGGAGCCCGAGGACATTATTGACGATGTCCCACCAGCTCCAAGACAGCAGCCATCCCATACAGCAACATTATGGGCAGATATATCTGCACGCCTCGACTAGTTTGAGCAGTATTTCGTTGAGAAGACTCGACGTTTTGATGGGATAGAGGCCACCCTCCACCAAATATGCCAACACCTCCATATCTCATCACCAGCCCCACCACCAAATCCACACGATGAGGGGGACCTTTGAGTCCCTTTAATTATCTACATTTTATTGTCTTATTTTTAGTGTTATTTTTATTTTTCCTTTATTATCATAATTTGCTACTTTTCTTCATTGCAAACTTTTATTATTACTTATCTAATCTTCGAAGTATTCCTAACATTTATTTATCTTACATCCCCGAAATATCAAACTGATGACTTCACAGTTCCGATCACACACTCTACATACACGAACAAATCTCTAGGAGTAATACACTAATACATAAGTCATCCTCCATCCCGAACACTGTCAACTCCCGAAAATCACCCAAAATTTAGGAAGTGGCACTCTATCCCTCTCTTTTGATCTTATATTAATTGTTATTACCTATCTTTGTACAATGAGGGCAATGTACATCTTAAGTGTGGGGGGATAAAAGTGCCTAACTTTTGCATAATTCTCAATTTAATGCCTAACTTTTCATTAATCTGAATTTAGTCTTGTTTTAAGTATTTTCTCATATTACTAATTAGGATGAAATTTCTAATGATTTATAAGTTTTATTAATACGTTTTAGAATAAGTCATTGATAATTGTGCATTGATGATTAAATTTGAAGAATACTAGAGAATCGAGTATGATAAGTCTACTTTATAAAAATTAAAAATTAATAGGTCGTTGAACTGAATTTGAGTACTACCTTGAAATTTGGAATTTATAAGGATTGATGTAAAAAACAGCCATAACTTTTCTGAGATTTTGAGCCTTATAGAGCATATATTCTTTTTCGTGCTCACTTTATTAATTATGAGTGTGCCAACTTTGAACTGTTATTCTAGAACTTGCCTCGTTCATACATGTCGAGACCACATTAATGATTTGATATACTGAGATGATAAAGGCACCTAGGTTTAACCCCTTACTCCATAAAAAGCCTACCTTCACAAATTAACCCCTAGTGAACCTGTTGAATCCTAACAACTTTTTTATTGACTCACCCACTAATATTAACCTAAAATCCCTTTGAATTTGTTATCACCATTCTTTTGACTACCCTTTAATCGAGGTTTGATTTGATTAAGTTCTCAATTATATTAGTTCAAGTAATTACATTTATCATTTATGATGTAATATTTTTCTTAAAAAAATCCAAGTTTATTCAATATTAGTAGTATACAAAAGAGCTTAGAGAATTTAAACTCCAATTATTGAAAAAAAGCTCGTATTAAAGTATTATAAATTTTAAGTGATGAAAATACTCTTTATTATATAATAATTATCAATAGTAGGTATTATTAGTTTTCATTCGATGTAAATATTCATATTCAATTCATTGTTTTAGATTAGGTAATTAGTTAATTCAATCTTGATTCTAATCCTCTAATTCACTGTATCCACACCCTTAACCTTAGCCCGATTACAACCACGATAAAGAACTTTTGATCATGTATCATCTCATATCTGATGGTGGAGATTTGATTTTCGTGCAAGCCTATGGGATTAACTTTTCGTGTTTGACTTATGAGTGCTTATTTTGAACCTTAAACACTTTGAGTGATTTGAGTGAACCTTGATGAGGATATCAATCCTTATCGATTTTGAATTAAAGGTAATTATTCAGATAAGGGGAGACACCTATATTTTCATACTATAAAGGTATGACTTATCGTAATTGAATCTTTAGGACTCTTTGAGTTGAATTATCCATGTATAAATTATCTTTGAATTATGATGAGACATTGTCAATAGGAATTATGAATTATGGAAAGTTCGTTTTAACCGTAAGTTGAGAATTTTGCTTGAGGACAAGCAAAAGCTTAAGTGTGGGGTATTTGATAAACCGTAAAAGTAACATATTTTAATCCCACATTTAGTATGCTTTTGGATGATTTAGCCCTCAATTTATGAAAAAGGTGCTCTTAATCCTTTCTTTTTATGTCTTATACTCGTGAAAGCACCGAGAACGAAAAGAATGAGAAAGCGGGCTTAAACGGACCAAATTGGGCCAACCAAGAAATTGGCACGGCACGGACTTCAAGTCACTGCAGTTGTGCCTCTTGATTATTCAAAGACACGCCCAAGCACGATTTGCATTGCCGTGCCCCAATCGACATACCTGAAGCACAGCCTGGATCCCGACTTACATGACCGTGCGACGGCCGTTCCTCAATCAACAGAATCGACACACGGCCTGAAGTTGACTTACACGGGCGTGTGCCATGGGCGTGCCCCTGCTACGGGAATGAGCAATTTCACTCAGGTTTGGATGCTTGAAGCCAAAAAAACATACTCCTAAGTCCACTTAAACACCTTAATAGTAATTCTACTTGAAGAAGGTACTTAGGAGCCAAGTAAAGCATCTAAGGAGCCTATATAAACAACCCAAGGTAGCCGTTCTAGGGGAGTTTTGGTGGGTAGAGTTTTCTGCCAGAGCTTTTATTCAGGGAATTACTTGAAGATAGCCAGTTAATCCATCTCAAGAAGTCGGAGTTCTACTCAAGACAGAGGATCTCCTCTTCAATTCCTTCAGGGAGTTTTAGGGATTTTTTATGTTTTGTTTTATCTTTTCTCTTGAGATGTTTTCTTATTTTGTTATGAACTAAACCCTTCAGCTACCTGAAGGGGATGAAACCTATGACGAATTTTGTTATTTGATTTCTAAATTATATGATAAGTACTTAGTTTGTTCTTGATATGTTGCTTAATTTAATCTGATGTGCTTAGGTGGAGGAATAGACCCTGCCTAAGAGTAGATCAAACATAATTAAGCAAAGTTGATCAAGCGCCTAGAGATAGGGTTACGAGATTTTTCCAGATTAGGGTGAAACTTAATATGGGAGTCTATTGATCGATTTACTGCTTCCTTAGGGGGTTATTATAAGTGAAACACCCCAAACCCGACCCAATAGCCTTGACCGGATCTGGTATATTTCTCGATGTAAACTGGTTCAAAATTCTTTTGTGACTTTGGAAAAATGATGTGTTTTAAAAGAAAGATTGTTTTTGGGTTGGGCTCGAGTTCGAAATAAGTTAATTTTACACTTGAAACCCCTTGATTTTAGGTGACAAAACATTTATAGTTTATTTTATGATAAATTTACTCGGTCTTTTAAAAGAAAATATTTTGTAGCATGATAAATGGAAGTAAAAGAAAATAATTCAACTATGGCCTTATTACATCAAATAATTCCCAAAATAAATTCAAAGTACTTAAAATAAAAGAGTCCAAAACAAAGTAAAATCGAACTTCACATGGCCTCCACTAAGCTTCACCGCCCGGCCCATCACTTGTTGTCACTGGCGGAAAATGTTCCCCAACAGGTGAGTCAAACAGACTCAACATCTAACCAACACTAAAATTTAACAATTCAAGCATACATTCTCAAATCACATTCATATTCATATAATGATAAGAAATAATGATGCAACCCGAACCCAAACCTATATGCCATCCGCTACACATCACCCGTACCATCACACTGCAGTGGGGACTATTAAGTTAACCCTCCATCCGCTACACACCATCGAAGGCAGTTGCTGTAGTCGACGTGCTCATCGCCCTTATAAAATTTGTGGCATAGCCATCTGATTAAATAATTGTGACTGAAGTCACCACATTCAGATAATGTGACCGAAGTCACCACATTCAGATATCGTGGTATTACCACCACTTTCACCTCCCCTTTCACAATAACCAACATGCCCATGTCATACAAAACATGCCAAATTCTTAAATCACATTCTTATAGTTTCATATGTGTGCCATAACAGATATTTATCATAATCCTAGTAGGAGTAGGAAACGTACCTGAGTACTTTGTACTATAGCATGGTACTTTAGCCATATTCACATTCTTATAAACATGCTCATATTAAATTTTGCCATAAATCTTATTAAAAGATAGTGTGGGGTACACACCTGATACACTTAGCGATTCACTTAAATCCCGAAAAGCCCGATCTAAAGCCTTAGATCCTTTAGTTCCTATAATCGGCCATTAGTAGACATATTAGCAAAATCTATTCGGCTAGATTACTAAATCCCGAAGGACTTTTGAAACCAAAACTTACCTTGTTGCCGATTTGATTTAAGATCAAATCCCGAAACTTTCCTATGCTCCTTCCTGTAATTGGCTAATCACTAGATCCATTGACTTGTTAGTTTTAGCTTTTTAAACAAATAAGAAATAGATCTAGATACCAAACTAGGCCTTGGCCGAATGTCAGATTCACTTACCTTTGTGAATCTAGAACCCGTAAACACCACTTGACTATGGAGATGTCGAATTCCCTATACATATATGTTAGATTCGGCTTTAATACATAAATCCATAACCATGGCCCTTGGCCGAATCATCACTTATGGCTTACCTTGGGTTCTTAAAATCCCAAAGATCCCCTATTATAGCCAACTTTACTGAAAAATCCTGGATGATCCTTCCAAATTTTGGCAAACGAAATATTAATGGGATTAGTCCTAGATTTCGACAAGTCATAAAAGAAAAGAAATAAAAATCGATTTTGCTCTTACCCTCTAATGATGAAATCAGTTACACCTTCTTCCTGGCACCACAGAGATTCGGCTTAGAGACTTGATGAACAATCAGCTAAGGTCTTGAAACTTATCTTCGACTTTTGATTGGGGTTTGCAAAAGAAGAAGAAGAAGATTTACAATGGAGATTCGGCTTCAATGGAAGAGTATGGGTTATGGGAGAAATCGGCAATGATGATCTTTTTAGGGAGAAAAGATTTCGGCTAGAACACAAGGTATTTGACGATAGGTTAGAAAAAAAAGAGAAAGAGTGATGGTTTTGGAGAGAAAAGAGTAGAGCGATAGGGAGGCCAAAGTGCTAAATGAAATTGGCTATACCCCCATACAACCTTGGCGAAAATACCATCCAGGGAGCCCCTCAATCGGCCAACTCTCTATATCTTGATAACTTTATCTTTTAATTATCATCTTATTCAAATTAATAAAATTAATCCAACAATTATCCCTTATCTGGCAATTCTAAAAGAATCAAACTCCTCCTTTAGTGCCTTAATGCCGTAACACTATCTACCTTGTAGCAAAATAAAACTTCTTTTTGCTTTCCTTGTGGCTCGAACACAAGCCCTTTCCCCCTAGCATATGGCGTCATTTCCAGAGGCCCTAAATGGCACCTTGTAGCCATTTTTCCCCAAGCCCAATTGTGCCATGTTTCACCTTTAAATTTTCTTAAGGCCACCTTGCTTAGCTTCCTATTTTAGACTTAAAATCTAAAAAATTTTTAAGGCATTTCCTATTATTCCAAGGTTCACAACATTCATAAATACACATTCATGCATACAAAGGCATGCTTTCACACTCAATTAAGCAATTATGCATAAACCATAATTTGGGATATTACAATTCTACCCCCTTAAAATAATTTCATCCTCGAAATTACCTAGCTAGAATAGGTGGGGGTATTACTGTCGCATTGCTTCCTCCGGCTCCCACGAGGCTTCCTTCGATCCATGATTTCGCCACAATACCTTGACCAAAGGGATCGATTTCCTTCGTAGCACTTTCACATCTCGTTCTAGAATCTGAATCGACTCTTCCTTGTAGGATAGGTCTGGCCTTAGCTCTACCTCTTCCACCAGAACTACATGAGATGGATCCGATCGGTATCGACGTTGCATGGAAACATGAAATACGTCGTGCATCTGCTTCAATTAGGAGGCAACTCAAGCGATATGCCCTTGGTCCAATTCGCTTCAAAACCTTATAAGGTCCTATAAACCTTGGACTTAACTTTCCTTTCAGACCAAATCTCATTACTGTTTCCAAGGCGAAACCTTAAGAAACACTTGATCTCCCACATCAAATTCTATTTCCTTCCATTTGAGATCTGCATCGACTTACATCATCGGATGCTTCCTTCAACCGAGCAGAATTACACTAACCTTCTCTTGGATTACGCCACTAACTCGGACCCAATACTCGGCGTTCTCCCAATTCCATCCAACATGTAGGAGTCGACACCTCGACCATATAGTGCTTCGTCTGGTGCCATTCGAATACTTGCATGATAGCTGTTATTGTAGGCAAACTCTGCTAAAGGCAAATATTCTCCCAACTTCCTCTGAAATCCATCACACAGCCCCTCAACATATCCTCTAACACTTGGATTACCCGTTCAGACTGCCCGTCCGACTGTGGATGAAAAGTCGTAGTAAAATCCAACTTAGTGCCTAAAGCACGATGTAACGCTTTGTAATCGGCGAAGTAAACCTTGGGTCCCTATCTGAGATAATCGACACGGTACTCCATGCAACCCACGACTTCCGCCACATACAACTTTGCCAACTTCGCAAAGAATAATCAACTCTCACCGGAATAAAGTCGCGGACTTGGTCAAGCGGTCCACCATTACCCATCACCGAGTCCTTCTTAGTAGGCGTAAGGGAAGCCCACTAACGAAGTCCATGGTAATTCTCTCCCACTTCCTTTGTGGAATCATGATTGGTGAAGCAATCGACGGAACTTGGTTTTCACCTTAACTTGCGACACGTCAAACACTTGCCAAACAAATTTCGTAACTTCCTTTTTGACCGGGCCACCAAAGCTGTTCTCTTAAGTCTCTGACAACTTAGTGCCTCTAGGATGCATAGCATAAGGGCTGCTATGCGATTCCTGAAGAATCCTCCGCCTAAGTTCCTTATCCTTAGGCATACAGACCTTGCTCTTGAAACACAACACTCCTTCGACATTAATGCCATAATCTTCCAACTCTCCATTTACACTTGTTGTAGCTTAGCACTTAGGTCCTCATCATACTGTCCCTCTTTCACTTTATTCAACCATGTCGTCACGACTTGCAACTCGCCAACATGAGCTTCCATCATCATAAAACTCAAGTGTGTGGACATCGCCCTCAAATCTGACACAACCTTCTGACTTAGGGCATCTGCCACTACATTCGCCTTGCCCGGATGGTACACTATTGAACAATCATAGTCCTTCAGTAATTTAACCCACCTTCGCTGCCTCAAGTTTAACTCCTTCTGAGTCAGCAAATACTTAAGGCTCTTGTGGTTAGTGTAGATTGTCGACTTTTCGCCATAAAGATAGTGCCTCCATACCTTAAGAGCGAAGGCCACTGCTGCTAATTCCAAGTCATTTGTCGGGTAGTTCACCTCATGTGGCCTCAACTATCGGGACGCATATGCGACTACCTTCCCGTCTTGCATCAATACGCAACCCAAACCTGTATGGAAAGCGTCATAATACAACGAAAAATCCTTTCACGCCTCGAAATTTGAATCAACCTTTGGAGCTTAGTCAATACCCTCTTAAGCTTTTCAAAGCTCTCTGTTGCTTATCCGTCCATACAAAGGGTACTTCCTTCCTCAATAACTTTGTTAAAGGTGCGGCTATTGACGAAAACCCTTCCACAAACCGTCTATAATAGTCTGCTAGTCCTAAGAAGCTCCGGACTTCCGCCACTGACTTAGGTGGTTTCCAATCCAACACTGCTTCAATCTTTCTAGGATCCACCCTTATTCCTTCAGCAGATACCACGTGCCCTAAGAATACAACCTCCTTAAGCCAAAACTCACATTTGCTGAATTTGGCATAGAGTTTCTTCTCCTTTAACACTTGCAGCACCATCCGGAGATTCTCATCATGCTCCTCATCAGTCTTGGAGTACACGAGGATGTCATCGATGAACACCACGATGAACCTATCCAAGTAGGGTTGAAAAACTCGGTTCATCATATCCATGAATGCGACTGGGGCATTTGTCAACCCGAACGGCATTACCACAAATTCATAGTGGCGTATCTTGTCCTAAAGGCATCTTATGGATATCGCCTCTTTCACCTTCAAGCGATGATATCCCGACCTTAAGTAAATCTTTGAGAACACTGCCGCCCCCTTAAGCTGATCGAACAAGTCATCAATCCTTGGCAAAGGATACTTATTCTTGATGGTCAGCTTATTCAACTGTCGATAGTCTATGCAAATGCACATAGTTTCGTCCTTCTTCTTCACAAACAGGACCGGTGCTCCCCATGGAGACACACTAGGTCGAATAAACCCACGATCCAGTAATTCTTGGATTTGAGCCTTGAGTTCCACCAACTCCTTTGGTGCCATTCTATAAGGGCAATTGACACGAGGAGTCATTCCGTGACAAGTCAATTCAGACTCCACCTCCCATGCAGGGGTATTCTTGGTAATTCCTCCGAAACACATCTTCAAAATCCCTTACCGTTGTAACTCCACTAACACCTTCTTCCTTTCCATCTAACGACTTACAAAGGCTAAAAATGCCTTGCACCCTTTTTGAACCATCTTTTCAGCCTTTATCACCGAAACTACATTAGACAAGTAGTTTTTTCTTTCTCCTATCATAATGACCACCTCATCCTTCGGGGTCCTTAACTCTATTCATTTAGCTGCACAGTCCAACACAGCCCGATGGTCCACTAGCCAGTCCATTCCAAGAATGAGATCGAACTCTCTGAAGGGAAGTTCCATCAAGTTGGCAGAAAATACTACGCCTTGAATTTCTAAAGGTACACTCCGAAAGATCTTATTTACCACTACAGTTTGACCTAGTGGGCTTACTACAGTCATCTCCTCCCGTCTGATCTTGCTGCTCAACACCAACAGCTGGTGGTGGTGGCGGTGGTACCTCATTCTCAGATCCTTGACCCGATCTAATGGGTTCTGACACGGTCATTCTACCTCGACCGCTTCCTCGTACATTACGATCACGTCCCCTGGAGCTCATTTCTACTACCGCGCTTTAATCTGATTAAGAAATTTTATGCATTAGCCGTTGTTTCACTGATTATTCGCGAAGAAGTTTTATGAAAAGAGTTTAGTAGCAGTTCTTTCGTTCAATTAAAGTTTCAAGTTTTCTATCCTAATTCACAGAAGAGCACATCCATTCCATAGTATCTCCCATACACATTCACTCTTCGAACATTTCTGTCCGTTCTTATCCAGAGGTATTTTCGTAATTTATCCTACAGGGGTATTTTCGTAATTTGATAAAATAAGGTTCCTTGGTGATTTTTTCAATAAGGGTATTCTGGTAATTTTGCATTCTCGGGGGTATTTTGGGAAATTTGGGAATCCGAGGGTATTTTAGTAATTAACCTGGGTGAATTTATAAATCTTAATAAATCAAGGGTATTTTGGAGTTTACAAAACTTGGGGGTTATTTTTGAGAATTTGTTTTCCAAATCAGTGTTATTGCAGAAATTTTTTGAAGATCGGGGGTCATTCTGGTAATTTTGTAACTCGGGGGTATTTTGGTAATTTGTAGGTTAGAGGTAATTTCGTAATTTTTCTAAAATCAAGGTATTTTGATGTTTTCCAAATTAGGGTTTTTGAACATTTTGTAAAGTAATGAAATTTTGGTAAGAACTGTGGGTATTTTGGAAATTTCATAAACCAAGGGTATTTTGTAATTCTTATCACTAGGGGTATTTTTGTAATTTTATAAATCGAAATATTTTGAAAATTTTCCAAAATAAGTTTTTGCTACTAATCAAAGGGTAATTTGGTGATTAAAAACTAGGGTTTTCATAAAAATACTACTAGTCCCTTTCGGGTTTTAGTTGGGGTTTAGCAGTGATTAAGTCCTCTTGGTTAGGGTGAACCGAGGCTACGCACTGTAGGATTTGAGTGAGAGGAGGTGAGTCACTAGGACCGCTTAAGTACCAAGCTCCCATCAAACCAATCCTGAACATGCGTACCATGGTTGCCACACCTAACTCGGTGACTTAACCACGGGTTTGTGTAATTAGGCATTTAAGTCTTATGTAATTGTTGGGGTAACTAGCCCTAGGGTTTAAGTACTTAATCTCCATTCTCGTTCCATTCCATTTGTAATATCCTAAAAATGGGATAATGCATTTTTGATTTAATTATACGAAATGGCATGCCTTATGTTTTATGAATGTATGGTGAACATTTTTGGAAACTTAGAAATGTTAAGTTTAAAAGAGGAAAGTGACCATTTTTGGAAACTTGGAAATGTAAGGAAATGTTTTAGAAATGTTAAGTTTAAAAGAGGAAAGTGAACATTTTGGAAACTTGGAAATGTTAAGTTTAAAGAGGAAAGTGAACATTTTGGAAACTTGGAAATGTAAGGAAATGTTTTAGAAATGTTAAGTTTAAAAGAGGAAACTAAGGAAAGGTAGTCTTAAGAAAATTAGTAGAAGGAATTTAACACAAGAACGGGCTTGGAGTAGTGGCTAGGAGGTACCACTTAAAGCCCAGTAAGTGACGCCACAATCAAGGGGGAAGGAGCCAAGGTTCGAGTCACGTGGGAAGAAAATAAAAGAGTTTTATTTTGCTGCAAGGAGCAAGGGAGTTGGACGGCACCAAGGCACTTGGGGAAGAGTTTAATTCTCTTTAAAATTTGGCTAAATAGATAGATAATGATGGACTATTATTATTATTATTATTATTATTATTTTTATTAAGAGATAAGAGATAAATATTGGATTAAGTTTTATTAAATTGAATGGGTGATAATTAAAGTGATAAAGTTATCAAAATAGGAGTGATGGCCAAGTAAAGGATTTTAAGTTAGTAATTTTACTACTAGAGGAAAGAGAGCCATTCATCATATCTTCTTTCAACTCTTCTCTTTGTCGAATTTCCTAGAGCATCTCTTCTTCTTCTTTTGTTAGCCAAAGCCGAAAACTAAAGTAAGCCTAGCCGAATTCTTCATAGCTTTTGTGATCTCCATTAAAACCAATCCATAAACTCCTCAAGATACCATCATTAGCGATTTCTTTATACCAATCAAAAGCGAAATCATGATCCTTGTAGCCTATATAGCGAATATTGCTAAAGGTTCAAGCAAGGATTGCCGATCTCTAAAGTAAGGGTAAGATCTCATTCGGTTTCATCCTTTTTCTTTTAAGATTTGTCAGAATCTAGGACTAACCCCATTAATATCTTGTTAAAACTTTGAAGAGATCTTTGGGATTTACTAAGTGTCGACTACAAGGAAGGAGAAATTCTTTTCAGAAGGTACACCATAGGCAGCGTGTTTCTTAGTTATTCGGTGAGTTTCGGATTTAAAATCCACAAGATAAGTATCTATAGCATTCGCCAAGGCCATGTTGAGTAAATAGATGTGTTTCATTAATATTTAAAAGCGAAACTAATCTATTCAAGTAATCTAGTGATTGCCGATTTCAAGAAAGAAGGATACAAAGTTTACGCATTTGATTAGACATCAATCGGCGAGAAGGTAAGGATTTAAGTGTACTAATCCTCTTTGGGATTTGGTTTTATGGCGAATGGCTCTTTACTAAGTATTAAATGATTGATTAAATGTAGAGATTTAAGATCTAAGGCATTAGATCAAGCTTTTTGGGATTTCAGCGAATTTGTTAAGCGAATCAGGTGTGTACCCTTCCTTAAGTCTTAATAGATTTATGACAATGATTAAGCTAAATGTGTTGTTAAGAATGTGAAAATATGGCTAAAGTACCATGCAATGGTACAAAGTACTCAGGTACGTTTCCTACTCCTACTAGGATTATGTTAAATATCTGTTACGACACACATATGATATTATGTGAAATAAGAAATTGGCATGTTAATGCATGATATGTATGATATGGGGCATATGGGTTATATGAAAAGGGGAAGTGAATGTGGTGACCTAAGACCACGCTAATTGAATGTGGTGACCTAAGACCACGATATTCGAATGTGGTGACCTAAGGCCACAATATCCGAATGTGGTGACCTAAGACCACGGATTTTATAAGGCGATGAGCACGTCATTGCAATGACTACCTTCGATGGTGTGTAGCGGATGGAGGTTGACTTAGTAGTCCCCACGGTGTGAGGATGGTACGGTGATGTGTAGCGGATGGCATATAGGTTTGGGTTCGAGTTGCATCATTTTTTTAATGAGATAAGAATATATATGCTCTGAAATGTCCGAATTTGTTATGACTTAGTGTTGTGGTTACACATTGAGTCTGTTTGACTCACCCCATTGTGGGAACATTTTTCAGGTGATGATTAGTGATGGACCGAACCGGCAGACGCTTAGGGTTGGCCATGTTCAGTAAGAAGTTCATTTTTATTTGGGCTATTTTATTTTAAGTATTTTGAATTTAAATTTTGGGAATAATTTGATGTAATAAGGCCATAGTAGAACTACTTTACTTTGCTTTCATTTATTACATTTACAAACTTTTATTTATTAAAGGATTAAGTAAAATTATTTTAAAACAAAGCCCAAACGTTTTGTCACCTAAAGTAAAGGATTTTAATAATGAAATAAACTTGTTTTCAACTCAAGCCCAACCCAAAACAATCTTTCTTTCAAAACACACGAGTTTTTCCTAAGTAACAAAAGAATTTGAAACGGTTTATACCGGGGAACATACCAGATCCAGTTAAGGCTCGTGGTCCGGGTTTGGTGTGTTTCACCATTTCTACCCTTCTACAAGTCATAATATAAATCACACAAGAGATTGGAGTACTTACCTGGTGGACTTCGGGTCGGAGACTTAGTGTGCCATGCCAGAAAAACCTGCTTAACTCACAAAATTCCTTTTGGCCTTAACTTTGGAAACGTTTTGGGCCTTAAACCCAAGGTCGAGAGTTTTAAAACCTGGGCTCTGATACCAAGCTAAAACACCCCAAACTCGACCCACGAGCCTTGACCGGATCTGGTATGTTTCTCGATGTAAACCGGTTCAAAATTCTTTTGTGACTTTGGAAAAACGATGTGTTTTAAAAGAAAGATTGTTTTTGGGTTGGGCTTGAGTTGGAAATAAGTTAATTTTACACTTGAAATCCCTTGATTTTAGGGGACAAAACATTCAGAGTTTATTTTATGATAAATTTACTTGGTCTTTTAAAAGAAAATATTTTGTAGCATGATAAGTGGAAGGAAAATAAAATAATTCAACTATGGCCTTATTGCATCAAATAATCCCCAAAAATAAATTCAAAGTACTTAAAAAAAGAGTCCAAAACAAAGTAAAATCTGAACTTCACATGGCCTCCACTAAGCTCCTGCGACCGGCTTACCATCTTGTTTCGTCACACTGGCGGAAAATGTTCTAACCGGTGAGTCAAACAGACTCAACGATAACCAACACTAAAATTTAACAATTCAGGCATACATTCTCAAATCACATTCATATTCATATAACAGATAGGAAATAATGATGCAACCCGAACCCAAACCTATATGCCATCCGCTACACATCACCCGTACCATCTAGCACACCGTGGGGACTATTAAGTCAACCCTCCATCCGATACACACCATCGAATGCAGTCGCTGCAGTCGACGTGTTCATCGCCCTTATAAATTTTGTGGCATAGCCACCAGATTAAATAATTGTGATCGAAGTCACCACATTCAGATAATGTGACCGAAGTCACCACATTCAGATATTGTGGTATTACCACCACTTTCACTTCCCCTTTCACAATAACCCACATGCCCATGTCATACAAAACATGCCAAATTCTTAAATCACATTCTTATAGCTTCATATGTGTGCCATAATAGATATTTATCATAATCCTAGTAGGAGTAGGAAGCGTGCACAGTACTTTGTACTATAGCATGGTACTTTAGCCATATTCACATTCTTATAAACATGCTCATATTAAATTTTGCCATAAATCTTATTAAAAGATAGTGTAGGTACACACACGATACACTTAGCGGTTCACTTAAATCCCAAAAGCCCGATCTAAAGCCTTAGATCCTGTAGTTCCTATAATCGGCCATTTGTAGACATATTAGCAAAATCTATTCGGCTAGATTACTAAATCCCGAAGGACTTTTGAAACCAAAACTTACCTTGTTGCCGATTCGATTTAAGATCAAATCCCGAAACTTTGCTATGCTCCTTCCTGTAATCGGCTAATCACTAGATCCATTGACTTGTTAGTTTTGGCTTTTTAAACAAATAAGAAATAGATCTAGATTCCAAACTAGGCCTTGGCGAATGTCAGATTCACTTACCTTTGTGAATCTAGAATCCCGTAAACACCACTTGACTATGGAGATGTCGAATTCCCTATACATATATGTTAGATTCGGCTTTAATACATAAATCCATAACCATGGCCCTTGGCCGAATCATCACTTAGGGCTTACCTTGGGTTCTTAAAATCCCGAAGATCCCCTATTATAGCCGACTTTACTGAAAAATCCTAGATAATCCTTCCAAATTTTGGCAAACGAAATATTAATGGGATTAGTCCTAGATTTAGACAAGTCTTAAAAGAAAAGGAATAAAAATCGAATTTGCTCTTACCCTATAATGATGAAATCGATTACACCTTCTTCCTGGCACCACAGAGATTCAGCTTAGAGACTTGATGAACAATCGGCTAAGGTCTTGAAACTTATCTTCGGCTTTTGATTGGGGTTTGCAAAAGAAGAAGAAGAAGATTTACAATGGATATTCGGCTTTAATGGAAGGGTATGGGTCTTGGGAGAAATCGGCAATGATGATCTTTTTAGGGAGAAAATATTTCAGCTAGAACACAAGGTATTTCGGCTAGATAGGTTAGAAAAAAAGAAAAGAGAAAGAGTGATGGTTTTGGAGAGAAAACAGTAGACGATAGGGAGGCCAAAGTGCTTAATGAAATTCGACTATACCCCCTTAGAACCTTGGCCGAAAATACCATCCAAAGAGCCCCTCAATCGGCCAACTCTCCATATCTTGATAACTTTATCTTTTAATTATCATCTTATTCAAATTAATAAAAATTAATCCAACAATTATCCCTTATCTAGCCGACTTCTAAAAAGAATCAAACTCCTCCCTTTAGTGCCTTAATGTCGCCAACACTATCTACCTTGTAGCAAAAATAAAACTTCTTTTTGCTTTCCTTGTGGCTCGAACCCAAGCCCTTTCCCCCTAGCATATGGCGTCATTTCCAGAGGCCCTAAGTGGCACCTTGTAGCCATTTTTCCCCAAGCCCAATTGTGTCATGCTTCACCTTTAAATTTTCTTAAGGCCACCTTGCTTAGCTTCCTATTTTAGACTTAAAATCTAAAAATTTTCTAAGGCATTTCCTATTATTCTAAGGTTCACAACATTCATAAATACACATTCATACATACAAAAGCATGCTTTCACACTCAATTAAGCAATTATGCATAAGCCATAATTCAGGATATTACAATTCTACCCCCTAAAATAATTTCGTCCTCGAAATTACCTGGCTAGAATAGGTGGGGGTATTGCCGTCGCATTGCTTCATCCAGCTCTGACGAGGCTTCCTCCTATCCATGATTTCGCCACAATACCTTGACCAAAGGGACCGATTTCCTTCGTAGCACTTTCACATCGCGTTCTAGAATCTGAATCGGCTCTTCCTCGTAGGATAGGTCTGGCCTTAGCTCCACCTCTTCCACTGGAACTACATGAGATGGATCAGATCAGTATCGACGTAGCATGGAAACATGAAATACGTCGTGCATCTGCTTCAATTCAGGAGGCAACTCCAACTGATATGCCAGTGGTCCAATTCGCTTCAAAACCTTATAAGGTCCTATAAACCTTTGACTTAACTTCCCTTTCCGACCAAATCTCATTACCTTTTTCCAAGGCGAAACCTTAAGAAACACTTGATCTCCCACATCAAATTCTATTTCCTTCTGTTTGAGATCTGCGTACGACTTCTGATGCTTCCTTCAACCGAGCCCGAATTACACTAACCTTTTCTTCGGATTCTGCCACTAACCCTGGACCCAATACTCGACGTTCTCCTAATTTCGTCCAACATGTAGGAGTCCGACACCTCTGACCATACAGTGCTTCGTACGGTGCCATTCGAATACTTGCCTGATAGCTGTCATTGTAGACAAACTCTGCTAAAGGCAAATACTCTCCCAACTTCCTCTGAAATCCATCACACAGCCCCTCAACATATCCTCTAACACTTGGATTACCCGTTCAGACCGCCCTTGTTGTGGATGAAAAAGTGTAGTAAAATCCAACTTAGTGCCTAAAGCCTGATGTAACACTTTCCAGAACTGAGAAGTAAACCTTGGGTCCCTGTCTAAGATAATCGACACCGGCACTCCATGCAACCTTACGACTTTTGTCACATACAACTTTGACAACTTCTGCAAAGAATAATCAACTCTCACCGGAATAAAGTGCGCGGACTTGGTGAAACAGTCCACCATTACCCATACCGAGTCCTTCTTAGTAGGCGTAAGGGGAAGCCCACTAACGAAGTCCATGGTAATTCTCTCCCACTTCCATTGCGGAATCATGAATGGCTGAAGCAATCCTGACGGAACTTGGTGTTCAGCCTTAACTTGCTGACATGTTAAACACTTGCCGACAAATTCTATAACTTCCTTTTTTAGACTAGGCCACCAAAACTGTTCTCTTAAGTCTCAGACAACTTAGTGCCTCCGGGATGCATAGCATAAGAATTGCTATGCGATTCTGAAGAATCCTTTTCCTAAGTTCCTTATCCTTAGGCATCTGAGACCTTGCTCTTGAAACACAACACTCCTTCGCCATTAATGCCATAATCTTCCAACTCTCCATTCGTACTTGTCAGAAGCTTAGCACTTAGGTCCTCATCACCAACTATCCTCTTT
Source organism: Gossypium rotundifolium (assembly GCA_025506655.1). Classification (NCBI taxonomy): domain Eukaryota; kingdom Viridiplantae; phylum Streptophyta; class Magnoliopsida; order Malvales; family Malvaceae; genus Gossypium; species Gossypium rotundifolium. The sequence continues at coordinate 140,025,510 of CP106728.1, read as the reverse complement.
CACTTCATTCAACCACGTCGGCTTGACTTGCAACTCGCCAATAGGCATCCATCATCATACAAACTCAAGTGTAAGGACATCGCCTCGGATCAGACACAACCTTCTCGACTTAGGGCATCCGCCACTACATTTGCCTTGCCGGATGGTACTCTATTGAACAATCATAGTCCTTGAGAATTCAACCCACCTTCACCGCCTCAAGTTTAACTCCTTACGAGTCGGCCAAATACTTAAGGCTCTTGTGGTGGTGTAGATTGTCGACTTTTGCCATAAAGATAGTGCCTCCATACCTTAAGAGCAAAGACCATGCTGCTAATTCCAAGTCATCGTCGGGTAGTTCACATCATGCGACCTTAAGCGCCGGGACGCATATGCGACTACCTTCCCGTCTTGCATCAATACACAACCCAAACTTGTATAGAAAGCGTCACAATACACCGAAAAATCCTTTCCTACCTCAGGCTGAATCAACACTGGAGCTTCCATCAATACCCTCTTAAGCTTTTCAAAGCTCTCCTGTTGCTTATCCGTCCATACAAAGGGTACTTCCTTCCTCAACAACTTTGTTAAAGGCGCGGCTATTGATGAGACCCCTTCCACAAACCGTCTATAATAGCCTACTAGTCCTAAGAAGCTCCGGACTTTCGCCACTGACTTAGGTGGTTTCCAATCCAACACTGCTTCAATCTTTCTAGGATCCACCCTTATTCCTTCAGCAGACACCACGTGCCCTAAGAATGCAACCTTCTTAAGCCAAAACTCACATTTGCTGAATTTGGCATAGAGTTTCTTCTACCTTTACACTTGCAGCACCATCCGGAGATGCTCATCATGCTCTTCCTCAGTCTTGGAGTATACGAGGATGTCGTCGATGAACACCACGATGAACCTATCCAAGGAAGGTTGAAAAATTTGGTTCATCATATCCATGAAATGGATGGGGCATTTGTCAACCCGAACGGTATTACCACAAACTCATAGTGGCCGTATCTTGTCCTAAAGGCTTTCTTATGGATATCTACCTCTTTCACCTTCAACTGATGATATCCCGACCTTAAGTCAATATTTGAGAACAACTGCGCCCTTTAAGCTAATCGAACAAGTCATCAATCCTTGGCAAAGGATACTTGTTCTTGATGGTCGACTTATTCAACTGTCGATAGTCTATGCACATACGTATAGTTCGTCCTTCTTCTTCACAAGCAGACCGGTGCTCCCCATGGAGACACACTGGGTCGAATAAACCCACGATCCAGCAATTCTTGGATTTGAGCTTTAAGTTCCACCAACTCCTTTGGTGCCATTCTATAAGGGACAATTGACACGGGAGTCGTTCCTGTGACAAGTCAATTCAAACTCCACCTCCCCATGCTGGGGTATTCTTAGTAATTCTTTCGGAAACACATCTTCAAAATCCCTTATCGTTCTAACTCCACTAACACCTTCTTCCTTTCCATCTAATGCACTTACGAAGGCTAAAAATGCCTTGTACCCTTTTTGAACCATCTTTTCAGCCTTTAGTGCCGAAATTACATTAGACAAGTAGTTTCTTCTTTCTCCTATCATAATGACCACCTCATCCTCTGGGGTCCTTAACTCTATTCATTTAGCTGCACAGTCCAACACAGCCCGATGGTCCACTAGCCAGTCCATTCCAAGTATGAGATCGAACTCTCCGAAGGGAAGTTCCATCAAGTTGGCAGAAAATACTACGCCTTGAATTTCTAAAGGTACATTCCGAAAGATCGTATTTACCACTACAGTTTGACCTAGTGGGCTTACTACAGTCATCTCATCCCATCTAATCTTGCTGCTCAACACCAACAGCTGCTGGTGGTGGTGGCGGTGGTACCTCATTCTCAGATCCTTGACCCGATCTAACGGGTTCCAACACGGTCATTCTACCTCGACCGCATCCTCGTACATTGCGACCACGTCCCCTGGAGCTCATTTCTACTACAGTGCTTTAATCTGATTAAGAAATTTTATGCATTAGCCGTTGTTTCACTGATTATTCGCGAAGAAGTTTTATGAAAAGAGTTTAGTAGCAGTTCTTTCGTTCAATCAAAGTTTCAAGTTTTCTATCCTAATTCACAGAAAAGCACATCCATTCCATAGTATCTCCCATACACATTCACTCTTCGAACATTTCTTTCCGTTCCTACCCTAGAGGTATTTTCGTAATTTGTCCTACAGGGGTATTTTCGTAATTTGACAAAATAAGGTTCCTTGGTGATTTTTTCAATAAGGGTATTTTGGTAATTTTGCATTCCCGAGGGTATTTTGGTAAATTTGGGAATCCGAGGGTATTTTAGTAATTAATCTGGGTGAATTTGTAAATCTTAATAAATCAAGGGTATTTTGGAGTTTACAAAACTTGGGGGTTGTTTTTGAGAATTTGTTTTCCAAATCAGTGTTGTTGCAAAAATTTTTTGAAGATCGGAGGTCATTCTGGTAATTTTGTAACTCGGGGGTATTTTGGTAATTTGCAGGTTAGACGTAATTTCGTAATTTTTCTAAAATCAAGTTATTTTGATGTTTTCCAAATTAGGGTTTTTGAACATTTTGTAAAGTAATGAAATTTTGGTAAGAACTGTGGGTATTTTAGAAATTTCATAAACCAAGGCGATCTTGTAATTCTTATCACTAGGGGTATTTTTGTAATTTTATAAATCAGAAATATTTTGAAAATTTTCCAAAATAAGTTTTTGCTACTATTCAAAGGGGTAATTTGGTGATTATAAAACTAGGGTTTTCATAAAAATTACGGCTAGTCCCTTTCGGGTTTTAGTTAGGGGTTTAGCCCGTGATTAAGTCCTCTTGGTTAGGGTGAACCGAGGCTACGCACCAGGTAGGATTTGAGTGGAGAGGAGGTGAGTCACTAGGACTGCTTAAGTATCAAGCTCCTACCGAAACCAATCCTAGACATGCGTACCATGGTTGCCACACTCTAACTCGGTGACTTAACCACAGGTTTGTGTAATTAGGCATTTAAGTCTTATGTAATTGTTGGGGTAACTAGCCCTAGGGTTCAAGTACTTAATCTCCATTCTACATTCCATTCCATTTGTAATATCCTGAAAATGGGCCTATGCATTTAATTATACAAAATGGCATGCCTTATGTGTTATGAATGTATGGTGAACATTTTAGGAAACTTAGAAATGTTAAGTTTAAAAGAGGAAAGTGACCATTTTTGGAAACTTAGGAATGTAAGGAAATGTTTTAGAAATGTTAAGTTTAAAAGAGGAAAGTGAACATTTTTGGAAACTTGGAAATGTTAAGTTTAAAAGAGGAAAGTGAACATTTTTGGAAACTTGGAAATGTAAGGAAATGTTTTAGAAATGTTAAGTTTAAAAGAGGAAACTAAGGCAAGGTGGTCTTAAGAAAATTAGTAGAGGGAATTTTACACAAGAATGGGCTTGGAGTAGTGGCTAGGAGGTACCACTTAAAGCCCAGTAAGTGACGCCACAATCAAGGGGGAAGGAGCCTAGGTTCGAGTCATGTGGGAAGCAAATAAAAGAGTTTTATTTTGCTACAAGAAGAAAGGGAGTTGGACGGCACCAAGGCACTTAAGGAAGAGTTTAATTCTCTTTAAAATTTGGCTAAATAGATAGATAATGATGGATTATTATTATTATTATTATTTTATTAAGAGATAAGAGATAAATATTGGATTAAGTTTTATTAATTTGAATGGGTGATAATTAAAGTGATAAAGTTATCAAAATAGGAGTGATGGCCAAGTAAAGGATTTTAAGTTAGTAATTTCGGCTACTAGAGGAAAAGAGAGCCATTCATCATATCTTCTTTCAACTCTTCTCATTGTCGAATTTCCTAGAGCATCTCTTCTTCTTCTTTTTGTTAGCCAAAGCCGAAAACTAAAGTAAGCCTAGCCAATTCTTCATAGCTTTTGTGATCTCCATTAAAATCGAATCCATAAACTCCTTAAGATACCATCATTAGCCGATTTCTTTATACCAATCAAAAGTCAAATCAAGATCCTTCTAGCCTACATAGCGAATATTGCTAACAGTTCAAGCAAGGATTGTTGATCTCTAAAGTAAGGGTAAGATCTCATTCGGTTTCATCCTTTTCTTTTAAGATTTGTCAAATCTAGGACTAACCCATTAATATCATGTTGCGAAACTTTGAAGAGATCTTTCGGGATTTACTAAGTGTCGACTACAAGGAAGGAGAAATTCTTTTCTCGAAGGTACACCATAGGCAGCGTGTTCCCTAGTTATTCGGTGAGTTTGGATTTAAAATCCACAAGGTAAGTATATATAGCATTCGCCAAGGCCATGTTGAGTAAATAGATGTGTTTCATTAATATTTAAAAGCCGAAACTAATCTATTCAAGTAATCTAGTGATTGTCGATTTCAAGAAAGAAGGATACAAAGTTTTCGGCAATTGATTAGACATCAATCGGTAGCAAGGTAAGGATTTAAGTGTACTAATCCTACTGGGATTTGGTTTTATGGCTGAATGGCTCTTTACTAAGTATTAAATGATTGATTAAATGTAGAGATTTAAGATCTAAGGCATTAGATCAAGCTTTTAGGATTTCAATAATTTTTAGGCGAATCGGGTGTGTACCCTTCCTTAAGTCTTAATAGATTTATGACAATGATTAAGTTAAATGTGTTGTTAAGAATGTGAAAATATGGCTAAAGTACCATGCAATGGTACAAAGTACTTAGGTACGTTTCCTACACCCACTAGGATTATGTTAAATATCTGTTACGACACACAAATGATATTATATGAAATAAGAATTTGGCATGTTAATGCATGATATATATGATATGGGGCATATGGGTTATATGAAAAGGGGAAGTGAATGTGGTGACCTAAGACCACGATAACTGAATGTGGTGACCTAAAACCACGATATCTGAATGTGGTGACCTATGACCATGATATCCGAATGTGGTGACCTAAGACCACGGATTTTATAAGAGGCGATGAGCACGCTCTCGCAGTGACGCCTTGAATGGTGTGTAGCGGATGGAGGGTTGACTTAGTAGTCCCCACGGTGTGCAGGATGGTACGGGTGATGTGTAGCGGATGGCATATAGGTTTGGGTTCGGGTTGCATCATTTTTTTATGATAAAAGAATATGTATGCTCTGAAATGTCTGAATTTGTTATGACTTAGTGTTGTGGTTACACATTGAGTCTGCTTGACTCACCCTTGTAGGGAACATTTTTCGGTGATGATCGGTGATGGACCGAATTACAGATGCTTAGGGTTGGCCATGCTCAGCAAGAAGTTCATTTTTATTTGGGCTATTTTATTTTAAGTATTTTGAATTTAAATTTTGGGAATTATTTGATGTAATAAGGCCATAGTAGAACTACTTTACTTTGCTTTCATTTATTACGTTTACAAACTTTTATTTATTAAAAGATTAAGTAAATTTATTTTAAAACAAAGCCCAAACATTTTGTCACCTAAAGTAAAGGATTTTAATAATGAAATAAACTTGTTTTCAACTCAAGCCCAACCCAAAACAATCTTTCTTTCAAAACATACAAGTTTTTCCTAAGTAACAAAAGAATTTAAAACGGTTTATACCGGGGAACATACCAGATCTGGTTAAGGCTCGTGGGTCGGGTTTGGGGTGTTTCACCATTTCTACCCTTATACAAGTCATAATATAAATTACACAAGAGATTAGAGTACTTACTTGGTGGACTTCGGGTCGGAGACTTAGTGTGCCATGCCAGAAAAACCTGCTTAACTCACAAAATTCCTTTTGGCCTTAACTTTGGAAACATTTTGGGCCTTAAACCCAAGGTCGAGAGTTTTAAAACCTGGGCTCTGATACCAAGCTAAAACAACCCAAACTTGGCCCACGAGCCTTGATCGGATCTGGTATGTTTCTCGATGTAAACCGGTTCAAAATTCTTTTGTGACTTTGGAAAAACGATGTGTTTTAAAAGAAAGATTGTTTTTGGGTTGGGCTCGAGTTGGAAATAAGTTAATTTTACACTTGAAATCCCTTGATTTTAGGTGACAAAACATTTAGAGTTTATTTTATGATAAATTTACTTGGTCTTTTAAAAGAAAATATTTTGTACCATGATAAATGGAAGAAAAATAAAATAATTCAACTATGGCCTTATTACATCAAATAATTCCCAAAAATAAATTCAAAGTACTTAAAATAAAAAGAGTCCAAAACAAAGTAAAATCTGAACTTCACATGGCCTCCACTAAGCTCCTGCCGACTCGGCCCATCACTGTTCGTCACTTGGCAGAAAATGTTCCCTAACGGGGTGAGTCAAACAGACTCAACGTATAACCAACACTAAAATTTAACAATTCAGGCATACATTCTCAAATCACATTCATATTCATATAACAGATAGGAAATAATAATGCAACACGAACCCAAACCTATATGCCATCTGCTACACATCACCCGTACCATCCTGCACACCGTAGGGACTATTAAGTCAACCCTCCATCCGCTGCACACCATCGAAGGCGCAAATTGCGCAATGACGTGTTCATCGCCCTTATAAATTTTGTGGCATAGCCACCAGATTAAATAATTGTGATCGAAGTCACCACATTCAGATAATGTGACCGAAGTCACCACATTTAGATATCTTGGTATTACCACCACTTTCACTTCCCCTTTCACAATAACCCACATGCCCATGTCATACAAAACATGCCAAATTCTTAAATCACATTCTTATAGTTTCATATGTGTGCCATAATAGATATTTATCATAATCCTAGTAGGAGTAGGAAACGTACCTGAGTACTTTGTACTATAGCATGGTACTTTAGCCATATTCACATTCTTATAAACATGCTCATATTAAATTTTGCCATAAATCTTATTAAAAGATAGTGTAGGGTACACACCTGATACACTTAACGGTTCACTTAAATCCCAAAAAGCCCGATCTAAAGCCTTAGATCCTGTAGTTCCTATAATCGGCCATTTGTAGACATATTAGCAAAATCTATTCGGCTAGATTTCTAAATCCCGAAGGACTTTTGAAACCAAAACTTACCTTGTTGCCGATTGGATTTAAGATCAAATCCCAAAACTTTGCTATGCTCCTTCCTGTAATCGGCTAATCACTAGATCCATTGACTTGTTAGTTTTGGCTTTTTAAACAAATAAGAAATAGATCTAGATTCCAAACTAGGCCTTGGCCGAATGTCAGATTCACTTACCTTTGTGAATCTAGAATCCCGTAAACACCACTTGACTATGGAGATGTTGAATTCCCTATACATATATGTTAGATTCGTCTTTAATACATAAATCCATAACCATGGCCCTTGGCCGAATCATCACTTATGGCTTACCTTGGGTTCTTAAAATCCCGAAGATCCCCTATTATAGCCGACTTTACTGAAAAATCCTAGATGATCCTTCTAAATTTCGGTAAACGAAATATTAATGGGATTAGTCCTAGATTTCGACAAGTCTTAAAAGAAAAGGAATAAAAATCGAATTTGCTCTTACCCTATAATGATGAAATCGGTTACACCTTCTTCCTGGCACCACAGAGATTTGGCTTAGAGACTTGATGAACAATCGGCTAAGGTCTTAAAACTTATCTTCCGCTTTTGATTGGGGTTTGCAAAGAAGAAGAAGAAGATTTACAATGGAGATTCGGCTTTAATGGAAGGTATGGGTCTTGGGAGAAATCGGCAATGATGATCTTTTTAGGAGAAAAGATTTCACTAGAACACAAGGTATTTGACTAGATAGGTTAGAAAAAAGAAAAGAGAAAGAGTGATGGTTTCAGAGAAAAGCAAGAGAGCGATAGGGAGGCCAAAGTGCTTAATGAAATTGGCTATACCCCTTAGAACCTTGGCGAAAATACCATCCAAGGAGCCCTCAATCGGCCAACTCTCCATATCTTGATAACTTTATCTTTTAATTATCATCTTATTCAAATTAATAAAATTAATCCAACAATTATCCCTTATCTAGCAATTCTAAAAGAATCAAACTGCTCCCTTTAGTGCCTTAATGCCGCCAACACTATCTACCTTGTAGCAAAAATAAAACTTCTTTTTGCTTTCCTTGTGGCTCGAACCCAAGCCCTTTCCCCCTAGCATATGGCGTCATTTCTAGAGGCCCTAAGTGGCACCTTGTAGCCATTTTTCCCCAAGCCCAATTGTGTCATGCTTCACCTTTAAATTTTCTTAAGGCCACCTTGCTTAGCTTCCTATTTTAGACTTAAAATCTAAAAATTTTCTAAGGCATTTCCTATTATTCTAAGGTTCACAACATTCATAAATACACATTCATACATACAAAGGCATGCTTTCACACTCAATTAAGCAATTATGCATAAGCCATAATTCAGGATATTACAATTCTACCCCCTAAAATAATTTCGTCCTCGAAATTAGCTAGCTAGAATAGGTGGGGGTATTACCGTCGCATTGCTTCCTCCGGCTCTGACGAGGCTTCCTCCTATTCATGATTTTGCCACAATACCTCGACCAAAGGGACCGATTTCCTTCGTATCACTTTCACATCTCGTTCTAGAATCTGAATCGGCTCTTCCTCATAGGATAGGTCTGGCCTTAGCTCCACCTCTTCCACCGAAACTACATGAGATGGATCCGATCAGTACCGACGTAGCATGGAAACATGAAATACGTCGTGCATCTGTTTCAATTAAGGAGGCAACTCCAACTGATATGCCAGTGGTCCAATTCGCTTCAAAACCTTATAAAGTCCTATAAACCTTGGACTTAACTTCCCTTTCCGACCAAATCTCATTACCTTTTTCCAAGGCGAAACCTTAAGAAACACTTGATTTCCCACATCAAATTCTATTTCCTTCCGTTTGAGATCTGCGTATGACTTCTGATGCTTTCTTCAACCGAGCCCGAATTACACTAACCTTTTCTTTGGATTCTGCCACTAACCTTGGACCCAATACTCGACGTTCTCCCAATTTCGTCCAACATGTAGGAGTCCGACACCTCCGACCATCTGATGCTTAAATGCAGTTGGCATTCGAATACTTGCACGATAGTCATTTATTGTAGGCAAACTCGCTAAAGGCAAATACTCTCCCAACTTCCTCGAAATCCATCACACACCCTCAACATATCCTCTAACACTTGGATTACCCGCTCGATCGCCCGTCCATTGTGGATGAAAAGTCGTAGTAAAATCCAACTTAGTGCCTAAAGCCTGATGTAACACTTTCCAGAACCGAGAAGTAAACCTTGGGCCCTTGTCTAAGATAATCGACACCGGCACTCCATGCAACCTTACGACTTCTGTCACATACAACTTTGCCAACTTCTGCAAAGAATAATCAACTCTCACCGGAATAAAGTGCGCGGACTTGGTCAAACGGTCCACCATTACCCATACCGAATCCTTCTTAGTAGGCGTAAGGGGAAGCCCACTAACGAAGTCCATGGTAATTCTCTCCCACTTCCATTGCGAAATCATGAATGGCTGAAGCAATCCTGACGGAACTTGGTGTTCAGCCTTAACTTGCTGACACGTCAAACACTTGCTTGAAACAAATTCTATAACTTCCTTTTTTAGACCGTGCCACCAAAGCTGTTCTCTTAAGTCTCAGACAACTTAGTGCCTCCAGGATGCATAGCATAAGGGCTGCAATGCGATTCCTGAAGAATCCTTCGCCTAAGTTCCTTATCCTTAGGCATACAGACCTTGCTCTTGAAACACAACACTTCTTCGCCATTAATGCCATAATCTTCCAACTCTCCATTCTGTACTTGCTGTAGCTTAGCACTTATGTCCTCATCAGCCAACTGTCCCTCTTTCACTTCATTCAACCACGTCGGCTTGACTTGCAACTCTGCCAATAGGCATCCATCATCATACAAACTCAAGTGTAAGGACATCGCCCTCAGATCCGACACAACCTTCCGACTTAGGGCATCCGCCACTACATTTGCCTTGCCCGGATGGTACTCTATTGAACAATCATAGTCCTTCAGTAATTCAACCCACCTTCACTGCCTCAAGTTTAACTCCTTCTGAGTCAGCAAATACTTAAGGCTCTTGTGGTCGGTGTAGATTGTCGACTTTTCGCCATAAAGATAGTGCCTCCATACCTTAAGAGCAAAGACCACTGCTGCTAATTCCAAGTCATGCGTCGGGTAGTTCACATCATGCGACCTTAACTGTCGGGACGCATATGCGACTACCTTCCCGTCTTGCATCAATACACAACCCAAACCTGTATGGGAAGCATCACAATACACCGAAAAATCCTTTCCTACCTCAGGCTGAATCAACACTGAAGCTTCCTTCAATACCCTCTTAAGCTTTTCAAAGCTCTCCTGTTGCTTATCCGTCCATACAAAGGGTACTTCCTTCCTCAACAACTTTGTTAAAGGCACGGCTATTGACGAGACCCCTTCCATAAACCGTCTATAATAGCCTACTAGTCCTAAGAAGCTCCAGACTTTCGCCACTGACTTAGGTGGTTTCCAATCCAACACTGCTTCAATCTTTCTAGGATCCACCCTTATTCCTTCAGCAGACACCACGTGCCCTAAGAATGCAACCTTCTTAAGCCAAAACTCACATTTGCTGAATTTGGCATAGAGTTTCTTCTACCTTAACGCTTGCAGAACCATCCGGAGATGCTCATCATGCTCTTCCTCAGTCTTGGAGTATACGAGGATGTCGTCGATGAACACAATGATGAACCTATCCAAGGAAGGTTGAAAAACTCGGTTCATCATATCCATGAAACGGATGGAGCATTTGTCAACCCGAACGGTATTACCACAAACTCATAGTGGCCGTATCTTGTCCTAAAGGCTTTCTTATGGATATCTACCTCCTTCACCTTCAACTGATGATATCCCGACCTTAAGTCAATATTTGAGAACACTGCCGCCCCCTTAAGCTAATCGAACAAGTCATTAATCCTTGGCAAAGGATACTTGTTCTTGATGGTCAGCTAATTCAACTGTCGATAGTCTATGCACATACGTATAGTTCCGTCCTTCTTCTTCACAAACAGGACCGGTGCTCCCCATGGAGACACACTGGGTCGAATAAACCCACGATCCAGCAATTCTTGGATTTGAGCCTTAAGTTCCACCAACTCCTTTGGTGCCATTCTATAAGGGCAATTGACACAGGAGCTGTTCCCGGCAGCAAGTCAATTCCAAACTCCACCTCCCTGTCTGGGGGTATTCTTGGTAATTCTTTCGGAAACATATCTTCAAAATCCCTTACCGTTCTAACTCCATTAACACCTTCTTCCTTTCCATCTAACGACTTACGAAGGCTAAAAACGCCTTGTACCCTTTTTGAACCATCTTTTCAACCTTTAAATAAATTACATTAGACAAGTAGTTTCTTCTTTCTCTATCATAATGACCACCTCATCCTCTAGGGTCCTTAACTCTATTCGCTTAGTCAAGACAAATCCAACATGCCTCGATGGTCCACTAGCCACCCATTCCAAGTATGAGATCGAACTCTCAGAAGGAAGTTCCATCAAGTTGGCGTAAAATACTACGCCTTGAATTTCTAAAGGTACACTCCGAAAGATCTTATTTACCACTACAATTTGACCTAGTGGGCTTACTACAGTCATCTCATCCCATCTGATCTTCTTGCGCCAACACCAACAATTGCAGGTGGTGGTGGCGGTGGTACCTCATTCTCAGATCCTTGACCCGATCTAACCGGTTTCGACACGGTCATTCTACCTCGATCGCGTCCTCGTACATTGCGACCACGTCCCTTAGAGCTTATTTCTACTACAGTGCTTTAATCTGATTAAGAAATTTTATGCATTAGCCGTTGTTTCACTGATTATTCGCGAAGAAGTTTTATGAAAAGAGTTTAGTAGCAGTTCTTTCGCTCAATCAAAGTTTCAAGTTTTCTATCCTAATTCACGTAAAAGCACATCCATTCCATAGTATCTCCCATACATTCACTCTTGAACATTTCATCTGTTCCTACCCTAGAGGTATTTTCGTAATTTGTCCTCTGGGTATTTTCGTAATTTAACAAAATAAGGTTCCTTGGTGATTTTTTCAATAAGGGTATTTTGGTAATTTTGCATTCCCGAGGGTATTTTGGTAAATTTGGGAATCTGAGGGTATTTTAGTAATTAATCTGGGTGAATTTGTAAATCTTAATAAATCAAGGGTATTTTGGAGTTTACAAAACTTGGGGGTTGTTTTTGAGAATTTATTTTCCAAATCAGTGTTGTTGCAGAAATTTTTTGAAGATCGGAGGTCATTTTGGTAATTTTGTAACTCGGGGGTATTTTGGTAATTTGTAGGTTAAAGGTAATTTCGTAATTTTTCTAAAATCAAGGTATTTTGATGTTTTCCAAATTAGGGTTTTTGAACATTTTGTAAAGTAATGAAATTTTGGTAAGAACTGTGGGTATTTTAGAAATTTCATAAACCAAGGGCAGTCTTGTAATTCTTATCACTAGGGGTATTTTTGTAATTTTATAAATCAGAAATATTTTGAAAATTTTCCAAAATAAGTTTTTGCTACTATTCAAAGGGGTAATTTGGTGATTTTAAAACTAGGGTTTTCATAAAAAATACGGCTAGTCCCTTTCGGGTTTTAGTTAGGGGTTTAGCAGAGATTAAGTCCTCTTGGTTAGGGTGAACCGAGGCTACGCACTGTAGGATTCGAGTGGAGAGGAGGTAAGTCACTAGGACTGCTTAAGTATCAAGCTCCTACCGAAACCAATCCTAGACATGCGTACCATGGTTGCCACACTCTAACTCTGACTTAACCATGTGTTTGTGTAATTAGGCATTTAAGTCTTATGTAATTGTTGGGGTAACTAGCCCTAGGGTTCAAGTACTTAATCTCCATTCTACATTCCATTCCATTTGTAATATCCTAAAAATGGGCCTATGCATTTTTGATTTAATTATACAAAATGGCATGCCTTATGTGTTATGAATGTATGGTGAACATTTTAGGAAACTTAGAAATGTTAAGTTTAAAGAGGAAAGTGACCATTTTGGAAACTTGGGAATGTAAGGAAATGTTTTAGAAATGTTAAGTTTAAAGAGGAAAGTGAACATTTTGGAAACTTGGAAATGTTAAGTTTAAAAGAGGAAAGTGAACATTTTGGAAACTTGGAAATGTAAGGAAATGTTTTAGAAATGTTAAGTTTAAAAGAGGAAACTAAGGCAAGGTGGTCTTAAGAAAATTAGTAGAGGAATTTTACACAAGAATGGGCTTGGAGTAGTGGCTAGGAGGTACCACTTAAAGCCCAAAGAAGTGACGCCACAATCAAGGGGGAAGGAGCCTAGGTTCGAGTCATGTGGGAAGCAAATAAAGAGTTTTATTTTGCTACAAGGAGCAAGGGAGTTGGACGGCACCAAGGCACTTAGGGAAGAGTTTAATTCTCTTTAAAATTTGGCTAAATAGATAGATAATGATGGATTATTATTATTATTATTATTATTATTATTATTATTAAGTGATAAGAGATAAATATTGGATTAAGTTTTATTAAATTGAATGGGTGATAATTAAAGTGATAAAGTTATCAAAATTGGATTGATGGCCAAGCAAAGGATTTTAAGTTAGTAATTTCGGCTACTAGAGGAAAAGAGAGCCATTCATCATATCGTCGAATTTCCTAGAGCATCTCTTCTTCTTGTTTTTGTTAGCCAAAGCCGAAAACTAAAGTAAGCCTAGCCGAATTCTTCATAGCTTTTGTGATCTCCATTAAAACTGAATCTATAAACTCCTTAAGATACCATCATTAGCCGATTTCTTTATACCAATCGAAAGCCGAAATCAAGATCCTTCTAGCCTACATAGCCGAATATTGCTAACGGTTCAAGCAAAGATTGCCGATCTCTAAAGTAAGGGTAAGATCTCATTCGGTTTCATCCTTTTCTTTAAGATTTAGAAATCTAGGACTAACCCCATTAATATCATGTTGCTGAAACTTTGAAGAGATCTTTCGGGATTTACTAAGTTCGACTACAAGGAAGGAGAAATTCTTTTCCAGAAGGTACACCATAGGCAGCGTGTTCCCTAGTTATTTGGTGAGTTTGAGTTTAAAATCCACAAGGTAAGTATCTATAGCATTCGCCAAGGCCATGTTGAGTAAATAGATGTGTTTCATTAATATTTAAAAGCGAAACTAATCTATTCAACTAATCTAGTGATTGCCGATTTCAAGAAAGAAGGATACAAAGTTTTCAAACATTTGATTAGACATCAATCGGTAGCAAGGTAAGGATTTAAGTGTACTAATCCTACTGGGATTTGGTTTTATGGCTGAATGGCTCTTTACTAAGTATTAAATGATTGATTAAATGTAGAGATTTAAGATCTAAGGCATTAGATCAAGCTTTTCGGGATTTCAGCGAATTTGTTAAGCGAATCAGGTGTGTACCCTTCCTTAAGTCTTAATAGATTTATGACAATGATTAAGTTAAATGTGTTGTTAAGAATGTGAAAATATGGCTAAAGTACCATGCAATGGTACAAAGTACTTAGGTACGTTTCCTACTCCTACTAGGATTATGTTAAATATCTGTTACGACACACAAATGATATTATGTGAAATAAGAATTTGGCATGTTAATGCATGATATGTATGATATGGGGCATATGGCTTATATGAAAAGGGGAAGTGAATGTGGTGACCTAAGACCACGATAACTGAATGTAGTGACCTAAGACCATGATATCTGAATGTGGTGACCTAAGACCATGATATCTGAATGTGGTGACCTAAGACCACGGATTTTATAAGAGGCGATGAAGCACGTCTCTGCAATGACGCCTTGAATGGTGTGTAGCGGATGGAGGGTTGACTTAGTAGTCCCCACGGTGTCTGAGAATGGTGCGGGTGATGTGTAGCGGATGGCATATAGGTTTGGGTTCGGGTTGCATCATTTTTTTTATGATATAAGAATATGTATGCTCTGAAATGTCTGAATTTGTTATGACTTAGTGTTGTGGTTACACATTGAGTCTGTTTGACTCACCCCGTTGTGGGAACATTTTTCAGGTGATGATCAGTGATGGACCGGGCCGGCAGATGCTTAGGGTTGGCCATGCTCAGCAAGAAGTTCATTTTTATTTGGGCTATTTTATTTTAAGTATTTTGAATTTAAATTTTGGGAATTATTTGATGTAATAAGGCCATAGTAGAACTACTTTACTTTGCTTTCATTTATTACGTTTACAAACTTTTATTTATTAAAAGATTAAGTAAATTTATTTTAAAACAAAGCCCAAACGTTTTGTCACCTAAAGTAAAGGATTTTAATAATGAAATAAACTTGTTTTCAACTCAAGCCCAACCCAAAACAATCTTTCTTTCAAAACATACAAGTTTTTCCTAAGTAACAAAAGAATTTGAAACGGTTTATACCGGGGAACATACCAGATCCGGTTAAGGCTCGTGGGCCGGGTTTGGGGTGTTTCACCATTTCTACCCTTATACAAGTCATAATATAAATCACACAAGAGATTAGAGTACTTACTTGGTGGACTTCGGGTCGGAGACTTAGTGTGCCATGCCAGAAAAACCTGCTTAACTCACAAAATTCCTTTTGGCCTTAACTTTGGAAACGTTTTGGGCCTTAAACCCAAGGTCGAGAGTTTTAAAACCTGGGCTCTGATACGAAGCTAAAACACCCCAAACTCGGCCCACGAGCCTTGACCGGATCTCGTATGTTTCTCGATGTAAACCGGTTCAAAATTCTTTTGTGACTTTGGAAAACGATGTGTTTTAAAAGAAAGATTGTTTTAGGTTGGGCTCGAGTTGGAAATAAGTTAATTTTACACTTGAAATCCCTTGATTTTAGGTGAAAAACATTTAGAGTTTATTTTATGATAAATTTACTTGGTCTTTTAAAAGAAAATATTTTGTACCATGATAAATGGAAGAAAATAAAATAATTCAACTATGGCCTTATTACATCAAATAATTCCCAAAATAAATTCAAAGTACTTAAAAAAAAAGAGTCCAAAACAAAGTAAAATCTGAACTTCACATGGCCTCCACTAAGCTCCCGCCGACTCTACCATCATCCGTCGTCAGTCACCGGCGGAAAATGTTCCCTAACGGGGTGAGTCAAATAGACTCAACGTATAACCAACACTAAAATTTAACAATTCAGGCATACATTCTCAAATCACATTCATATTCATATAACATATAGGAAATAATGATGCAACCCGAACCCAAACCTATATGCCATCCGCTACACATCACCGCACCATCCTCGCACAATCGTAGGGACTATTAAGTCAACCCTCCATCCGCTACACACCAACGAAGACAACAATGCAATCGACGTGCTCATCGCCCTTATAAAATTTGTGGCATAGCCACCAGATTAAATAATTGTGACCAAAGTCACCACATTCAGATAGTGTGACCGAAGTCACCATATTCAGATATCGTGGTATTGCCACCACTTTCACTTCCCCTTTCACAATAACCCACATGCCCATGTCATACAAAACATGCCAAATTCTTAAATCACATTCTTATAGTTTCATATGTGTGCCATAACAGATATTTATCATAATCCTAGTAGGAGTAGGAAACGTACCTGAGTACTTTGTACTATAGCATGGTACTTTAGCCATATTCACATTCTTATAAACATGCTCATATTAAATTTTGCCATAAATCTTATTAAAAGATAGTGTGGGGTACACACCTGATACACTTAGCAGTTCACTTAAATCCCGAAAAGCCCGATCTAAAGCCTTAGATCCTTTAGTTCCTATAATCGGCCATTAGTAGACATATTAGCAAAATCTATTCGGCTAGATTACTAAATCCCGAGGGACTTTTGAAACCAAAACTTACCTTGTTGCCGATTGGATTTAAGATCAAATCCCGAAACTTTGCTATGCTCCTTCCTGTAATCGGCTAATCACTAGATCCATTGACTTGTTAGTTTCGGCTTTTTAAACAAATAAGAAATATATCTAGATACCAAACTAGGCCTTGGCCGAATGTCAGATTCACTTACCTTTGTGAATCTAGAATCACGTAAACACCACTTGACTATGGAGATGTCGAATTCCCTATACATATATGTTAGATTCGGCTTTAATACATAAATCCATAACCATGGCCCTTGGTCGAATCATCACTTATGGCTTACCTTGGGTTCTTAAAATCCCGAAGATCCCCTATTGTAGCCGACTTTACTGAAAAATCTCGAAAAATCCTTCCAAATTTCGACAAACGAAATATTAATGGGATTAGTCCTAGATTTCGACAGGTCTTAAAAGAAAAGGAATAAAAATTGAATTTGCTCTTACCCCTAATGATGAAATCGGTTACACCTTCTTCTTGGCACCACAGAGATTCGGCTTAGAGACTTGATGAACAATCGGCTAAGGTCTTGAAACTTATCTTCGGCTTTTGATTGGGGTTTGCAAAAGAAGAAGAAGAAGATTTACACTGGAGATTCGGCTTCAATGGAAGAGTATGGGTCTTGGGAGAAATCGGCAATGATGATCTTTTTAGGGAGAAAAGATTTCGGCTAGAACACAAGGTATTTCGGCTAGATAGGTTAGAAAAAAAGAAAAGAGAAAGAGTGATGGTTTTGGAGAGAAAAGAGTAGACGATAGGGAGGCCAAAGTGCTTAATGAAATTCGGCTATACCCCCCTTAGAACCTTGGCCGAAAATACCATCCAAGGAGCCCCTCAATCGGCCAACTCTCCATATCTTGATAACTTTATCTTTTAATTATCACCTTATTCAAATTAATAAAAATTAATCCAACATTATCCCTTATCTAGCAATTCTAAAAGAATCAAACTCCTCCCTTTAGTGCCTTAATACCGTCCAACACTATCTACCTTGCAGCAAAAATAAAACTTCTTTTTGCTTTCCTTGTGGCTCAAACACAAGCCCTTTCCCCCTAGCATATGGCATCATTTCCAGAGGCCCTAAGTGGCACCTTGTAGCCATTTTTCCCCAAGCCCAATTGTGTCATCTTTCACCTTTAAATTTTCTTAAGGCCACCTTGCTTAGCTTCATATTTTAGACTTAAAATCTAAAAATTTTCTAAGGCATTTCCTATTATTCTAAGGTTCACAACATTCATAAATACAAATTCATACATACAAAGGCATGCTTTCACACTCAATTAAGCAATTATGCATAAGCCATAATTCGGGATATTACAATAAGAGAACAGGATTTCCACTAATTAACCTAAGGGTAGACGTTATTCGCCTCAAGAGAGGGTTTAATATAGGTTAGGGACTCTCACGGATCAAGCTAAGTAAAGAAGTCATATGAATTAAAAGTTACATAACAAAAGAAGTCATAGGTGGATTCTTCCTGAGGTTATCATCGTAATCAACTGAGTTTTTCCACAGTCTTTTCCCAAAGTTTCATTCTTTTGTCTTTGCATTTAGTTTAAGTATTTCATTAGTCTTTAGATTAATAAACCAATCACTCCATATTTTAGGCTAAATAATAGAAAGAAAATGAGTAGTAGTACTTTTAGGTTCCCTTGGGTTCGATAAGATACTCTTGCCTAAACTATACTACTGTTCGATAGGTGCACTTGCCTCTATCATTGTCATAGTTAGTCTATAGGTTCGATCATTCTTTTTATAAATATTAAAACTCGACTGTTTGACATGATAAAGTTTTTGGCGCTGTTGCCGAGGAACACTAAAATATTAAGAAAGCTCTATTTCTATTACTTTAGCCGTTATTTTTTTTTCGCAATTTACTTTTTTAGGTTATGTTTTTATTTATACTAAATTTCTTTCTTCTCCTAGCAGGTACCTCTAGTTTATGATTTGAAACACCCAAAACCGGCTCACAAGCCCCGACCGGATCTCGCATGCTCCTTGAGTAAAACAATTCAAATCTTATTTGTTACTTTGGAAAAATTTGTGTGTTTTTGAAGAACATTTGATTTGTGTTGGGTTCAAATTGGAAACTGTGTTGTTTAAGTGTCAAAACATTTAAATATTTGTTTACATTTTTAAGAAAAGTTATTTAGTCTCAATTTAATAATGAAATTATCATAATAAACCAAATTAAACGCATACCTAAAACAGTTAATCGTAATGGCCATATTACATCAAGTAAAACCCGAAGATAAATCTGAAATACTTAAATAAAAAAAATGAAAGTAGAATAACTCTGAGCTGAGCATGGCCACCACTGAGCTTCTGCCGACACGGTCCATTACTGAGTGTCACCTGAAAAGATATCCCACAACGGGGTGAGTCAAACGGACTCAATGTATAACCACCAACACAAAGTCCCAACGATTTAGGCATATCAGTTCATACATATATATAGAAATTATAGATAATGATGCAATCTCGAACCCAAACCTAGATAACCATCCGCTACACATCACCCGTACCAACCATCACACCGTGGGGACTATTCAGTTGACCCTCCATCCACTACACATCATCGAAGGCAGTCGCTACAGATATATTAAAACATTACCATAAATCTATTAAGATTTAGTGTGGGGCTACACACCTGATTTACTTAACGAGTTCACTGAAATCCTGAAAATCCTTGTACACCACTGTCGACTGCCCCTAAATAACCATAGTTAGATTCGGCTAACATAATGACCAATATGGCTGAATATTCACATTCATTTATCTTGCGATTCCAAATCTTGAAAATAGTCACTTGACTATGAAGATGTCGAAATCCTACATGGTACATACCAGGGTCAACCTTTTTGTACAAATCTATGAAAATGGTCCTTGGCCGAATACCACATATGGCTTACCTTATCACACAAATCTCGAAGGATCACTTCTGCAAACGTTGGCTATAAGAATCCCGAAAGATCTCCTGCTTTAGGCTATACCTTCCCCTACAATCAGCTTTAACACACTTTAAAGAGTCATAGGGCCATTCAGCCATGACATAAATCCCAAACGAAGAGGAGTTGTCGCAACCTTACCTTAAAGATAGATCCCCTCGGCTTTGCAAAGAATCGACCCACACTAAGATTGAGATTCGGCTATCAAAGAGAATAGGTGTAGAGTTGAAATTATATGAAGAAAATAAGAATGGAAGACGCTTAGGAGAATTCGGCAATCACCTGACTATTTCGGTTTTTTGAAAGAATTGTGAAAGGAAAGAAGAGAAGAAGGGGTTGAGCAATTTGGCAGTGGTGGCAAAGGAGGATTTGGCTAACCCAAAATAAAAGAAGAGGTTTGGGGAAAAAGGTATAGGTTCGGCCAAGGAACAAATAGAGGGGAAGTAGAAAAAAAATGCTAGTGATGTTAATGGTCTATAAAGTTTTGGTCACAAATCAAAGAGGAAGGGAGCCGAAACTAGATGACTTTTGCACAAGAGAAAGAACGACACTTAGAGAGAAAAGAAAGGTTTAAATTTCGCACACCTCCTTATCAAGCTTCAAAATCGAAAATGCCACCCCTTAGAGTCCTATATTCAGCCACCACACTCTTCCCCTATCAAATCCCACATTTTTCTCCTATATTCTCTCCATGCTACTCATTCAAAAGAATTTGAATAAGTCAACCTTTATCTCTTCTTCCTACCCAAATTTTAAAAGAAAAACTAAGTCTTATCCTCATCTTTTTAAAGTCTCAATGCCGTCCAACACTCTTCCCCTCCTTGACGCAAAAACAAACTCCCATTTGCTTCCTCTCAGAACTCTAAACCGAGCCCTTCTCCCCTGCTTATGGCGTCACCTACCAAGGCCCTAAGTGGCGCTTCCATGCCACTTTACCAAGCCCAATCTTATGTCCAAAAACTCCTACAAATTCCCTTAAGGCCTATCAAGCTTAGCTCCCCTTTAATACTTAAAATCTAATATTTTCTAAGGCATTTACCTACACTTTGAAGTTCTCAAAAATTCATACAACACATTCAAACACACACAGGCATGCTACTTCATACAATTAAGCAATAATGCACAAGCCCTAATTCCCGGATATTACAATGACTAGAAGGAACTCGAGAGGACTTTTAACATACAAAAGTGACATTGAAGCTACTGCTCGTAGAAATCACAGAGAAATTAGACGAGCTCTAAACTACCAAAGTGAAGAACAACAAGACAGATCCAATCCTACTGAAGGGATGGACGAAAACAATCCACCGCCAAATGTGCAAGAATAGAATACTCCACGTACTATGTATGATTATGCTAAACCTAATTTGACAGGAGCAGAATCTAGTAATGTTAGGCCCGCTATAGCTATTAATAATTTTGAATTAAAGCATAATACAATACAAATGATTCAACAGTTTATTCAATTTGATGGTTTGCAGGACGAAGATCCAAATACTCATATAGCTAATTTTTTAGAGTTCTGTGATACCTTCAAAATAAATTGCGTTTCTGACGATGCCATACGTCTTCGGTTATTTCCCTTTTCATTAAAGAAAAAATCCAAGCGTTGGTTGAACTCGTTACCATGAGGGTCAATCACCACATGGGATAAATGACCGATAAATTTCATTTAAAATACTTTCCACTATCCAAAACGGCCAAATTTAGGAATGACATATCTTCTTTTGTGCAGAATGACGCAAAAACATTATATGATGCATGGGAAAGATAAAAGTATCTCTTGAGAAGATGTCCATAATAAGTCTAAACTTTTTACAACGGTGTGAATTCTTGAACGAGGTAAATGATTAACTCATCAGCCGATGGAACTTTGAATAACAAAACTCCTAAAGTGGCTTACGACTTTATGGAAGAGATGTCGTTGAATACCTATCAATGGCAAATTACAAGGGCCAAACCGACAAAATCAGCCGGAGTTTTTAACATAGACACAGTAACAATGCTTCAACACTGGTGGAGATGATGAATAAAAAGCTTGATAATTTATGTTCTTTGTAGTTACACCCAGTAATGCAAGGCAAAACGAGTGGGAATGTGGCGAATCTTGAGTACCCACCCTACCAACCAGGAGCAGAACATGAGCAGACAAACTATATAGGTAACAATTTCAGATCCAATAATAATCCTTATAGTAACACTTATAACGCAGGTTGGAGGAACCACCCAAATTTTTCGTGGGGAGGACAATGAAATCAAAGGCAGCAATCTCCTCCAAATTATCAAAATCAACCATATCCACAAGAGAAGCAATCAAAGCTAGAAGAAATGCTGACGAAATTCATGGCAGCTACAGATTCTCGTTTCCAAAAAAACTAAAGTAGCACTTGATGAACAACAAAAATCAATCAAAGGGATCGAGAATAAAGTTGGAGAACTTACTAAGTCAGTAGGACATCTCACGAAGCTGATTTCTGAACGTCAACAAGGATGTCTACCAAGCAACATAGAAATAAACCCTAAAGAACAGGTCCAAGCCATCACCGCTCAAGAAGGTACAAAGGTAGACGAAGCCACTACAGCACAAGAAACCAAGAAAGAAAAAGGTAAAATAGAGATAGCATACGAAAAGCCAAAACTAATAATCAAAGAATACAAACCTCGCATACCTTATCCCGAAGCATTGAAAGGAGATGATTCAGAGGAACAGTTCGGTAAGTTTATTAAACTTTTAAAGAAATTACATATTAACTTACCCCTTCTTGAAGCTCTTTTCCAGATGCCAGACTCGAGGAAATTTTTAAGCCAACTCTTGACAAACAAACGCAAAATAGATAAAGAGCACCACGTGACACTAAACGCAACATGCTCGGTAATGTTACAAAATAGAATACCACAGAAATAAAAAGATCCAGGGAGTTTTACGATTCCATGCTTAGTTGGTAGTTTAACTATTGGTAATACGTTAGCTGATCTAGGGGCAACTATAAATGTCATGCCTTATACAGTGTTTAAACAACTAGGTCTAGGGAAGCCCAACAAACTTGGATGAGTATTCAACTAGCGGATAAAACTGTTAGAATTCCTAGGGGTATTATTGAAGATGTGCTTGTAAAAATTGATAAATTTTTTTTCCAGTAGATTTTGTTGTTTTAGACACGGATGAGGATAATTCAATCCCCTTAGTTCTAGGAGGACCTTTTCTAGCAACTACCAAGACTAAAATTGATGTTGCCATACTTAGCGTAGGAGATGAATCGATTAAGCTTCAAGCTCTCGACTCGGCCAAAACAACAAATGATGAAGGTAAGAAAGTCACTTCAATAGATAATCAAATTGTTCAACTTTCACCGCAGGAAACACCATATAAAGACAACCCTGAGCCGACTCATAAGTCCCAAAACAACAAAGAAGAAGCCTACAAGGGACAACACCTTAGGCTTGACAAATTTGAAGAGCAGAAGATACAAGTCAAAGAAAAGACAGAACCACACGAAGTAAAACCAAAGGAACCGCCAGAAAAGCTCGTAGGGACATCAAACCGCTTCAAAATAGGAGACCAGGTACTGTTAGAAAAAGTAGATCCCCACATCACTTCAACAGACCTAAAACCAAAGGGAGAAATTCTTCTTAAGGTACAAAATATTTTCACACACGAAACAGTCGAGGTAACCAACGCAGCATTTGACACCTCCAAGGTAAACGCTTCTCGACTTGAACTTTGTCATGAAAATAGAACTATAAGCATGAGGGAAGATGTTCAAACCTTTAAACCTCCTGAAATTTTTTTTCGAAAAGTCTAGCTTAAGACTATAACGAGCACTTTTTGGGAGGCAACCCGAGTACTAATAATAATTTCTATTTGGTAGTTTTAGTTTTATTTTTATCTCTATTTTCTCTTTTAGAATTCAATAAATTGAAAAATTACAGATTCCAAGACCACACGGTCTACCACACGGCCGTGGCCATGGCCGTGTGGGCACACTGAATCACCGTACTGACATAGTAGAGGCTGTGCGAATCCTGACCCAACCAACTATAGAAGTTATGGGCTCACCTACCCCACCACGGCCGTGCGAGGTGGCCGTGGGTCAACACTGCGTTTAAAAGCGGCATAGAAGCGAGACCAACGGGCATGGCACTCTAACATGCCTCAAAACACGACTGTGCGTCATGATGGTGCAGAAAAGACGCCCTAGATACACGGGCGTGGGATAGCTTCAGAAGCAAAAATCTATTTAAACCCCTTTCCCCCATCTTCTTTCCTCCTTCTTTTTCTTTCAATTTTTCTGTCTTGCATTAGAAAAGGTGTTCAGACTCTAGAGCTACACTAAAATCATGTCGAAGAAGCGTAAGAGGCCAATCACAATCTCTCTATGGAAGACCGATCTGTATAAGTTCATGCCGGCCACTTCATTCAAACAACAAGCCAAGGGTCTTTGAGACCATATAGTTTTTATTTTTGTTTTCTCTTTTGATTCAATATCCTACTCTTTAACAATCTTATGCTTATTTTAGTTTATTTTAATTTAGTTTCTTGATCATGTCAAACAGTCGAGTTTTAATATTTATAAAAAGAATGATCGAGCATGTAGACTAACTATGACAACGATAGAGGCAAGTGCACCTATCAAACAGTAGTATAGTTTAGGCAAGAGTATCTTATCGAACCCAAGGGAACCTAAAAGTGCTACTACTCACTTTCTTTCTATTATTTAGCTTGAAATACGGAGTGATTGGTTTATTAATCTAAAGACTAATGAAATACTTAAACTAAATGCAAAGACAAAAGAATGGAACTTTGGGAAAAGACTGTGGAAAAACTCAGTTGATTACGACGATACCCTCGAGAAGAATCCACCTATGACTTCTCTTGTTATCTAACTTTTAATTCGTATGACTTCTTTACTTAGCTTGATCCGTGAGACTCCCTAACGTATATTAAACCCTCTCTCAAGGCGAATAACGTCTAACCTTAAGTTAATTAGTAGAACTCTCGTTCTCTTATAATAACCCCCTAAGGAAGCAGTAAATCGATCAATGGACTCTCATATTAGGTTTCACCCTAATCCGACAAAATCTCATCACCCTATATCTAGGTGCTCAATCAAATCTACTTAATTATGTTAGATCTACTCTTAGGCAGGGTCTATTCCTCCTCGACCTAAGCAAATCATATTAAATTAAGCAACATAATCAATAACAAACTAAGTGCTTATCATATAATTTAGAAATCAAATAACAAAATCTATCATAGGTTTCATCCCCTTCAGGTATTTGAAGGGTTTAGTTTATAACAAAATAAGAAAACATCTCAAGAGAAAAGATAAAACAAAACATAAGAAATCCCTAAAACCCCCTGAAGGAATTGAAGAGGAGATCCTCTGTCTTGAGCAGAACTTCGACTTCTTGAGATGGATCAACTGGCTATCTTCGAGTAATTCCCTGAATAAAAGTTCTAGTAGAAAACTCTACCCACCAAAACTCCCCTAGAACGGCCGCATTGGGTTGTTTATATAGGCTCCTTAGATGCTTTACTTGGCTCCTAAGTACCTCCTTCAAGTAGAATTACTATTAAGGTGTTTAAGTAGACCTAGGAGTATGTTTCTTTGGCTTCAAGCATCCAAATCTGAGTGAAATTGCTCATTCCCGTAGCGGGGGCATGCCCATGGCACACGCCTATGTAAGTCGACTTCAGGCCGTGTGTTGATTCTGTTGATTGAGGCACGACCGTGGCACGGTCGTGTAAGTCAGGATTCAGGCCGTGCTTCAGGTTTGTCGATTGGGGCACGGCCATGCAAATCTTGCTTAGGCGTGTCTTTGAATGATTGGCGAGGCACAGCCGTGTGACTTGAAGTCCAGACTGTGCCAATTTCTTGGGTTGGCCCAATTTGGTCCGTTTTAAGCCCGTTTCTCATTCTTTTCGTTCTCGGGTGCTTTACTGAGTATAAAACATGAAAAGAAAGGACAAAGAGCACCTTTTTACATAAATTGAGGGCTAAATCATCCAAAAGCATACTAAATTTGGGATTAAAATATGTTACTTTTACGGTTTACCAAATACCCCCACACTTAAGCTTTTGCTTATCCTCAAGAAAAATTCTCAATTTACAATTAAAACGAACTTTCCATAATTCATAATTCCTATCGACAATGTCTCATCATAATTCATAGATAATTTATACATGGATAATTCAACTCAAAGAGTCTTAAAGATTCAATTACGATAAGTCATACCTTTGTAGTACGAAAACATAGGTGTTTCCCCTTATCTAAGTAATTACCTTTAATTCAAAACCGACAAGGATTGACATCCTCACAAAAGATGCACTCAAATCACTCAAGTGTTTAAGGTTCAAGAATATGCACTCTAAGTCGAACTAAAAGTTAATCCCATAAGCTTACCTAAAATCAAATCTCCACCACAATATATGAGATGATACGCAGATCAAAAGGTCTTTATCAGGGTTGTAACGGGGCTAAGGTTAAGGGTGTGGATACGAGTGAATTAGAGGTTAGAATCGAGATCGAATTGACTAATTACCTAATCTAAAAACAAAGATCCGAATATGAATATTTACATCGAATGAAAACTCATAATACCTACTATTGATAATTACTTATAATAAAGAGTATTTTCATCACTTAAAATTTGATAATACTTTCATACGAGCTTTTTTTTCAACAATTGGAGTTTAAATACTCTAAGCTCTTTTGTATACTACAAATATTGAACAAACTTGGATTTTTTTATTTTTAAGAACAAATATTACATCATAAATGATAAATGTAATTACTGAACTAATATAATTCGGTAACTTAATCAAATCGAACCTCGGTTAAAAGGTAGTCAAAAGAATGGTGATAACCAATTCAAAGGGATTTTGGGTTAATATTAGTGCGTGAGTCAATAAAAAAAAGGTTGTTAGGATTCAACGGGGTTCACTAGGGGTTAATTTGTAAAGGTAGGCTTTTTATGGAGTAAGTGGGTTAAACCTAGGTGCCTTTATCATCTCAGTATATCAAATCATTAATGTGGTCTCGACATGTATAAACAAGGCAAGTTCTAGAATAATAGTTCAAAGTTGACACACTCATAATTAATAAAGTGAGCACGAAAAAGAATATATGCTCTATAAGGCTCAAAATCTCACAAAAATTATGGGTGTTTTTGACATCAATCCTTATAAATTCCAAATTTCAAGGTAGTACTCAAATTCAGTTCAACGACATATTAATTTTTAATTTTTAGAAAGTAGACTTATCATGCTCGATTCTCTAGTATTTTCAAATTAATCATCAATGCACAATTATCAATGACTTATTCTAAAACATATCAATAAAACTTATAAATCATTAGAAATTTCATCCTAATTAGTAATATGAGAAAATACTTAAAAACAAGACTACATTTAGGATTAATGAAAAATTAGGCATTAAATTGAGAATTATGCAAAAAGTTAGGCACTTTTATCCCCCACACTTAAGATGTACATTGCCCTCAATGTACAAAGATAGATAATAACAATTAATATAAGATCAAAAGAGAGGGATAGAGTGCCACTTCCTGAATTTTGGGTGGTTTTCGAGAGTTGGTGCCTTTGGTGGCGGTGATGGTGTTTTCTATGGGCCCGGTGGGGTGGCTACCAACGATCTCTGTGCTAGATGAAGAAATTGGGTATCTTGGCAAGATATAGCCAAGAAATCTAAAGAAACATTAATAATATACTAATATTATAATTAAAGATAAAGGGAATAAAGAGAAGGAGATTAAGAAGAAAACTAAAATTGAAAGAAAAGACTAATGGACAAAGAAGTCCCTATTGTTGGATGGTTCACGAGGTGGGTGTGACCTCTACGGATCTGGTGCATGATTCCCAAGCAGCCTTTAGAACCTAAAACTAAGAAACTAAATTAAAATAAACTAAAGTAAGCATACGATTGTTAAAGAGTAGGATATTGAATCAAAAGAGAAAAAAAAATAAAAACTATATGGTCTCAAAGACCCTTGGCTTATTGTTTGAATGAAGCGGCCGGCATGAACTTATATAGATCGGTCTTCCATAGGGAGATTGTGATTGGCCTCTTACGCTTCTTCGGTATGATTTTAGTGTAAGAGTCTGAACACCTTTTCTAATGCAAGATAGAAAAAAGAAAAGAAGTAGGAAAGAAGATGGGGAAAGGGGAAGGGCTGTGGGGGGTTTAAATAGATTTTTGCTTTTGACGCTGTCCCACACCTATGTATCTAGGGCGTGCTGCTTTGCACGGCTATGTCGCATGGCCATGTTTGGAGACTTGTTAGAGTGCCACGCCTGCTTGTCTCTCCGCCACGCCTGTTTCTAAAATGTGATGTTGACCCACTACGCCTCCGCACTGTAGTGGTGGGGTAGGTGAGCCCGTGACTTTCAGTAGTTGGTTGGGTCAGATTAAAAGATCTGCTATGTCAATAAGGTGATTCGGTGTGCCCACACGGCCATGGCCACGGTCGTGTGCTAGACCGTGTGGTCTGGGAATCTGTAATTTTTTTAATTTATTAAATTCTAAAAGAGAAAATAGAGATAAGAATAAAACTAAAGCTACCAAATAGAAATTATTATTAGTACTAGGGTTGCCTCCCGAAAAGTGCTCATTTATAGTCTTAAGCTAGACTCTTTGAAAAAAAAATTAGGGAGGTTTAAAGGTTTGAACATCTTCCCTCATGCTTATAGTTCTATTTTCATGACAAAGTTCAAGTCGAGAAGCGTTTACCTTAGAGGTGTCGAATGTTGCGTTGCTTACCTCGACTGTTTCGTATGGGAAAATATTGTGTACCTTAAGAAGAATTTCTCCTTTGGTTTCTGTGTCATTGAAGTGATGTGGGGATCTGCTTTGTCTAATGATACACGGTCTCCTATTTTGAAGAGGTTTGATGTCCTTACGAGCTTTTCGGCGGTTCCTTTGGTTTTACTTCGTGTGGATTCAGCTTTTCTTTGACTTGTATCTTTTTCTCTTCAAACTTGTCAAGCCTAAGGTGTTGTCCCTTGTAGGCTTCTTCTTTGTTGTTTTGGGACTCATGAGTCGGCTCAGGGTTGTCGTTATGTGGTGTTTCCTGCGATGAAAGTTGAACAATTTGATTATCTATTGAAGTGACTTTCTTACCTTCATCATCTATTTTTTTGGCCGAGTGAGATCTTAAAGCTTAATCGATTCATCTCCTACGCGAAGTATGAGCTCGCCTGTGGCAGCATCAATTTTAGTCTTAGCAGTTGCTAGAAAAGGTCTTCCTAGAATTAAGGGGATTGAATTATCCTCATCCATGTCTAAAACAACAAAATCTATTGGGAAAAAATTTATCGATTTTTACAAGCACATCTTCAATAATGCCCCTAGGAAATTCTAACAGTTTTATTAACTAGTTGAATACTCATCCTAGTTTGTTTGGGCTTCCCTAGACCTAGTCGTTTAAACACTGTATAAGGCATAACATTTTCCCTAGACCAACTAAGCATGGAATCGTAAAACTCCCTGGATCTTTTTGTTTTCGTGGTAGTATATTTTGCAACATTTTCGAGCATGTTGTGTTTAGTTCCACGTGGTGCTCTTCGTCTATTTTGTGTTTATTTGTCCAGAGTTGTCTTAAAAATTTCCTCGAGTCTTGCATCTGGGAAAGAGCTTCAAGAAGGGGTAAGTTAATATGTAATTTCTTTAAAAGTTTAAGAAACTTACCG
The DNA here is from genome assembly GCA_025506655.1 of Gossypium rotundifolium. Taxonomy (NCBI): domain Eukaryota; kingdom Viridiplantae; phylum Streptophyta; class Magnoliopsida; order Malvales; family Malvaceae; genus Gossypium; species Gossypium rotundifolium. The sequence goes on along the minus strand of CP106728.1, from coordinate 139,996,007 downwards.
AACTGTTCCTCTGAATCATCTCCTTTCAATGCTTCGGGATAAGGTATGCAAGTTTTGTATTTTTTTGATTATTGGTTTTGGCTTTTCGTATGCTACCTCTATTTTACCTTTTTCTTCCTTGCTTTTGTGTGCTGTAGTGACTTCGTCTACCTTTGTACCTTCTTGAGCTATGATGGCTTGGATCTGTTCTTTTGGGTTTATTTGTGTTGCTTGGTAGACGTCCTTGTTGACGTTTAGAAATCAGCTTCGTGATTTTTGTTATCCATCAAGTGCTGCTTTAGTTTTTTGGAAACGAGAATCTGTAGCTGCCATGAATTTCATCAACATCTCTTTGAGTTTGATTGCTTCTCTTGTGGATATGGCTGATTTTGATAATTTGGAGGAGGTTGCTGCCTTTGATTTCCTTGTCCCCCCAACGAAAAATTTGGGTGGTTCCTCCAACCTGCGTTATAAGTGTTACTATAAGGATTATTATTGGATCTAAAATTGTTACCTATATAGTTTGTCTACTCATGTTCTGCTCCTGGTTGGTAGGGTGGGTACTCAGGATTCGCTACATTCTCACTCACTTTGCCTTGCATTACTGGGTGTACCTACGAAGAACATAAATTATCAAGCTTTTTATTCATCATCTCCACCTATGTTAACAGCATTGTTACTCCTGATGTGAAAAATTATTTTTGGGAAGATCCCTTTCTTTTTCGCATATGTGCAGATCAGGTAATTCAAAGATATGTTACAAAGACAGATGCAAACAAAATCATGGAGCATTGCCATTCAGAACCATCAGGAGGACACTACAGTAGAATTAAGACAGCACACAAAATACTCAAATCACGTTTTTATTGGCCCAATCTATTCAAAGATGCCAATAGGTATGTTACCTCGTGTGATAGATGCCAGAGGATAGGAAATATCTCTAAACGTGATGAAATGTTTCAAATATATATGTTATCATGTGAGATATTTGACGTATGGTGTATCAATTTCATGGGACCATTCCCCAATTCATTTGGAAATAAATACATCCTAGCAGCAGTTGATTACATGTCAAAATGGGTAGAAGCGGAAGCCTTACCTACCAATGATGCTAGGGTAGTAGTTAAATTTCTCAAGAAACTATTTTCCCGATTCGGGACACCTAGAGCCATCATTAGTGATAGGGGTACTCATTTCTGTAATACACATTTTGAAAAAGTTCTAAAGAAATATAGAGTATGCCACAGAACAGCCACCCCATATCATCCTCAAACCAGTGGGCAAGTTGAGGTAGCAAACCGAGAACTTAAGCGCATTCTAGAAAAAATAGTTGAATCAAATAGAAAAGGCTGGGCAGTTAAAGTAGATGATGCTTTATGGGCCTACAGAATAGCATTCAAAACACCTATAGGGACATTCCCATATGAACTTGTATATGGGAAAAGCTATCATCTACCATTCGAATTAAAACACAAAGCTTTTTGGGCAATAAAATTTTTGAATTCTAATCTTAATGTTGCAGGAAAGAAAAGAATGATGCAGATAAACGAGCTAGATGAATGGAGAGCTAAAGCCTACGAGAACTCAAAATTATACAAAGAGGAAACAAAGCGATGCCACGATGCTCATCTAAAAAGGTTAAAACAATTCGAGGTAGGGGACTTGGTCCTACTGTATAACTCAAGGCTTAAATTATTTCCAGGAAAGCTAAAATTAAGATGGTCTGGCCCATTCATGATTAAAACAATTTTTCCATACGGCACAATTGAGGTAACTCACCCCACTAAGGGCACATTCAAGGTAAATGGTCTCCGACTCAAAATCTATAATGGTGCAGATTTTGGAGATATGAAAGAGGAGCTTCTGCTCCATGAACCTTCTTTTAGAATCAAAAATAGGGAAAGTCTAGCTTAAGACTATAAACAAGCGCTTCTCGGGAGGCAACCCGAGTACTAAACCACTAACATTTTATTTTTATCTTGCTAACACCTCACAAAAATTAGACCAATAGAAGTGCAGATTTTTAAACACGGCCATAAACACGGGCATGCCAATGACCGTATGCAAGACACGGCCGCAAACACAGGCGTGCCATTAACCGTGCATAAACAGGAAAAAAATGACCTTCTCAAACACGGGCTGCTATAACAGACCATGCCGGTGCATCAAAACCGTGTCAAGTTACTGACTTACACAACACGGGTAGAAAACGCCCGTGCCTCACAACCGTGCAAGGTTATTGACTTGTGACACACGGGCTATACACAATCGTGCTATCCCACCGTGCTAATATACTGACTTATCGGACACGGGCGTGTCAAGAGTCGTGCCCAAACAGAAAAAAATTTCTATAGTCAACACGGGCTGCGATACCAGAACACGCCCGTGCGATCGAACCATGTGAAGCTACTGACTTGCCCAGCAAGGGCATGCCCAACGGTAGCATGGCCGTGCCAATAACCCTAAACGCGCCCAATCCTGAAAAATGCAAAAAGCACGGGCGATTTCAAAATGACACGGGAATGTTAAATAACCACGCCCCCTCCTCTATAAATAAAATCTAACAGCTTTCTTCCCCAAATCCAAACCCGAAAATTAGTTTTAAACCCCTCCTCTCCAAATCCGGCCATAAAAACCAGACTTCCCTCTAAAGCGGCACTCTTTCTCCACAACTAACCCACCACGACCACAAAGACTACAGGTGCTCATACACCACGCCTCTACCGGTAGTGTTCACACTGCTAAAACCAAATTTCACCACCAGTATCCTTCAACCGTGCTCATCATCCACCACCACTCTGGTTTCTTTTCTTCACACTTTCGCATATTTCCTCTTCATTTAAGTTTTTGTTTAAATTTAGACTAAAAATTTTTTTTTGATTCATGTTATTTAGTTTATTCTATTAGTTTATGATAAAACATGATTTTTGTTTGGTTCATTTTCTTTTAGATTGCTTCTTGTTTGCTTTAGTTATTTAAGTTTTAACAACATGATTCTCATTATTTGATTAATCTTAAGCTTTGCTTATTAATACATGTTAGAAGAATTGGTGCTCTACTATTGTAAAATTTTATTGTGTAATTCTAAAATATATTGGTTGAACTAGAAAAAAATTACTTTACATTAGCAGGAAATATGTCAACATCTCGAATAAAATGCTCAGTCCCAAGTAAGAAGAGAAAAGGGCCCGGATCATCTTCCGCACGTGTATCTTCTGAGTTTCGACATCCATTTCTCCGGTTCCCTCAAAACACTCAGGAAGAGTGTTACAAGGCATTCCGAGAATGGCCCTTAGGCACAGGAAGGTGCATTGACTGGAACACCGTTGAACAAATAGGACTAGCAACTAACATCCGGACCCTCATTTCAACCAAACCATGGGAGCAGTTCTTCTTAATCATCGAGCCCACATACCGAGCTAACACTAGAATTTTGCACAACTTTTACTTTGCAAGCAAAGTGATGGCACGATTTGTGAGTCGGAACAGTGCAATTCCGGTTAGGGGGTATGGTACGTCAGTTAAGCATACCCCAATTTAGCATAGCTCTCGGACTTTATATAGACAAATTTAGAGAGGAAAATAACCTCTCCGAGTTAGACCAAGAACTCCTCATAACCCCTTAGCTTCTTGGTGACCTAGCACCCACCACTTAATGCTTACCCCGATCGATCGAAGGCAACAGCCCTTGGACCACCACTGAGATATATCCACGCCATCCTAGCCCATACTATCACAGGTCGATGGGAAGGCATCGGCGTGGTAAACAAGCACGATGTCTACTACTTATTGTGCATATCAGAGGGGGGACATTTTCGATTTGGCATATTTCATCGCCTATGCTATCCAACACCAAACAGAGCCGCACAGAAAGGAGATTCTATCAATGGGGTACATCACTAGGCTGGCTCGACACTTCAACCTCTTCAACACCGATGATCAGATCACCTCCCTCACACTGATGGGTAACATGGTACCTCAAGGCATCCAGACGATGCTACACATGGGGATGATTAAACATCGTCGAGGGGCCGACCCCCTTCAATACCGATTAGCAACATCCACAGATGAGGGGGAGCCCGAGGACATTACTGGCGATGTCCCACCAGCTCCAAGGCAGTAGCGATCCCATACAGCAACATCATGGATAGATATCTCTGCATGCCTCGACCAGTTCAAGCAGTATTTCGTTGACAACACTCGACATTTTGATGGGATAGAGGCCACCCTCCACCAAATATGCCAACACCTCCATATCTCATCACCAGCCCCACCACCAAATCAAGACGATGAGGAGGACCTTTGAGTCCTTTTAATTATCTACATTTTATTGTCTTATTTTTAGTGTTATTTTTATTTTTATTTTTCCTTTATTATCATAATTTGCTATTTTTCTTCATTCCAAACTTTTATCATTACTTATCTAATCTTCGAAGTATTCCTAACATTTATTTATCTTACACCCCCAAAATATCTAACAGATGACTTCACAGTTCCAATCACACACTCTACATACACGAACAAATCACTAGGAGTAATTCACAAATACATAAGTCATCTTCCATCCCGAACACTGCCAACTCCCGAAAATCACCCAAAATTCAGGAAGTGGCACTCTATCCCTCTTTTTTGATCTTATATTAATTGTTATTACCTATCTTTGTACAATGAGGGCAATGTACATCTTAAGTGTGGGGGGATAAAAGTGCCTATCTTTTTGCATAATTCTCAATTTAATGCCTAATTTTTCATTAATCCTGAATTTAGTCTTGTTTTTAAGTATTTTTCTCATATTACTAATTAGGATGAAATTTCTAATGATTTATAAGTTTTATTGATATGTTTTAGAATAAGTCATTGATAATTGTGCATTGATGATTAAATTTGAAGAACTAGAGAATCGAGCATGATAAGTCTACTTTCTAAAAATTAAAAATTAATAGGTCGTTGAACTGAATTTGAGTGCTACCTTGAAATTTGGAATTTATAAGGATTGATGTCAAAAACACCCATAATTTTTGTGAGATTTTGAGCTTTATAGAGCATATATTCTTTTTCGTGCTCACTTTATTAATTATGAGTGTGTCAACTTTGAACTGTTATTCTAGAACTTGCCTCATTTATACATGTCGAGACCACATTAATGATTTGATATACTGAGATGATAAAGGCACCTAGGTTTAACCCACTTACTCCATAAAAGGCCTACCTTCATAAATTAACCGCTAGTGAACCCCGTTGAATCCTGACAACTTTTTCTTATTGACTCACCCACTAATATTAACCCAAAATCCATTTGAATTTGTTATCACCATTCTTTTGACCACCCTTTAATCGAGGTTTGATTTGATTAAGTTACCGAATTATATTAGTTCAATAATTACATTTATCATTTATGATGTAATATTTGTTCTTAAAAAATAAAAAATCCAAGTTTATTCAATATTAGTAGTATACAAAAGAACTTAGAGCATTTAAACTCCAATTATTGAAAAAAAAGCTCGTATTAAAGTATTATAAATTTTAAGTGATGAAAATACTCTTTATTATAGAATAATTATCAATAGTAGGTATTATTAGTTTTCATTTGATGTAAATATTCATATTGAGTTCATTGTTTTTAGATTAGGTAATTAGTCAATTCAATCTCGATTCTAATCCTCTAATTCATCCCGTATCCACACCCTTAACCTTAGCCCGTTACAACCCCGATAAAGACCTTTTGATCATGTATCATCTCATATCTGATGGTGGAGATTTGATTTTCGTGCAAGCCTATGGGATTACCTTTTCAGTTTGACTTATGAGTGCTTATTCTTGAACCTTAAACAATTTGAGTGATTTGAGTGAACCTTCAGTGAGGATGTCAATCCTTGTCAGTTTTGAATTAAAGGTAATTATTCATATAAGGGGAGACACCTATATTTTCATACTACAAAGGTATGACTTATCGTAATTGAATCTTTAGGACTCTTTGAGTTGAATTATCCATGTATAAATTATCTATGAATTATGATGAGACATTGTCGATAGGAATTATGAATTATGGAAAGTTCATTTTAATTGTAAGTTGAGAATTTTTCTTGAGGACAAGCAAAAGCTTAAGTGTGGGGGTATTTGATAAACCGTAAAAGTAACATATTTTAATCCCACATTTAGTATGCTTTTGGATGATTTAGCCCTCAATTTATGTAAAAAGGTGCTCTTAATCCTTTCTTTTTATGTCTTATACTCAGGAAAGCACCCGAGAGCGAAAAGAATGAGAAACAGGCTTAAAACGGACCAAATTGGGCCAACCCAAGAAATTGGCACGGCCTGGACTTCAAGTCACACGGTTGTGCCTTGCCAATTATTCAAAGACACGCCCAAGCATGATTTGCATAGCCGTGCCCCAATCGACAGACTTGAAGCACGGCCTGAATCCTGACTTACACGACCGTGCCACGGCCATGCCTCAATTAATAAAATCGACACACGGCCTGAAGTCGACTTACACGGGCGTGTGCCATGGGCGTGCCCCTACTACGGGAATGAGCAATTTCACTCGGATTTGGATGGTTGAAGCCAAAGAAACATACTTCTAAATCCGCTTAAACACCTTAATAGTAATTCTACTTGAAGAAGGTACTTAAGAACCAAGTAGAGCATCTAAGGAGCCTATATAAACAACCCAAGGTAGCCGTTCTAGGGGAGTTTTGGTGGGCAGAGTTTTCTGCCAGAGCTTTTATTCAGGGAATTAGTCAAAGATAGCCAGTCGATCCATCTCAAGAAGCCGGAGTTCTACTCAAGACAGAGGATCTCTTCTTCAATTCCTTTAGGGGATTTTAGGGATTTCTTATGTTTTGTTTTATCTTTTCTCTTGAGATGTTTTCTTATTTTATTATGAACTAAACCCTTCAGGTACTTGAAGGGGATGAAACCTACGACAGATTTTGTTATTTGATTTCTAAATTATATGATAAGTACTTAGTTTGTTCTTGATTATGTTGCTTAATTTAATCTAATGTGCTTAGGTGGAGGAGGAATAGACCCTGCCTAAGAGTAGATCAAACATAATTAAGCAGAGTTGAGCGAGCGCCTAGAGATAGGGTTATGAGATTTTGCCAGATTAGGGTGAATCCTAATATGGGAGTCCATTGATCGATTTACTGCTTCCTTAGGGGGTTATTATAAGAGAACAGGAGTTCCACTAATTAACCTAAGGTTAGACGTTATTCGCCTCAAGAGAGGGTTTAATATAGGTTAGAGACTCTCACGAATCAAGCTAAGTAAAGAAGTCATATGAATTAAAAGTTAGATAACAAGAGCAGTCATAGATGGATTCTTCCTGAGGGTATCGTCGTAATCAATTGAGTTTTTCCACAGTCTTTTCCCAAAGTTTCATTCTTTTGTCTTTGCATGTAGTTTAAGTATTTCATTAGTCTTTAGATTAATAAACCAATCACTCCATATTTTAAGCTAAATAATAGAAAGAAACTGAGTAGTAGTACTTTTAGGTTCCCTTGGGTTCGATAAGATACTCTTGCCTAAACTATATAGTACTATTCGATAGGTGCACTTATCTCTATCGTTGTCATACTTAGTCTACAGGTTCAATCATTCTTTTTATAAATATTAAAACTCGACTATTTGACACGATCAAGAAGTAACTAATGAGTTATAACCTCTCAACTTCTAACTAATTAATTAATTGATAAAAACTACTTATCTATCGATCTCGTAGTTCAAATCAGGTTGAATTAAGAGATACTCGGTAAACTATTCTCTCAAGCTCATCTACTTATATTACTTCCTAGGGTTGTCAACTTATGGTTAAAGTGTACAAAATTTAAGGCAACTAATTCTAAGGCAAACCCTAATTCTTTCGTTAATTAATACCACCTCTGATCATTAATCTCTCTATGGGTTTAGCTACTCATGAATCTAGATGAAGAATTCCTTAAGCTTAATTAAACATGAAAAAAGATATTAAAAAGATAAGGGAATAGAAAATTTATCCATTTTAGTATTGGATGCACTCGAAAGTTGAAAACCCTTTAACAATTGCCGCGATAACTTTGACTACAATTGAAAACCATAGAAAAACTGTAAATTACTAAAAAAATGAAAGCTTGGAATTTAAATTAAATCCATGTCTGAGAAACAAAGAAAATTTTATTTTGAAGCTAAGACTAAATTGGAAAAAAAAATTGAAAACTAAAATTAAAATACTAAAGTCTACTATAAAAAATAGCCTCCTTAGCTTAACCTAACATTATTGTTTATAAGCAATTGTTTCTACCCTAATTAGGTCAAATACAACACATTAGGCTAAATAAAACATGTCGTGCAAATAAAAACACCCTTTATAATAATTTTCTCTCTGTTGTAGTGATGTCATAACACCACAGGATCGATGTCGTGACATTGAACATTGTAGGTTACTTTTCTTGCATCAAACTGTAGTGTTACGACACTTCATGCTAGTGTCATGATGCTGGAGTTGTCCTTAGTGTTCCTTGCCCTGAAATTTGTGTCCTGCACAATAAATTGACTCATTAGTCCTTCCTTAGGCCCATATTGGCCCAACGAGTCATTCCATTACCAAAATATGCATAAAAATGCTTAATTCACTAAAATTAAATCTGTAACACCGTATACCTGACCAAATCAGCTAGTCCAGGCATCGAATGTCATAATCAAACCATATTACTTAACAAAATTTCTTACCTAATTTATTTACACACTTAGACAATATCAAATTTCAAAGTTTAACTTCAACTATAACTTATACCATACGAGTGTTAATTTCTTACAAACTTTCAATCGTATTAAGTTTAATAGTTATTTACAAATTTTATGATAAGAGTTCAATACAAATTTATCCAAATTAATCCTGAAGCATGGCCTCTAAGAGCTCCCCACTATATGCAATAAACAACTACCATGCCCAGCATTCAAATCAAGCAGTGTCTGGCTTGGTCCCTCCACTCGATTCCCGAGTCAACATCTACCTTGCATACGAGGTAGTAAATTCATAAGTTCAATCCAACTTAATGAGATCCTATGCATTTGTATTCATAGAAGAATCTTAAAATAGGGAAAGTGAAGCTTTACACATAGAACTAAAACTCTTTATGTTTCATAGAAGATCTATGATTCATAGAAGATCTACGATTCCACTAGCATAACCAATGCCTCGTTTACTCTAAGCTAACTTTTAGTGGTTTAACCGTGATTTTGCCATAACTACGAATCCTTACCTTACTCCCCTATTGGATTCCATAATTATTTGTCGTATTATCTCATCAATTATTAGCTTTTTGACTTAGCCGATACTTGATCCCTTGCTTGAATAAGGACTCTTTCTAATATCCTCATTCACGGGCTTAGATATGATACAGGGATGACTAGATAACCTCCTCATTTTTCTTGGCAGACTCATACTCGTAATGTAGCCCCAAAGTACTTATTCACCTTGGTCCCATATTTTAAGATACTCTAATTAATATATATTTCTTAGTGGGTTATCTTTTATATCAGGTATCCTTTAATCGGTTCCACCCTTGGTCTCACATGGTCTTTCTCATGTTATATGGCCCTGACAGACTTCACTTCTTGCTATTTTTTGGTTGACTCCCTACCTAAGGTAGTTCTCCGGAGACTACCTTGTTGATAGTCCTTGTGGTCCTTCCCACACTTTGTAATTCTAACTGGCATACTCTCCATGTAAACCCTTGCGAATTTTATTGGTTATTTAAATTTGTTGGCATTCCATTTTATAAGGTCTTTTGATGGTATACTCATTATTCCTACTACCTCTTAATCAATTTGAAACTAGGAATTTATCCTATATTAACCCATTTTGTATCTGCTTAACCATTGTGGGATCTGTGACTTTTCTGGCAGACTCTTATTGGTAGATGTGGTACTTGTCAATGCATTGAAGTAATTTCTCCTTCCTTTCACATATACATGCGTTAGAATGCTTCTTATCCTATTTGTCCGCATTCTTAGACACTTTTTCTAGCTTTTTCCCATATTTGTAGTTTGGCGGTTTCTTTTTCTTCACCGTTTACTCACGTTCTTAGACACGCTACATTCAACCAACTATTTTACTCTCCGTATGAGTCTTACAATGATTCCTTTTTCCTTGCTCTATCAGTTTCTTGGTTTATCATCTTGTCAGAATTTATCTAACGCGATATCCCAACTATTGTCCTAGTCGAGCTCTGGTCTTACACATTACAACTCCATGTTTATTGTCTTGGTGAACTCTATTTGTTGTCATACTCTATTTGTTGTCATAGTCGAGCTATGGTATTACATAATATAACCCCATTTTTATTTTCCAAGCAGTCTCTATTCGCTTCTATAGTCGAACTATGGTCTTACACATTAAACCTCTTCTAAGGTGTCACCTTAAAGGACCTATAATCTGTCGTCGCGGTGTCGCTCCATAGAGTCAATAAATCACCGTCATTGTGTCGCTCTAGTGAGCCAGTTGGTTACCATCGTCACAGTGTCACTCCATAGAGTTGATAGACCATCTTCATGGTGTTGCTCTATCGAACTAGTTGATATCATTCCGTGATGCCACCTAAAATCCTTTTAGTGCCTACTTTAGTCTACCCATTCCTCTAATACGAAATTGATTCCTAACTTCAACTATCCCGTCATGGTACCTCCATCGGTACCTTACATATCATATAAACTTGAATGACACACAAAGCAAGGTATTTACCATAAAACACATAACACACCAATAATACAAACATTATGCGGATAACATTTGGAATCAAACAATATTCTTGTACAATGATATACATCCACAACATAATCTGTCACCATATTCATTCATGATAGTAGATTTAAACAACTCAAACAATCACAACAATTTTCATCAATTACCCAAAGATGGAGCACAAAACTCACATTAAATTCTTCATCGTCAACTTAACTTGTCCTAGCATCAGAGCTTCATCGACTTGATAGCTAAGCATGAAAATAATTTATCGGTTAATTCGAAGTCATTCAAACCTTAGAACCCAGATCCTAGTTTTAGAAATTTAGTAGGCAAACCCTACTCTCATTTCCTCAAATCCACGAGTATAGAAAGATAAGAAAAGCTTACAAATTTTATAATTTTCCACTTTTAGGTTTTAATTCTCACGACTCTCGATCCATGCAAAGCTCCCTTAGGTTCTCTCATCTTCATAAAAATCAAAAAAGACGATGCAAGTAGGAAAAAATTACAGAAAAAAATTGAGGAGAGTTTTTCCTTATTTCTAGAACTTCCACTCTCACCTATATATATAAGTCCAATCTACAGTCTCTCAAACCCTCTTAGCCAATCGTCGATAATCATTATGTTTCTCACTATGGAACTAGCTAATCCATCCCAACCAAACCAGAATTAAAGCTTATATATTTACCCAATAGTCACAAATTTTCCCAAAATTCCAGGTAGAGTCCACCAACTTACCATGCGTTCAATTAGGTCTCAAAATTCCTTTAAATTAGAGTTCTTATAGAAATCCAGGTGTGACAACATCTCAAATGCTAAAATTGGAAAACATAATGAAATAATATTAAAGGACTAAAAAGCAAGCTCATTAAGTGCCTAAAAGACTCTAATTTGCCATAAAAAATTGTTGCTAATCAAACTTCCCCACACTTAACTCATTGCTTGTCCAAAAGCAAACAAAACAATAACATTGTAGCAGCCCAAATTAGGGCCTAAATGAAATAGTGGTTTTAAAACCATGAATTTGAGGTCAAAATATTTATTCTGGTTGAGTTTTAGTGTTTATTGAGTGATTGAATGTTTGTGTGAAATTTTGGTTGAGAAATTTTATTATTTGGATGTCCAATTTGATAAGTTGGACTAAATTGCAATAGGTGAAAAGTGTGTATTATAATCCATAAAGGTACTTGATTGAGATGGGTTTTTAAATTGGGAGTCCTTGGTTGGTAATTAGACCATTATATTATAGTTTGGACACAAAATACCCATAGAGGGATAAAATATCTAAAGGATTAATGAAGGGCAATTTGGTCATTTGGCTAATAAAAGAAATAAAGGGAAAATAAGGCTAAAATTTTGTCCATCTTCATCCTCTATAGCCGAAATTTGCAAGGAGCCATAGCTAGGGTTTTGTTTCACTTTCAAGCTTGATTGTAAGTACATCCTAGCCCCATTTTTGATATTCTTCGTATTTTTAAAATCCACGTAGCTCGATCTATCTATTTCTACCACTATTTTGAGTTAGAGTTTGTGTTTAAAAATTTACCCATGGATGACATAGTATTTTGATGTCTAGTGGTAGAATATGAAAGTTTGAAGTGTGATAAACAACTTTTGCTAGATGATTTTTGGTGAAATTGATAAAAAGGACTTATTTGGAAAAGATGAAATAATATGTGTATAAAATGTAAAATAGTTAAAATTGTGGGCCGCTAAAAGAGATAATATGGATCGGCTAGGCTTGGGTGTGTGAAAAATGAACACATTTCATTTTGTGAAAAATGAACACATTTCATTTTACGAGCTTAGGGACTAAAGTGTAAAAAATTGAGAAAGTTAGGGACTAAATTATAAATTTTGCAATAGGAAGATTTTGGACTGATTTGAATAAGTGTATATTAAATAAGTTAAATGTGTTGTTATAGATCAAGAAGAACGTGGATTCAACCTTGACAAAGGAAAAGGCAATGTTTCGGACTAAATTGCAAATTGACACATTTTGTATCGAGGTAAGTTTATATGTAAATGATATATGCTTTTTATTTATGTTTTACATATTAATGTATTATGTGAAATGTGATTGAATATTATTGATATTTATTAGAATGATGAAAAGTGAAGAAATTCCCGAATGAACCTTCGGAATAGAAAAAAGGAAACGGATGAACACCGTGTTTATTATTATTGGTGGGCTGTGTGCGATACCATCGTGTTTTTATTATTGTGGGTGGGCTATGTGCGAAACCATCTTGTATTTGGTATTATTCCAAAGTGTTCATCGGGAAAATTTGACTAAGTAAAATTACGTGTGACAATGTGGTGACAAGTGTAGAGTTATAAGTGCTTGTGAAATAACGTGTGACAATGTGGTGACAAGTGCAGGGTTGTATGTGCATGTATTTGTGAGCAATGTCTATGATATGTATTTGGAATGTAGTAAGGTCTGAAATGAGTAAGTGCAGCTACAAGGATTTGAATTGTTCTTGATTGATAAGTATGTGGTATGATGTTCATTGTTTACATATAGACTTACTAAGCTTAAAGCTTACTCCCTCTCCTTTTCCCTTATTTTATAGTGTCGCCAAGCAAGCTCGGGATACAGAGATCATTAGAGGATCTTCCACACTATCCACACATTTTGGTATATTGAGATTTACATTGACTTATGGCATGTATAGGAATTTGGTTATTTTGTAAGTGTTATAATTGCTTGGCCAAGAATGTGGTCTATGTCATTTGATATATCATTTTGTATAAGGCCATGTGATGTGTCTAATATTGGTTTTGTTATAAGTCAATGATGAGGCCTTTCATGAATGAGTTTGCTTGCCTAAGTGGAATAATTGATAGCATGAAATTGAAGTGTGGCATGAGTATGGTTATTAAATGGTGCATGAATGCTCTTAATGTGGACAAATAGATGTCTAATAATAACATGATAAGTTTGGTTGAACATGGTATAAGTGTGGATGCTTTCCAGGGTGACAAAAGGCTTGGTAAATAGCCTTATAATTGTCCACAAGGGTAGACACATAGGCGTGTGTCTAGACCGTGTCTGACACACTATAACACCCCAAACCCAGCCCATGCATCATGACCGGATCTGGTATGCTACGGGTTGAATCTTGAAAACTTTACTCTGAAGGGTTTTGGAAAAACTTAGTTTATTATAGCCGAATAATCAACTAAATGTGAAATTTTGGAAATAACTTTAATTTTTGCGTTGATTGAGTTTGAAAAGCCCATTTATCATTTCATTATATATTTAAGACTTTGGAAGAAAAAAAAAACATAAGTTTGTAAAACCCAACATAACAAAAAAAATAATAAATCGAAACCTAAGTTATGGAGGCCTTATTACAAAAACATTCCCAAAAATTAAAACTCAAATGAAAACAAAAACGAAAATAATCTATGTAGACAATAGTCTTAATGGCCCCTCGAGTTCGCCTCAACTCCCATGTCCACGAACTACTGCTCATCTGAAAAGTGGGAAAAATAAAAGGGTGAGTCACAAAGACTTAGTGTGCAAATCTCGAAATCACATAAAAGCCTTGGGCCCGCAAACACATTATGGGACTTGGCCCATACACAATGGTAACAAAATATTCATGCAGCATGGCCCATCCCAAACCTAAGAGTCCATCCTCTACACACTCCCATACCAACCATCACACCGTGGGGATTTCTACAATCAACCCTCCATCCGCTACACACCATATCGATCACTATGTGACCTATGTGGCAAAGCCACCTGTAACACCCCAAACCCGGTCAGCACACCACAACCGGATCTGGCATGTCATGAATGATAGCTTTTTAAAACGAAAGGATAATTTTCTTTAGAAAACCCTTTTAGAAATCCGTGCTTAAAGTCTAATTATTGTTGCAAGTTTTTAGAAAATATTCAAGTTATCTTTGTTACAATATTAACGTGATGTTACCCGATGGCAACGCTTTAAAGAAAAAGCGAAGGAGTTATAGTTTTGAAAACATTGCGTTTTGCCGGTTAATTAATAAAACCATTTATCCCACATAGTCAAAATAATAGAAATAATAATAAAAAAATGAACAAATCTTAACGGCCTTATTACATAACCCAAAACCAAAATTGAAAATTTAAATAGTAACTAAAAGAGGTCAAAGTCCAATGAACATGCATGGCCGCCTCGAGTCCTCCTGGCTCTATTTTCACAATCTACTCATCTGCAAAATATAAGGGAAGGGGTGAGTCACCAAGATTCAGTGTATAAATCCACAACCCGATAGTGCATTCACTTACACAAACTATCAGTAGCAATATGCAAATCATGCAAAACATGCAACCCATAACCTAGCCATCCAAACACTTTTAACTACCCCGTGTGGTCAAAACCACTGGTGACCGTAGTCAGAAATATATCGATGTGGTCAAAACCACTGATGACCGGAGTCACAAATCAAGTGATGGGGCCAACCCATCGTGTGGTCAAAACTACTGATGACAATCCCGTAAATAAGCTCGTGGGGCCAACCCACTGTGGTACCAAACCACTGGGAAAAGTCACAAATCGATATGTGGTCAAAACCACTGGTGGTCAAAACAACTGGGACTTAGTCACAAAATATAATATCTAGACGGGGCCAACCCGTCATGTGGTCAAAACCACTGGTGACAGTCCAAAATAAATCATCCCCCTCCTCTCATCAACCCATCATCATGTTCATAACATACATGCCATAATATCGAATAATCATGCAAATAACATATAACATAGCATCCAACAGATCATGATGATGTATACTAAAGATCGCATAATCGGGTACTTACCCGGTATCCAAGCTTATGCCCACAAGACAAAGTCACCAATACCAAGGGTTATACAGTAACATAATAAGCATCATTAAACTAATAAAGTGTGTAAGCGTTTACACACCTGTCTATACGTAGATCTAATGTGAAATCCCGAAACTACGCGAAACTAACGAGATCTCGAAATGTGGCTTTTCCTCCTTCCTACAATTGGCCACTACTTGTTAGTAACCAAAAACCCATTCGGCTAAACTAACAATCCCGAGGGATATGCCGCACAAAGGTAATACTCACCTTAATGCCGATTTGGTCTCCTACCAAATCCCAAAACTTTGTGATAAATCCTCCCCCCTTGCAATCGGCCAACACTAGCACACACAAAGGTTAGCCTTCGGCTTTTGATCAATTAAGAAATAGATCTTGAGATGTTAAAACCCTTACCTAGATCGACCACCAATCCCGGAGATTCACTGCGTTTGGCTATACTCCTCCCTACAATCAATTTTAACACACCATTAAGAATCCAAAGGCCATTCGGCCAAAACATAAAACCCGATACCAAATAAGTTTGTCGCCCCTTACCTTGATGACTGCTTTGGCCTTTAAACACCACAGATCGGCACCCCCTATTGGTGTTAAGGGTTTCGGCTACCACATGGGACAATAATAAGTTAAGATCTCGATTACCACGATTGAAGAAATATCAAAAGAAAGACAGAAGAGGTTCGGCATTACTCAAATCGGTCAAGAAGAAAAGAAGAGATCCCTTACCAGAAGATTCGGCTATGTCCCCAAAAGCAAACTTGATTTTGGCACTTAAGATGATGAAGAGAAATCGCAAGAAGAGAGAGATTTATGAGCCAAGTATTCGGCCAAAGTACTTGATGAAACCGAAAGAGAAACAACAAGCTTTCGGCTTTCGAAATAAAATAGAAAAGATGGGAAAGATGGGATCAAGATTCAGATTGAGTGGTGGTTTGATTCGGGAAAGATGGTGAAGAGAACAGAAAAGATAGGTGTAAAGGGTTCAGCTATGGTGGTTCGGCTTCAAGGTTTCAAGAAGAAAAGAGATAGATGAGGGAGATGAATATTTCGGCCAAGTACTTTTAGAAGAAAAAGAAATAAAAATAACACTAAGGAGCTTAGAGGAACATTCGGCTATACCAATAGCTCCCCAAAACCGATAGCCCCCTTGCCCACAGTCCCCTATTCGGCCAACTCTACCCAATTGAGTTTGATAAGATTCATCCATCCAATTCAAATCTGATGATCACATCCTCATCCATTCAAGAGAGTCCCTCCTGAGCACTCTTCCCTCTAGCTTGTGGTGTCAAAAATGAATAAGCGGAAAGGGATTTTTGCAGCTCGAACCAAGGTTCTCCTTGATCCCTGTGGCGTCACTTCCCTTGTGATTTAAGTGGCGCTTCCTTGCCACTTTACCAAGGCACTCCTTGTGTCTAAAACTCTTAATAATTCCTTTTAACCCCTAATTCTTCTAGCTCCTTCTTCTTAAGTGATAAAACAAAATTTTAGCTATGTCCCGGGACTAACCCAAGATCATGCCTAAACCCCAAAACATGTTAAATGAATATTATAGACAATTCATCACATGCTACACAAGCAAAACGTAGAACCCCGCTTTAATGATGTTACAGTTCTACCCCCTTAAAAATAATTTCGACCTCGAAATTACCTGATCAGAAGAGTTGAGGGTATTGCTGTCTCAACACGTCCTCTGGTTCCCACGTGGCCTCCTCCGTACCATGGTTCTGCCATAACGCTTTCACCATGGGTACTGACTTTCTACGCAGAACTTTAACATCCCGATCTAAGATCTATACCAGCTCCTCCTCAAAAGACAAATTTGAGCTTACCTCAATCTCTGCAACCGGCACAACGTGTGATGGATCTGATCGATAGCGCCCAAGCATCGAAACATGGAAGACGTCGTGAATCTGACTTAGTTCTGCTGGCAACTCAAGCTGATAAGCTACTGGTCCTACTCACTTCAACATTGTGTACGGCCCGATAAACCTAGGGCTTAGCTTCCCTTTCCATCCAAACCTCAGCACCTTCTTCTATGGCGATACCTTCAGAAAAACCTTATCACCTACTGCATACTCTATATCTTTATGTTTAAGATCGGCGTAAGACTTTTGCCTGTCCGACGCTTCCTTGAGACGAGCCCGAATCACCTTAACCTTATCCTCAGTTTCTGCCACCAACTCCAAACCCAAGACATACCGTTCACCTAACTCTATCCAACATGTAAGAGTACGACACTTTCGTCCATACAGTGCCTCATATGGTGCCATCTGGATACTCGCTTGATAACTATTGTTATAAGCGAATTCCGCCAATGGTAGATACTCCTCCCAACTACAACTGAAATCTAGAACACAGCCCTTAGCATATCCTCTAAAATCTGAATCACCCTTTTAGACTGTTCATCAGATTGCGGATGAAAAGCTATGCTGAAATCCAACCTCGTTCCCAAAGCTTGATGCAAAGCTCTCAAGAACCTCGACGTGAACCTAGGATCCCTATCCGAGATGATTGACACTGGCACTCCATGCAACCTTACAATCTCGGCCACATACAAATTTACTAACTTCTGGAGCGAATAATCAACCCTCACCGGTATAAAGTGAGCTGATTTGGTCAGACGATCCACAATCACCCAGACTGAGTCCTTTTTACTAGGCGTGAGGGGTAGCCCACTGACAAAGTCCATGGTAATCCTTTCCCACTTCCACTGAGGAATCTTCTTTGGTGAAGTAATCCACGATGTGATTGATGCTCAGCTTTGACCTGCTGACACGTCAGACATTTACCCACAAACTCAGTCACTTCCCGCTTCAACCCTGGCCACCAGAACTACTTTCGCAAATCCTGGTACATCTTGCTACCTCTAATATGTATAGCATATTGGCTGCTATGTGCATCCTGAAGAATCCTCTGCCTCAACTCCACATCCTTCGACATACAAGCTCTCCCTTGGAAACACAATACTCCATCGTGAGTCAAGCTGTAACCTTCCAAACCATTACTCTGTACTTGTAGCCTTCGAGCATTTAAACCCTCATCCACTAATTGCTTCTCTTTGATCTGATCCACCCAAGTCGACTTTACTTGCAATTCCACCAACAAAGTCCCATCGTCATACAGACTAAGGTGAGCAAACATCGCTCTTAAGTCCACTACCACCTTACGGCTCAATGCATCAGCTACTACGTTGGCCTTGCTCAGATGATACTCTATCGAACAATCGTAGTCCTTCAATAGCTCAATCCATCTGCGCTGTCTCAAGCTCAAATCCTTCTGAGTCAGAAGATACTTCAGACTCTTGTGATCTATGAAAACTATCGACTTTTCTCCGTACAGATAATGCCTCCAAATTTTCAAGGCAAAAACCACCGCAGCCAACTCCAAGTCATGCATCTGGTAGTTACCCTCATGCGGTCTCAACTGTCGAGACGCGTACGCCACTACTTTCCCCTCCTGCATTAGCACACATCCCAAGCCAGTATGTGATGCATCGCAATAGACCGTGAATACCTTTCCTGCCTCAGGCTGTACCAGAATCGGAGCTTCCGTCAAAATCTTCCTTAACTTATCGAAACTTTCCTGCTGTTTCCCCGTCCACACAAATGGAACTCCTTTCCTCAATAGCTTAGTCAACGGTGCCGCGATCAGAGAAAATCCTTCCATAAATCTCCGGTAATACCCTGCCAGACCTAAAAAACTCTAAATTTCTGCAACCGACCTAGGCGGTTTCCAATCCAACACTGCCTCAATCTTACAAGGGTCCACTCTAATCCCTTCAGCGGACACTACGTGACCCAAGAAAGTCACTTCCCTAAGCCAGAATTTGCACTTACTGAACTTGTCAAATAGCTGCTTCTCCCTCAGAATTTGCAATACCACCCGCAAATGTGTATTACGATCCTCCTCAGTCTTGGAGTACACCAATATGTCGTCTATGAATACTACGACAAACTGGTCCAAGTACTGCTGAAACATCTGATTCATCAAGTCTATGACTGTTGCTGGTGCATTAGTTAACCCGAACGGCATCACCAAAAACTCGTAATGCCCATACCAAGTACGGAATGCCATCTTATGAACATCAGCCTCTTTCACTTTGAGTTGATGGTACCCCGACCTAAGATCTATCTTCGAGAAAACTGATGCACCCTTAAGTTGATCAAACAAGTCGTCAATCCGAGGCAACGGATACTTGTTTTTGATTGTCAACTTGCTCAGCTGGCGATAATCTATACACATCCACATTGTACCATCTTTCTTCTTAACAAAGAGCACAGGTGCTCCCCAAGGAGATATACTTGGTCGAATGAAACCTCGGTCCAACAACTCCTGAATTTGGGCCTTTAACTCCACCAATTCCTTTGGCGCCATCCTATACGGGGCTATAAACACTGGCACAGTCCCGGGTAACAGGTCTATACCGAATTCCACTTCCCGATCCAGAGGTAGACCCGAAGGTTCTTCTGGAAATACATCAGCGAATTTCTTCACTATTCAAACATTTTCCACTGCTAACTCCTTGGCCTCCAAAGCACACACCCGAACCAGAAACGCTTCACAGCTCTTCCTGACCATTTTCTCCTCCTTCAGTGCAGAGACCACATTCGATAAGTACTTCCTCCTATTACCTATCATCACCACCTTCTCACCTTCCATTGTCCTCAACACCATACGCTTAGCCGCACAATCTAAACTGGCCTCGTACTTCACCAGCCAATCCATCTCGAGAATCAGATTGAACTCCCCAAACGGTAGTTCCATCAGATCAGCCAAGAACACGACCCCTTGAAGTTCTAAGGGTACATCCCTATATAGTTTACTTACTTCTATAGAGTGACCTACAAGGCTTATCACAGTCATCTTCCTAGAAGTAATCTCAGAGTCTAAGTTCATAGTTTCCACTATGCTACTTGCTATATACGAGTGCGTCGAACCCACATCTATCAAAGCATTATAAGGAAATCCAAAGATTAGGAACGTACCAGTTAGGACGTCCGGTGCATCACCCTCCTCTCGATGCCTTGCTGCATAAACCAACCCAGGCTATCTCGCCTCTGCACCACCTGCACCTTTGCCTGGTGCTCCACGGCCTCTACCAGAGCCATTACCTCCTCTAACAGCACCACGGCCCCTCTGTGGCTGCTGACCATCCCTTCTATTCTGAGTACGGTTCTGATCCCTAGTCTGCAATCTAGCTGCCCACTTTGGACAATCCCTCACTCGGTGCTCCATTGACCCACACTCAAAACATCCTCTATTTTCAGTCCAGCATTCTCCCGTGTGAGACTTTCCACACCGAGAACATCGTGGCGACCACTGAGTATTATCAGTAGTAGGTCTAGCAGCTTGATTCGGCCCACTAAACCTACCCCATTTTTACTGATTCTCGCTTGACCCAGATGATCCAGCATTCATTTTATTCTATCCCCTGTCCTGATTTCATCTTACCGACTGTTTCACTTCCTCAGCAACTTTGGCCTTTTCCACTAAGACCACAAACTCCCTCTCCTATTGTGGAGCAATCAGTAGCCTTAGATCATCCCTTAATCCATCCTCGAATCTGACACACCGCTCATGCTCCGTTGCTATGATGCCCCGAGTGTATCGGCTCAACCTTAAGAATTCTGCCTCGTACTCTGATACAGATTTATTCCCCTAAACTAGCCTTAGAAATGCCTTCCTTTGCACATCAATGTAGCTAGACCCAACATATTTCTTCTAATAAGCTACCTTAAAATAGTCCCAAGTGAGATCATCCACTGCTGCACTATCCCGAACCGTGAGCCATAACTAGTATGACTCATCTCGGAGAAGCGACACTATACCCTTCAGTTTTTCCTTAGCAGTCAGATCCAAGTCGTCCATAATTCGTTCCGTCGCTTCCAACCAATACTCGACCATATTGGGAGCCACACCAAAACACCTCGAAATACCTCGGCTCCGTTGGCTCGGAGTCACTCGAATCTGAATTTTTGAGCTCCGTACCCACTAACACGCTAGCCACTCTTTCTAGTACTGCATGACATCGCTGCGACATCGCATCCTCCCCGTTTGATCTTGATACCCAACACGGCATTTGGTGGTGGTGGTATCTCATTCTCGGACCCTTGACCGGACCTAACGAGGTTCGATATCTGATTACTCGACTCTACCACGTCCTCGCACATTCCGACCACGTCCCCTAGTACTCATGTCTATAGTTGCGATTTATCTGTTTAAGAGATTTTTATGAATTAGTCTCTGTTCCACTTATTGCCCACAAATAAGTTTTATGTAGAGAAATTTAGTAGTGGTTCTTTCGATCATCGCACAGTTTTCAGTTCAATTTCCTACCCTCATTCCACGTGTAGGGGTATTCTCGTCATTTCACTACCCAGGGGTATTTTCATAATTAGCCTATCAAGGTATTTTAGTAATTAAACAGGGTTAATTGGAAAACTTTACAAGTCATAGATGTTTCAAAAATTCCAGAAATCGAGGGCGTTTTGGTAATTTTATAAACTAGGGGTATTTTCGTAATTTTCTATATTCCAGGGGTATTTTCAAAATTTTTCAAAATATGATTCAAGGTGATTCTACAAAATAAAGGTATTTTGAAAATTTTCAATTCAAGGGTACCTCGGTAATTCTCCGTACTAAGGGCATTTTGGTAATTTTACAAGTCAAGGGTAATTTGGTCATTTTTCAAATCAGGGGTATTTTGGTTTTTTCAAATCAGGGGTACTGTGGTAATTTCAAAACTAAAGTTTAAAGTGTTTCGAAGCAAATCGGTTGGTCCCTTTCGAGTTTTAGTTATGAAGTTTAGCCTGTGAATAAGTCGTCTTAACTGGGGTGAACCGTCACTACGCACTAGGTAGGATTCGGGTGAAGAGGAGGTGAGTCACTAGGACTGCTTAAATACCAAGCTCCCCCCTGAATCTAATCCTAGACATGCGCACAACGGTTGCCACACCCTTAGTTCAGTGACGTACTCATAGGTTTGTTTAGTAGATCATTAAGTCTTATGTAATTTGTGTTGGAGTAAGCTATTCCTAGGGTTCAATAATTCCTATTCTACTAATCTATGATCCCGGAATACCCATTTCCCAACATATAATTCACACAACAGTCAAAGGTACTTGCCTGGATGGATTGGTGCCGGAGACTCGGTGCCATGCTGTTCAACCCACGTACCCTTTTCCACAAAACTTTTTAAGTCCTAATTTAAAACATTTTGGGCCTTGGGCCCACAGCCGAGCTTTTGAACTTGGCTCTGATACCAAAATTGTAACACCCCAAACTCGGTCAGCACACCACAACCGGATCTGGCATGTCACGAAGTGATAGCCTTTTTAAAACGAAAGGATAATTTTCTTTAGAAAACACTTTTAGAAATCTGTGCTTAAAGTCTAATTATTGTTGCACGTTTTTAGAAAACATTCAAGTTATCTTTGTTACCATATTAAGGTGATGTTACCCGATGGCAACGCTTTAAAGAAAAACGAAGGAGTTATAGTTTCGAAAACATTACGTTTTGCCAGTTAATTAATAAAACCATTTATCCCACATAGTCGAAATAATAGCAATAATAATAAAAAAAACCAAAACAAATCTTAGCGGCCTTATTACATAACCCAAAACCAAAATTGAAAATTTAAATAGTAACTAAAAGAGATCAAAGTCCAACGAACATGCATGGCCGCCTCGAGTCCTCCCTGCTCCATTTCCGCAATCTACTCATCTGCAAAATATAAGGGAAGGGGTGAGTCACCAAGACTCAGTGTATAAATCCCCAACCCGATAGTGCATTCACTTACACAAACTATCGGTTGCAATATGCAAATCATGCAAAACATGCAACCCATAACCTAGCCATCCAAACACCTTTAACTACCCGTGTGGTCAAAACCACGGTGGTGAAACCACTGGTGACCGTAGTCACAAATATATCGATGTGGTCAAAACCAGCGATGGCCGAGTCACAAATCAAGTGATGGGGCCAACCCATCGTGTGGTCAAAACTACGATGACAATCACGTAAATAAGCTCGTGGGGCCAACCTTTGTGGTACCAAACCACTGGGACAAGTCACAAATCGATATGTGGTCAAAACCACTGGTGGTCAAAACCACTAGGACTGAGTCACAAAATATAATATCAAGACGGGGCCAACCCATCATGTGGTCAAAACCACTGGTGACAGTCCAAAATAAATCATCCCCCTCCTCTCATCAACCCATCATCATGTTCATAACATACATGCCATAATATCGAATAATCATGCAAATAACATATAACATAACATCCAACAGATCATGATGATGTATACTAAAGATCGCATAATCGGGGACTTACCCGGTATCCAAGCTTATGCCCACAAGACAAAGTCACTAATACCAAGGGTTATACAGTAACATAATAAGCATCATTAAACTAATAAAGTGTGTAAGCGTTTACACACCTGTCTATACGTAGATCTAATGTGAAATCTCGAAACTATGCGAAAGTACCGAGAACCCAAAACTTGGCTTTTCCTCCTTCCTACAATCGGCCACTACTTGTTAGTAACCAAAAACCCATTCGGCTAAACTAACAATCCCGAGGGATATGCCGCACAAAGGTAATACTCACCTTAATGCCGATTTGGTCTCCTACCAAATCCCAAAACTTTGTGATAAATCCTCCCCCTTGCAATCAGCCAACACTAGAACACACAAAGGTTAGCCTTGACTTTTGATCAATTAAGAAATAGATCTTAAGATGTTAAAACCCTTACCTAGATCAAGCACCAATCTAGGAGATTCCTTTGCGTTCGCTATACTCCTCCTACAATCAATTTTAACACACCATTAAGAATCCAAAGGCCATTCGGCCAAAACATAAAACCGATACCAAATAAGTTTGTAGCCCCTTACCTTGATGACTGCTTTGGCCTTTAAACACCACAGATCGGCACCCCCTATTGGTGTTAAGGGTTTTGGCTACCACATGGGACAATAATAAGTTAAGATCTCGATTACCACGATTGAAGAAATATCAAAAGAAAGACAGAAGAGGTTCGGCATTACTCAAATCAGTCAAGAAGAAAAGAAGAGATCCCTTACTAGAAGATTCGGCTATGTCCCCAAAAGCAAACTTGATTTCGGCACTTAAGATGATAAAGAGAAATCGCAAGAAGGGAGAGATTTATGAGCTAAGTATTCGGCCAAAGTACTTGATGAACCAAAAGAGAAACAACAAGCTTTCGGCTTTCAAAATAAAATAGAAAAGATGGGAAAGATGGGATCAAGATTCAGCTTGAGTGGTGGTTTGATTCGAAAAAGATGGTGAAGAGAAGAGAAAAGATAGGTTTAAAGGGTTCAGCTATGGTGGTTCGGCTTCAAGGTTTCAAGAAGAAAAGAGAGAGATGAGGGAGATGAAGATTTCAGCCAAGTACTTTTAGAAGAAAAAGAAATAAAAATAACACTAAGGAGCTTAGAGGAACATTCGGCTATACCAATAGTTCCCCAAAACAGATAGCCCCCCTTGCCCACAGTCCCATATTCGGCCAACTCCATCCAATTGAGTTTGATAAGATTCATCCATCCAATTCAAATCTGATGATCACATCCTCATCCATTCAAGAGAGTCCCTCCTGAGCACTCCTCCTTCTAGCTTATGGCGTCAGAAATGAATAAGCAGAAAGGGATTTCTGCAACTCGAACCAAGGTTCTCCTTGATCCCTGTGGCGTCACTTCCCTTGTGATTTAAGTAGCGCCTCCTTGCCACTTTACCAAGGCACTCCTTGTGTCTAAAACACTTAATAATTCCTTTTAACCCCTAATTCTTCTAGCTCCTTCTTCTTAAGTGCTAAAACAAAAGTTTAGCCATGTCTTGAGACTAACCCAAGATCATGCCTAGACCCCAAAACATGTTAAATGAATATTATAGACAATTCATCACATGCAACACAAGCAAAACGCAGAACCTTGCTTTAAGGATGTTACACCACTGTTCGCTTATGCGAACTTTAGAAAATACATTATAGTATTTCGACAGCTATGCTGCCTGTCATAAAGACCGATCACTATGTGACCTATGTGGCAAAGCCACCGATCGCCTCGTGACCTGCTCCCCTTCCATAAGTTAATCAATCAATCCCATCCCATGCATACACACATGCAGGAATCAAGACATCAAGCCATTTAAACAGATCTCAAACTTTCACATACATCGATACACATAGAGATGTTTCTATGATTACATACCTGGCATCCCTTGCCTACCCTTTTTGGGTATTACGACTGTTCATACTACCTCTCTTTCTGGCTTTTTGCCTATATCATACACATATATTACAACAACACTTATGTGTTAAGGATCTACACACCTGATTACGGTTATGACGGTACCCTCAATGTCGACACTATTAGAAGCCGATACGATTGCTATCATCTAAGATCTTTGTTAGGAAGTGGTCCACAACGTGACCAATCTCAAACAGCGAACACTTCTCGTTTCTTAAACTTAGGGATGGGGTTTACGGGCCCAATCCTCTCCTTTGCCTGATCCATATTTGATTCCATCAAAAGTCCTTGTCAGAACTACTATAACGAAGTAGGGTTGTTAAACCATATTTTATGATTTAAGATCTCAAATATGATAGCGAATCTAATAGGAATCTAAAGAAAACCCCTTACCTTGAAATCTCGAAATAGTTAGGATACTTAAAGATTAACGGTTTCTGACTTTTGAGATCTGGATGATTCGATTTACTCTAATTTCCCGAAGTGCCGCCCAAAAGAACATAAGATTAGTGAAAAAGTCAAACTAAAGATGGCCTATCAACCAACTAGCCATTCGGCTATGGTCTCAAAAAAACTGAAAGAGAAGGAAAAAAGAACAGAAGAAATTGACACTCACCTTAACAAAGAGAATTCAGCAACTCCTAGGAAATCTCGGCTTTTGAGAAGATCAGAAAGAAAGGATGATCTCAAGAGATCTGCGAAGATTCAGCTTTGATGAAGAAATCAACAGAAGAGAATAGGAGGTATTTGGCTATGGAGATGAGAAGAAAGTTTAGAGTTTTGGCTTTTAAATGAAAGTGAAGATGAGAGAATAGGCTTAGAGATTTTGGCTTTATGGAGAAATCGGCACAAGAGGAAAAGAATGGAAAAAGAAAGTGAAGTGCGAGGTTTCGACTTTTGAAGAAATCAAAAGAAAGAAGTTGCAGAGACTGACTGAGAGTTTCGACACAGAGAAAGAGAAAAAGAATAGGGTTCAAATGCCGGAATTGAAGAGATACCAACCCTATTTATAGAGAATTTTCAGCACTTACTTATCAAAACCCGAAAGTGCCCTTCCTGATAACTGACAATTAATCAAATAGTAGGGGAAATTTCGACACCCCTTTGCCATATAGAAACCGATTTCTTTCCCCCTCTAGGAGATGGAATTTTGGCCATCACTGCACTCAGTAGATAACTCCTATCTTTTCTTCTTTATCTTAATCTATTCATACCTTTAGAATAGGCCTAAATAACACCACCTCTCCCTACTATTATTAGCACAATATCCACATTATCCAAACAGATAAATCTCCCTATTTTAAAGCATCCTAGCCGCCCTCACTCTCCTCTCCTTTGACGCCAAAAACAATTAAATAAGTGGGTAATACGACTCGAACCTTGGTTCCCTTTACTACTTTTCACTCCACTATCCACTGGGCCACTAGCCCATTTTTGTGTTTTAATTCGCGGATAATATCTTTTAAGCCTGGACCTATCTAGCTTTCCACTTAAGTACCCAAACCAAAAATTTGATTAAGGCCTCAGCCCAAACCTGAGCCCAATCTGAACCCCTTAGACACTCTAATTATCACATTGAACGTAACACACATCAAATGCAAAGGCCCATTAATTCAGGATGTTACACATACGGTCTGCCTCATGGGCGTGTAGCTTGGCCGTGTGTCCCCTGCACCTAATTTGTGAAAAATTAAGTTCATCAGACGTGCTAACACATGGGGATGTGCCTTGGCTGTGTGACCTAAAATGTATGCCGATGTCATAAACAAAATATCTAGGTTTTTGCACACGGGAAGAGACACGGGCGTGTAAAGGACACAGCCTAGGACACGGGCATGTGCTCGGTCATGTAAAACCCCTGTAGGTTCGAAATGAAAAATAAATCCACATGGGCTGGGGACATGGGTGTGTTCGACCACACGGCCTGCCCACATGGGCGTGTGTCTAGTTTTTATGTAAATTTTCTAAATTTTTCTGAAGTTCTTGGTTTGGTCCTGGACCGTTCCTAAAGTATGTTTTGGGCCTCGTAGGCCCATTTTAGGGACTTTAGGATTGAATATGAAAATTTTAAATTGAAAGAAATTTTATGGCTGGATTTTGCATGAAAGTTTGTGTTTTTTTTTTTTTTGTAAGGCCTCGTACCCTGTTCTAGTGTTGAACATGAGTAAGGGTGTTACAAACATAATGAATGAAAAATGAAAAAAAAACTAAACAATGCTTGAGCATGCTTTATACACGAGATTAGTTGGAACATGCCAAATAGGTGAGATCAATTAAATCTACAATTCTAGCTAGATAGAGAAACGAATACTGATTTTAACTCAAACACGCTAGTTCAACAAGTTATAAGGTGAAGAAGTTAAAGTTAGTTAAGCATACACTTCAATCAAAATGAACACACGAGCACCATATTTATGCTTAGAGACCACAAATAATTAGAATTTCACATACTTAGTTTTGTTCGTTCATACTTTGAACTCTAATATAGTATTTTACAAGTATAAGTAATTCAACGAGTATTTGTGCAATTATGAGTAAGATTTTCTCAAGTACTCATGCTACATAATTTGTTTTTGATCAGCTGGTTAATGCCACAGCAATAATGTGCAAGCGTACACTATCGATGCAAGTATAGTAAACAGATATGAGTTTTCAAATATCGATCCCACGAGGATGGTTGTTTTTGTCTATCAATGCCAGTGCAATAAATAGATAGGAATAAGACAAATTGTGAATGTAGTTGTCAAAACAATAACTTGAAAAACATAAGATAAAATATGATACAAACAAACTGGGATCCCCAACGTGAATATTCAACAGAATGCTAAGTGGTCACAATGTAACACCCCAAACCCAGCCTAGAAGTTAGGCCCGAATCTAGCGTGTCACATTGAAGGAAGTTGAAAAGCTAAGCAGTTGTTTAGAAAAGTTTTATCAGATTTTTGAACTCCGAGTTCGTTGTTTGTTTGAGAAAAATGCGATTTGTCAAATGACCATTTAAAAGTTGTTATTATTTTGAAAAATTATTTTGTTATGAAAGTTGAACTTGTATCGTTGCGTAAACATGATACTTTAGAAAACGATTGCTAATGTTTTAAGAAAACCCCG
This sequence comes from Gossypium rotundifolium, assembly GCA_025506655.1. Taxonomy (NCBI): domain Eukaryota; kingdom Viridiplantae; phylum Streptophyta; class Magnoliopsida; order Malvales; family Malvaceae; genus Gossypium; species Gossypium rotundifolium. The sequence continues at coordinate 139,967,089 of CP106728.1, read as the reverse complement.
TATTTATAAGTTTAACAGTTATAAATGAAAACATAGAAAAAATAAACCAATGGCCTTATTACAAAATATTAACCCAAAATAAATAATCTAAAAGAAAAGAAAAAAAATCAAAATTACTAAAGTTCACGAGTAGTATCTCCGATGTATAGCCACCCCTGAGTCCTCCACGGCTCCCAATCCTCAACCGCTGGGAATCACCTGAAACATTTAATAAAAAGAGGGGGTGAGTTTATGAAAACTCTGTGTACAACCCTCATCGGTAAGAACATGCATCACAACAATCTAGCCGAAGCCCATTATAGTAACGGTGGCAATTGGGCCTTAGCCAAAAATAGCCTCAGTTGAGCCTTAACCCATATCATATGTCACAGTAGATAATGTATGCAATGCGATGCAAACCCAGCCCAACCTAGATTTTTCATCCTCTACACACCACCCGTACCGGTGATCACTCAGGTGGGATTTCTACAATCAACCCTCCATCAGCTACACTCCACATGTGGCACCTAGCCACTTGGTGACAGTCACAAAATCTCATATGTGGGGCCAACCCACTTGTGGTACCAAACCACTAGTGACAATCCCGAATAATCATATATGTGGGGCCAACCCACTATGGTACCAAACCACTAGGACGAGTCACGGAATCATCAATATGTGGTACCAAACCACTGGTGGTTCCAAACCACTAGGACTTAGTCATGAATCAAGAATGTGGGGCCAACCCACGTGTGGTACCAAACCACTAGTAACAGTCTTAAGCACTTCCCCTCCTTACATCATATCCAACCCATGCGTAACATATGCGAACCAAATGAAAGTATCATGCTATTTAAAAGAACAGTATCATTATGACATACATTTATTACCTCATACATAACATTAAGGTACTTACCAAGTATTTCAACCATACCCATAGAAGCAAAACGACTATCCATGTAGTCACTTCGGCTTTTTAGCCCCAAACGATTAGTATCACATATTAATATTAAAGTGTGAAGCTTTACACACAATCACGCTAATCAACCCCTAAGGGTATAACAGTAATTTTATGCACCGAGTGTATTCCAGTAATTTACCTACCACGGGTAATTCGATAATTTCGCAAACCAGGGGTATTTCGATAATTTTACAAACCAGTGGTATTTTGGTAATTTTATAAACCAGTGGTATTTTGGTAATTTCACAAATTAGGGTATTTCGATAATTTTACAAACCAGGGGTATTTTGGTAATTTTACAAATTAGGGTATTTCGATAATTTTGTAAACCAGGGGTATTTTGGTAATTTTACAAATCAGGGTATTAACGACCCAATAGAAGGTCCACTGTCGCCTCGAACGACTCAAGTCAAACTTTTCTATTTATCCCATTAAATTACTAGGGATACTCAAAGACGCATATTCATCGTTATTAACATAAACATGAAGCCAATGCCACATTTCAGATATAGTCTTACATGGGATCACCTCTGAGTGCCTATGCCATATACCGGATATGGTCTTATACGAAATCTCATAGAAGTATCGATGACATATCCCAGATATGGTCTTATACGATTCTCATATTCAATGCCGAAGCCATATCCCAGATATGGTATTATACGATTCTCATATTCAATACAGAAGCCATATTCCAGATATGGTCTTATACGGGATCTCAATTAAGTGCCGAGGTCATATTCCCAACATGGTTTTACACGGGACCTTATCCATCTCTTGTCTCGATGATATTATTCTCACATTTATCATAGTCCAACCGGGACTTCAACATCTCAAATTTTATCATCCTTCTCATTCAACACCATTACTCAATTTCATAGAATATCATGTATCATTTCGATATCAAACATTCTCAAACATACTAGCATAAATGTTGAATTTATCACATACAAACTTACTTCGATTTCAAAATAAGCTAGATTGCCGATCTAGTCTGATACTTTGTTCTTTCCTCGGTCGAGGTTAGTTCTTGGTTCTTCTTGATCTATAATAGCAAATTAGCTCTTTTACTTATCACATTAATAAATGCATTTAAATAATCATGCTTTGGCAAAATTACTATTTTGCCCTTAGACTTTCACAAAATGACCATTTTATCCCTATGCTCAGAAATCAATTCTAATCAAATTTCTTCCTTTAACGAGCCTAGGTGAACATTTATTTCTCTTATGGAAACCATCTAAACTCATTATTTCACACATTTACCTCATCTTTTACAACCTTTATAAAAAGGTCCTTTTAGGTGTTTTTATGGTAACACCTTTAGCAAAAGCTGTTCATCTAACAACTAAGACTCATTTTCTTCCATAAAAATGTAGCAAACAACATACATGCTCACATGGTAAAACTCTAAACTTTTCACCTTTTCAAAAATAGTCCCCTCATTAGAAAGCTTAAGCTTTAGGGGTTCCAAAAGTACAATTTTTATCAAGAAATGATCACTAGAACATTTACTTGTAAGGAGAAGAGTGTACTGAAATTTTTGAGCTTTCAAACCTCTATTTTGCTTGTATTTTTTGGTGGAAGAAGATGAGTGAAGAGAAGGATATCATCTTTTCTTTATTTTAATATAAAACAATCAATTTAGTTACCAACCCTTTACCAACTTTGACTAATTTTGACTTCCTTGTCCCCTATGGCCGGCCAACCATCATTTAAGGGGATAATTGCCCTTTAAAGACCTCTAAATAATATTCTATGGATATTAGGCACCTTTAGCTTATAAAATAGAACTTTTGCACTTTTTTTTGCAATTTAGTCCTTTTTCGCGATTAAGCACGAAATCGCTAAAATTAAAGCACCAAAATTTTCATGCACTTATATAATCATGCTCTAACTCATAAAATAACATGAATATAATTTTATCTGACCTCAGGTTAGTGGTTTTGAAACCACTATTCTGACTAGCCCCTAAATCAAGTTGTTACAGAATAGGTGATTGTCGATGCATTAAACTATAATGAATATCTTACCAAGCTTAACTTCTATATTTAATCTAAGAATTAAACATGCACATTAGTCACACCTTCCGATGATGTAAATGGAACATTATTAAGAACAAGTGGATGAAATTACTCTAATCCTCAAGCAACTTTCATTGTCATGCTTGTTAGCTTGAACTGTCACTGCACCTTCGAGTGTCAGTGACTACAATAACACTTCCATGCTAAAAACATTCAAACCCAAATATTAAACCGTGGAAGTAAGATTGAAAAAAATAACATTTAACCCATAAATCATGTGTACTTCCATATTAACATGAAATCGAATGTAATCAACAGCGTTAGAAAAGAAAAATAAAAGACACAAGTGGAGAATACTATTCCTAGACAAATCGACTTAAATCTATCTATTCCTTCTTGTGTTTCACTCATTGTTCCTTGTTAAGAGCTAAGCTAAATCTTTTTAATGTCATTTCACCTGTCAGAGCTTAAGCTGCCATAGCCAAAAGTTTTAAGGGATAGGTTGAAGAAGATAATCCAAAAAAAAAAAAAGCTCTCTTCATTCTTTTCTTTTTATGTGAATATTTATTATTTTCCCCAAATAGCCCAGGTGTCCTTTTCATCAGAATCATGCAACCTCTGTACGTACAAGTTAGTTGTACCAGACTGGATAGCTTATGCATTTTTGTTCTTATTCAGACAACTGTCTGGTACGGTGACAATTTCGGGCGTAATCTAAAATTACTCATGCAGCATCAGTACCAAAATATGACAAAATTAAGGGTAGATAATCTAAGATCCACTGAGTTATAAAATGTAAATTACTGAACTGAAAATACTAAAATATGTGCTAAAGATAACTAAATGGGAACAAATTAACCAATAAGTAGGAAGAAAACATATGTTCTTTCTAGTACTATCATACCCCAAAACTTGAGTTTTTACTTGTCCTCAAGTAAAATAGAAGCAGCAAGGCTACACAAGAATTCATTAAGGTAAATGATCATTCAAGCAACTTGAATCACCTAAAATCCAAATGAATGATTCACATTCAGATGACAGAATATTACATTAACAATACATAAGTATGAATGAATAAGATTGCTTCATCATCAAAACCAGCACCATGCTTAAAATCCTAAATTCTATATACAACACATCATTTATTGTACAATATATGTTTTTTTTTCTGTGAACAAGGGTTATCGTTGAATTACTATACCCTTGTTCCTGAGATGTAACGATGGAGTGCAACAAACTCCTAGGGAGTACGTAATTGTGCCGACAGACACTCGTGTAGCGACGGCCTTTGTGTAATATCAGGGATTTTGGGGCTTGTGCATGTTGCTTATATATATGTGGAAGCATGTCTGTGTGTATGTGAAAAGTGTTTTATGAATTTTGTGAACCTTAGTGTGTAGGTGAATGCCTTAAGAATTATTTGATTTTAAATTTCAAAGAGGGGGCTAAGCTTGTTAGGCCTTAAGAAAATGAGTTGCGGAATGATGACACAGAGATGGGCTTGGTTAAGTGGCATGAAGGCGCCACTTAGGGCCTTAGAGTGTGACACCACAAGCAAGGGGAAAGGGCCTAGGTTCGAGTCACAAGGGGAGCAAATAGGAGTTTTATTTTGCTGCAAGGAGGAGAGGAAGTGGACGGTACAAGGACACTTCAAGATAAAGTGTAGATCAAGTTAGAAACTTAAAGATTCGGCTAAGGTAGAGTGAAAAGGGGGATTGAGTGGAGAGAGGAAGAGTTGGCCGGCCAAGGGACTCTTTTGATGGTATTTTCGACAAAGGGGATGTGAGTGAGGCCAGTTGTTTCTTTTCTTCTCATTTGTGCCTCTGCCGAATTCTTTAGCAAACCTTTTCTTCCTCTTTTATTTTGTCAAAGCCAAAAATAGGATCCTCTTAAGCCCTTGCCGATTCTCCCTAAGTCTCATACTCTCTCTTTTCTTTTCCTTGTTGAAGCCGAAGCACTCCTTATGCAAGCTGAGACTTTCTTCTTTAGAAAGCCATAGCCGAATGTGCAATTACCATTTGAAACGCTTAGCTGAATGTTGTTGTGGGTTTTAGAAGCCCGGACCTTTTCTCTTTTAGTCTCTTCAAGCAACGTGGTGGTAAGTAATTTCTATCCTAGCAATCGATTTGGGTTCTCTTTCTTTTAAGTGTGCCGAATCAAGGATTAAGCCTTGGTTTAGGGATAGCCGAATATGCTTGTGCCATGATATGTGTTTCTTGTGAAGGTAGCCAACATGAAGGAGCATTAAAGGAGAAGCTTTCGAGATTTGTAGAGATCAAGGTAAGTCAAAGTGGTATTCGGCCAAAGGCCATTCTCATAGATTTATGCTTAAAGCCGATTCTAATAGTGGTTAAGTAGGGATATCGACAACTTCAGGTGCAAGCAAGAATTTCGAGATTTAGACGACCTAGGTAAGTGGTTGGTAACATTCGGCCATAGGCCATATTTTGGGTATTTAAGTGTTAACCGATTGTGACTTTGGCTTTTAGGAGGAAATCGACAGAAGTAAGCTGAGGTTTTCGGGATTCAGATCCACAAGGTAAGTGCTTAAGATATTCGGCCAAGGCCTATTTAGTGACTTAGATCTATTTCCTATTTATTCAAAAGCCGAGAACTAATCTGTGAAGTGATTTAGTGCTAGTCGATTGAAAGGAGGAAACACTACAAAGTTTTGGGATTTGATTAGTAATCAAATCGGCAACAAGGTGAGAATTTTAGTTGCGATAATCCTTCGGGATTTGATCATTTGGCCGAATGGCCTTTAGCTAAAATGGTTAGTGTTGGCTGAATGTAGGAACTTGAGATCTAGAGGATTAGATCGGGACTTTTGAGATTTCAGTGAACTCGCTAAGTAAATCAGGTGTGTAACCTACACTGAATCTTAATGATTTACGAATTTAATTTAATATATATGTTAATAAGACTGTGAAAGATATGTCTTAAGGTACCATTCAATGGTACGGCATATTCAGGTACGTTATTCTCTAAAACTATGTTAAAAATGATACAATACCTGTTATGACACCTATGTGAATATTGATAAGAATGTGAAATAAGGCATAAGGCATGATGTTGCATGATTTGTATGACATGGGGCATATGGGAAATTGTTTAAAGGGGAAGTGATCTGGTGGTTTATACCACAATATCGAATGTGGTGACTCATGTCACAAAATCGAATGTGGTGACTTATGTCACAAATAATTATCTGGTGGCTATGCCACAATATATATAAGGCGATGAGCATGTAAATGCTGCGGCGCCTTCGATGATGTGTAGCGGATGGAGGGTCGACTTAGTAGTCCCCACGGTGTGATGGTTGAGTGCGGGTGATGTGTAGCGGATGGTTATCTAGGTTTGGGTTCGGGTTTGCATCATTGATTATAGTGTTTTATATGTATGATTTGACATGCCTAAATTGATTGAGAGTTTGTGTTTGGTGGTTACACATTGAGTCATTTGACTCACCCGTTGTGGGATCTTTTCAAGTGACACTCGGTAATGGGCCAAGATTGGCGGGGAGCTTTATGGTGGCCATGCTCAGCTCAGAAATTATTTTGTTTTGGACTATTTCAGGATTTGTTTTGATGTAATAAGGCTATAAGTATTAAACTAATTATGCATGCATTTTAACTATTTTAGTATGGTACGATTTGATTTTTATCAATTTTAAAGTTCAAGTAATTTTTCTTAAGAACAAAGATTAAATGTTTTGACACATAATCAACACAAATCAACTATTCTTCAAAAACACACAAAAATTTTGGCAAAACTTCAAATAAGTTTCGAATAATTTTTCCCTAGAAGCATGTCAGATCCGGTTAGGGCTTATGGGTCGGGTTTGTGGTGTTTCTGTTTGGTATTAGAGCCCGGTTCAAAACTCAGCCTTGAGAGCTTTTTGGGCGCAAAATGTTTTCTTTTGAAAATTTGATTTTACTAAGAAATGAGCAGGTTTTCTGGCATGGCACCTAAGTCTCCGGCCCGAAGTCCACCCAGTAAGTACCCCTAACTCCTCTGTGACTTGTATGTGGGAAATCATAGGGACGTAGATTAGTAGATTAGGAAATATTAAACCCTAGGATTAGGCTACTTCAACACCAAGTTACATAAAACTTAAAGTCTAACCAAACAAACACGTATGCGAGTCGTGGAGTTAAAGGTGTGGCAACCATTGTGCGCATGTCTAGGATTGGATTCATTGGGAGCTTGGTATTTAAGCGATCCTAGTGACTCACCTCCTCTCGCTCGAATCCTACACAGTGCGTAGTGACGGTTTACCCAACCAAGAGTACTCAATCACAGGCTAAATCCAATAACTAAAACCGAAAGGGACTAGCCATATTTTATAAAACCCTAGTTTTAAAATCACCAAATTACCCTTTTGATGTGTAGGAAAACTATTTTGAAAAATTTCCAAAATATTCTCGATTTACTAAAATTACCTAAATACCCCTAGTTTGCAATTAACCAAATTACCCCTAACTTGTACAAATGACCACAATACCCTCAGTGTGGAAAGTTATCGAAGTACCCTCAAATTAAAAATTTTAAAAAAAATATACGCTTGTTTTGAAAAAAATCACCAGGAACCATATTTCGCGAAAAATTACCGAAATGCCCCTGGCTTGTAAAATTACAAAAAAAAATACCCCTAGTGTATAAGATTACCATTTTACCCTTGAAATTTTCTCATCAAGCATTTCAATTTTGTAAAAATACCAAAAATCTCTATTTTGCAACATTTTCAAATACCCTAATTTGAAAAATTACCAAAATACCCCTATAGGATAAAATTTCAGAAATATCCCTAGGTAGTGGGAAACAACAAGCAATGACAACTACAACATTTTTACGTAATGAGCATAAGTTCATGAATGTGATTGAATGAATGAATTGAGGCTGTATGTGTATGAAATCGAAAGAACTACTCCTAGAACTATTGACCATAAGGTATTCGTGATAAATCGGTGGAACAAAACTAATTCATAAAATTCATTAATCGGATAAGCGATTGAAGTATGAATTCTAGGGACATGATCGTAATGTGCGTGGTAGTGGTAGAGGCGAATGACCGTGTCGGGCCGTTAGGTCCGACAATGGTCCGAAAATGAAATGCCACCTCCACCACCGGCGATGTGGAATATCGAGGATCGACGGGGGATGATGCGATATCCTGGCGATCTTTGCGAGTTTTGGAAAAGGGTGGTGGAGCGGTGGAGGTATGGGAGCTTGGAAGTCGGTGCACGAGTGACTTGAGCTAATGGTGAATTCTTTCGTGGAGTATCTGCGTGGCACCAATCTGTTGAGTATTGGTTAAATGACAAGCAGTTATGGACGACTTGGACTGATCACGAGGAGAAATTGAAAGGGGTAGTGTTGCTACTCGTGATGAGTCATACCAATGGTGGCTCACGGTGCGAGGATGGTCTTTGCCATTGACGATCTTACTTGGGAATACTTTAAGGTGACATATCAGAAGAAGTACATTGGAACTAGTTATGTGGATGCACAGAGGAAGGCATTTTTGAGGTTGGTGCAAGAAAATAAGTCTGTAGCGAAATACGAGGCAGAATTTTTAAGGCTGAGCCATTATGCTCAAGGGATTGTGTCAACGGAGCATGAACGGTGTGTCCGGTTTGAGGATGGACTAAGAGATGACCTGAGGTTGTTAATAGCTCTATAGTAGGAGTGGGAATTTGTCGTGCTGGTGGAGAAGGCTAAGGTAGCCGAAGAGATTAAGGACTCAGTGAGGTAGAATACGAACTAGAATAGGCAACAGTGAGGTTTTGGACCATCAAGGTCATCGGGGAATACCCAAAAGAGGCCTAGAGTTGATGGGCCGTGAGGTGAACAAGCTACTACGGGAGGGCAGTATCGTACTTGTGCCCAATGTGGAAAGATGCATTTGGGGGAGTGTTGGAAGAAGACGGGAGGATGTTTCAAGTGTGGGTCCAAGGACCACATGATTAAGGATTGTCCTATGAGAACAGAAGGGGGTCAACCAGTGAGCTAAGGTCCTAATCATTTGGAAGAGGAGGGCAGACCACCGCGAGGTCGTGGTTGGTGGCGAGAGGTAATGGTTACAGTAGAAGATGAGGAACAGGCAGGAGGTGTAGGTAAACAGGCGAGGTGGCCGGGTGCTGTAAATCTGAGTTCATCGGAGGGAGGATGGAGATGCACCGGACGTCATAACCGGTATGTTCCTTCTAGCTGACAAGCCATACTTTGCTTTAATTGATGTTGGCTCTACTTATTCTTATGTTGCATGTATAGTAGTTAAACACTAGGCATAGACTCTAAACTATCTAATAGGGAGATGACTGTAGTAAGCCCATTAGGTCAAACTGTAGTGGTGAATAGGATATTTCAGAGTGTACCTCTAGAGTTTCAGGGAGTGGTATTTCCTGCTGACTTAATGGAACTACCCCTCAGAGAATTTGATCTCATACTTGGTATGGATTGGCTAGTGGAATATCGGGCTGTATTGGATTGTGCAGCTAAGTGAATAGAGTTAAGGACGCTGGAGGATAAGGCGGTAATTATGACAGGAGAAAGAAGAAACTACTTGTCTAACGTAGTTTCGGCATTAAAGGTTGATAAGATGGTTCGAAAAGGGTGCAAGGCATTTTTGGCCTTCATTAGTACGTTGGATGCTAAAGAAGGGGGAGTTAGTGGAGTTAGAACAGTAAGAGACTTTGTGGATGTTTTTCAGAGGAATTACCAGGAATACCCCCAGACAAGGAGGTAGAGTTCGAAATTGACTTGCTGTCGGGTACAACTCCTGTGTCAATTGCCCCGTACAGAATGGCACCAAAAGAGTTGGTTGAGCTCAAGGCTCAAATCCAAGAGCTGCTAGACCGTGGGTTTATTCGACCTAGTGTGTCTCCATGAGGAGCACTAGTCTTGTTTGTGAAGAAGAAGGACGGAACTATGCGCATGTGCATAGACTATCGGTAATTGAATAAGTTGACCATCAAGAACAAGTACCCTTTGCCAAGGATTGACTACTTGTTTGATCAGCTTAAGGAGGCGGCAGTATTCTCAAAGATAGATCTAAGGTCTTGATATCACCAGCTTAAGGTGAAGGAGGCTGATATCCATAAGACAGCTTTTCGAATAACGTACGGGCATTATGAGTTCTTGGTAATGCCGTTCGGATTGACAAATGCCCTAGCCGCATTTATGAACATGATGAATTGGGTTTTCCAACCCTATCTGGACCGGTTCATTGTTGTGTTATATTTTAGTGTATTTGAAGTCAGAAGAAGAACATGATGATCACCTTTGAGTTGTGTTGCAAGTGTTAAGGGAGAAAAAGTTATATGCCAAGTTCAGCAAGTGCGAATTTTGGCTGAAGGAGGTTACGTTTTTAGGACATGTGGTATCTGTTGAAGGAATAAAGATGGATCCTCGGAAGATTGAAGCAGTTTTGGATTGGAAATCACCTAAGTCTGTGGCAGAAGTTCAGAGTTTCTTGGATTAGCAGGCTATTACAGAAGGTTTGTGGAAGGGTTCTCGTCAATAGCCGCACCTATGACAAAGTTACTAAGGAAGGAGGTACCTTTCGTATGGACCGTTAAGCAACAGGAGAGCTTTGAGAAGCTTAAGAGAGTCTTGACTGAAGCTCTAGTTTTGATTCAACTTGAGGCAGGGAAGGATTTTGTGGTGTATTGTGATGCTTCCCATATAGGATTGGGAGGTGTCCTTATGCAAGACGAGAAGGTAGTTGCTTATGCGTCTCGACAATTAAGGCCACATGAGGTTAACTACCAGACGCATGACTTAGAATTGGCGGCAGTGGTCTTTGCTCTTAAGGTATGGAGGCACTATCTTTATGGAGAGAAGTCCGTAATCTACACAGACCACAAAAGCCTTAAGTATCTACTGACTCAGAAGGAGTTGAACCTGAGACAGCGAAGGTGGGTGGAATTATTGAAGGACTACGATTGTTCCATAGAGTATCACCCGGGTAAGGCGAATGTGGTGGCAGATGCCCTAAGTCAGAAAGTAGTGACGGAGTTAAGGGCAATGTTCGCACATTTAAGCCTCTATGATGATGGAATTTTATTGACAGAATTGCAAGTCAAGCCGTCATGGATGAATGAGGTGAAAGAGGGACAGTTGGCTGATGATGATTTAAGTGCTAAGTTTCGGCAAGTGCAGTACGGGGAGTTGAAGGACTATGGAATTAATGGCGATGGAGTATTGTGTTTCAAGGGTAAGGTTTGTATGCCAAAGAATGAGGAGTTAAGGCAGAGAATTCTTCAGGAATCGCATAGTAGCCCCTATACTATGCATCCTGGAGGCAGTAAGTTGTACAAAGATCTAAGGGAACAGTTTTGGTGGCCTGGTCTTAAGTGAGAAGTTACGAAATTTGTAGGGAAGTGCTTAACGTGTCAGCAAGTTAAGGCTGAACACCAAGTTCCGTCAGGATTGCTTCAACCGATAAAGATTCCACAGTGGAAGTGGGAGAAAATCACCATGGACTTCGTTAGTGGGCTTTCTCTTACGCCTACTAAGAAGGACTCGGTATGGGTGGTAGTGGATCGATTGACAAAGTCCGCGCATTTCATCCCAGTGCGGGTTGACTATTCCTTACATAGGTTAGTAAGGTTATATGTGGCAGAGATTGTGAGGCTGCATGGAGTGCCAGTGTCGATTATCTCGGATAGGGATCCGAGGTTCATGTCTCGATTTTGGAAAGCTCTACATCAGGTTATAGGCACCAGATTAGACTTTAGTACAGCGTTTCATCCGCAGTCGAACAGCCAGTCTGAGCGAGTGATTCAGGTATTAGAAGATATGTTGAGGGGCTGTGTAATAGACTTCAGAGGATGTTGGGAAGAATATTTGCCTTTAGCAGAATTTGCGTATAACAATAGCTATCAGGCAAGTATTCGGATGGCACCGTATGAAGCGCTGTATGGACGGAAGTGTCGCACTCCTACATGTTGTACGGAATTGGAAGAACATCAGATTTTGGGTCCGAAAATTGTGGCAGAATCAGAAGAAAAGGTTAAGGTAATTTGGACAAGGTTGAAGGAGGCGTCTGACCGAAAAAAGTCATATGCGGATCTTAAACGGAAGGAAATTGAGTTTGTTGTGGGAGACTATGTGTTTCTTAAAGTCTCACCTTGGAAGAAGGTGGTGAGATTTGGTCGCAAAGGGAAGTTAAGTCCCAGGTTTATAGGACCTTATCGGGTACTGAAGCGAGTTGGATCGGTGGCATACCAGTTAGAGTTGCCTTCGAAATTGCAGCAGATGCACAACGTATTCCATGTTTCGATGCTACGTCAATATCGATCGGATCCATCTCATGTGGTTCCGGTTGAAGAGGTGGAGCTAAGGCCAGATTTGTCCTACGAGAAAGAGCCGATTCAGATTTTAGAACGAGATGTGAAAGTGCTACGGAGGAAATCAGTCCCTCTGGTCAAAGTGTTGTGGCGTAACCATGAATCGGAGGAAGCTTCTTGAGAGCCGGAAGAAGCAATGCGACATCAATACCCCACCTATTCTAACCAGGTAATTTTGAGGTCGAAATTATTTTAAGGGGGTAGAACTATAATATTTGGGATTTTGGGGCTTGTGTATTTTGCTTATATATATGTGGAAGCATGTCTGTGTGTATGTGGAAAGTGTTTTATGAATTTTGTGAACCTTATTGTGTAGGTGAATGCCTTAAGAATTATTTGATTTTAAATTTCAAAGAGGGGGCTAAGCTTGTTAGGCCTTAAGAAAATGAGTTCTTGAATGATGACACAGAGATGGGCTTGGTTAAGTGGCATGAAGGTGCCACTTAGGGCCTTAGAGTGTGACGCCACAAGCAAGGAGAAAGGGTGTAGGTTCGAGTCACAAGGGGAGCAAATAGGAGTTTTATTTTGCTGCAAGGAGGAGAGGAAGTGGACGGCACAAGGACACTTCAAGATAAAGTGTAGATCAAGTTAGAAACTTAAAGATTCGGCTAAGGTAGAGTGAAAAGGGGGATTGAGTGGAGAGAGGAAGAGTTGGCCGGCCAAGGGACTCTTTTGATGGTATTTTTGGCAAAGGGGATGTGAGTGAGTCCAGTTGTTTCTTTTCTTCTCATTTGTGCCTCTGCCGAATCCTTTAGGAAACCTTTTCTTCCTCTTTTATTTTGTCAAAGCTGAAAATAGGATCCTCCTAAGCCCTTGCCAATTCTCTCTAAGTCTCATACTCTCTCTTTTCTTTTCCTTATTGAAGCCGAAGCACTCCTTATGCAAGCCAAAACTTTCTTCTTTGGAAAGCCATAGCCGAATGTGCAATTACCATTTGAAAGCCTTAGCCGAATCTTGTTGTGGGTTTTAGAAGCCGGAACCTTTTCTCTTTTAGTCTTTTCAAGCAACGTGGTGGTAAGTAATTTCTATCCTAGCAATCGGTTTGGGTTCTCTTTCTTTTAAGTGTGCCGAATCAAGGATTAAGCCTTGGTTTATGGATAGCCGAATATGCTTGAGCCATGATATGTGTTTCTTGTGAAGGTAGCCAACATTAAGGAGCATTAAAGGAGAAGCTTTTGGGATTTGTAGAGATCAAGTTAAGTCAAAGTGGTATTCAGCCAAATGCCATTCTCATAGATTTATGCTTAAAGCCGATTCTAACAGTGGTTAAGTAGGGATATCGACAACTTTAGGTGCAAGCAAGGATTTCAGGATTTAGACGAGCTAGGTAAGTGGTTGGTAACATACGGCCATAGGCCATATTTTGGGTATTTAAGTGTTAACCGATTGTGACTTTGGCTTTTAAGAGGAAATCGACAGAAGTAAGCTGAGGTTTTCGGGATTCAGATCCACAAGGTAAGTGCTTAAGATATTCGGCCAAGGCCTATTTAGTGATTTAGATCTATTTCTTATTTATTCAAAAGCCGAGAACTAATCTGTGAAGTGATTTAGTGCTAGCCGATTGAAAGGAGGAAACACTACAAAGTTTTGGGATTTGATTAGTAATCAAATCGGCAACAAGGTAAGAATTTTAGTTGCGATAATCCTTCGAGATTTGATCATTTGGCCGAATGGCCTTTAGCTAAAATGGTTAGTGTTGGCGAATGTAGGAACTTGAGATCCGGAGGATTAGATCGGGACTTTCGGGATTTGATGAACTCGCTAAATAAATCGGTGTGTAACCCTTTTGAATCTTAATAGATTCTGATTTAATTTAATATATATGTTAATAAGAATGTGAAAGATATGGCTTCGGTACCATTCGATGGTGCGGCATATTCAGGTACGTTATTCTCTAAAACTATGCTAACAATGATAAAATACCTGTTATGACAGCTATGTGAATATTGATAAGAATGTGAAATAAGGCATAAGGCATGATGTTGCATGATTTGTATGACATGGGGCATATGGGAAATTGTTTAAAGGGGAAGTGATCTGGTGGTTTATACCATAATATCTGAATGTGGTGACTCATGTCACAAAATCCGAATGTGGTGACTTATGTCACAAATAATTATCTGGTGGCAATGCCACAATATATATAAAGGCGATGAGCATGTAAATGCTGCGACGCCTTCAATGATGTGTAGCGGATGGAGGGTCGACTTAGTAGTCCCCACGGTGTGATGGTTGGTACAGGTGATGTGTAGTAGATGGTTATCTAGGTTTGGGTTTGGGTTTGCATCATTGATTATATGTGTTTTATATGTGTGATTTGACATGCCTAAATTGATTGAGAGTTTGTGTTTGGTGGTTACACATTGAGTCTGTTTGACTCACCCCGTTGTGGGATCTTTTTCAAGTGACACTCAGTAATGAACAAGATTGATGGGAGCTTTATGGTGGCCATGCTCAGCTCCAAAATTATTTTGTTTTGGATTTTCAATGCTTAAGTATTTTGGACTATTTGGGATTTGTTTTGATGTAATAAGGCTATAAGTATTAAGCGATTATGCATGCATTTTAATTATTTTAGTATGGTACGATTTGATTTTTATCAATTTTAAAGTTCAAGTAATTTTCTTAAGAACAAAGATTAAATGTTTTGACACCTAATCAACACAAATCAACTGTTCTTCAAAACACACAAAATTTTGGCAAAACTTCAAATAAGTTTGAAAGATTTTTCCTAGAAGCATGCTGGACGGTCGAGCTTGTGAAATTTGGGTTTGGGGTGTTTCACTTTGGCGATTTATTTTTCTAATACTTGCATTGGAGTGTTCCCTTTTTAACATTTCACAATACACCCACTTTAGAGTGTCTCTTATTTATACCTATATATACATATGACTAGCTGTAAAAGGCATATTCATTCAATGTTTAAGGAGTGCTACTAGTCATTCATTACTAATGCAACCTAAATCATTCATCAAATAATTGAAGATACAACATTCAGTCAATTTTATCCAACTCATTCATTGATAGTTCACATGATTCAAGAATTAAGCATCGAATGTAACAAAAATTTTCAACACATTTGCATTAACCACAAATAAACCTTGCATGATTCATTAATATTTAAAAAAAAATAAAATTTGGGTGTATTTCCAATCCCCATATGCATTCCCCCGAACTTAAATTTGCATTGTCCCCAACGCACTAAGATTAAAATACGATGGCAATAACAATGCAATGACAATGTTCACTAACAAAATGAAAATTATAGCTACATGCAATGCATGAATACTTCAGCTAAAACTTAAAATAAACTAGCTCAGTTTTCCTTAGTCATCAATTCTTCTTCTTCCTCTCTTTCTCCTCCTTCTTGTGCTTTTTGTATTTATAGCGCTTTCTCTTCATATTTTGGGCTTCATACGGTCCTCGTGTCGCTCCTCAAATTTCAACGCCTTACAGCATCAATAAATTGCTTCTTGTGTAGGAGGGTGTAACACCCCTAGCAGTATCCATTGTAGAATTAGGGTTACGAGGTATTACGAAGTATACAACTTTCTTTTAATGATATAATCACATAAATCTTTTTCGCAATTATTTATATAAATAAATTTTTGCTAACTAAACATATGAATCATATTTCGAGTTCAATCTAATTTCAATTCAAACATATATCATATTTACTAGTTAATGTACATATCTCAAAGCCACACCAAATGCCTTATAATACACATATATATAAAACATGAGTTTAATGGTCAAAGCCATATGCGGCATTAAATATGGTTAATATGAGCAAAACTTACATAACTTATTTATTAAAGATTAAAATACCTATTCCAAACTACAAAATCATTCATAAATAACCATATTATTATACTATCATGCAAATCATCATTTACGTTATGGTTAATAAACTCAAAGTACACCTAGGTCATTAGCATACTAATAAGTATAAATAACATTTCAACTTATCTTTGCTCGACTAATTCATTTCTTAAACCATTTTAACATATGCATATATATATATATTTATATATATATATTTGTATATATAATTTCAATTAACATATATACAACCGAAACCAATTTCTCATTCAAATTATAGCATAATCACAACTTCAATTCAATTTAAATCAAGGCCAAACATACATCATACTCTTTCATATTCTTTAGCAGAAATATAAAGGAAAACCTCACAAGCATTCATATTATGATTTTAACTCATTAATATGAACTAAATTATAAGTTATTTATGGCAAAACCCATCCAAAACATATGATCAATATACCAATCTTACAAGTTATAAACCATAACCGAGTTATCAAAACCAAACACTCAAACATTTAATTAAGAACATATAAAATCAAGTTTAAACCAAATGGTCAAGCCATTTTCGCAAGGTACCATGATCCTTGTTCTTCAACTTTTAACTAAATAAAAGGCTAATGAAATCAAATACATCACTCCCATACATAAATACCATAAAATGAACCTTCAAATTATACTTATAGCAAAGCCGAATATCCACAACATTAATACCATAACCAACATTTCCAAATCAAACTCAAGCATAGAAATATGGCCATTTTCGCATAGCACATATATGTACACATCTCATTCACAATGAATTCAACAGAGTGTTATAACCTATACATGCCAAAATTTTCAAAAGTTCCACTTATCAAAAAGGTACCAAATATAGTTGACAGTGTGATTGGCTTTGACGATGATCCCCGAGCTCGAGCTTAAACTTCAAAATCTAAGGAACAATACAAACAAACACACCAAGTAAGCTATTATAGCTTAGTAAGTTTTAAGCAATCTAATAAAAATTATCAATATTACTCAAAGTGATTTAAACCAAAAATGGTAAACAAGGATTTATCAAATACTCATTTAATAATACAATCATAAACTACCTATTAACTCTCAAATTGAAAATCGAATATATATAATACAATTTCATTCTCAAGTCTCCTTCATCTATTCGATTTCAAGCCATTTACATATACTCATGATACAACATCTCACATAGCCGAATCACTTTGGTAAATCTAGCAACATTTCATATACTCTAGTAATGTCTATTCCGTACCAAACCAATCATTCAAATTATACTTAAAGAAAATAACATTCCATCCAGACCACACTTTAACATATATACTTGAGTTCGAATGATAAAATCTCATAGTATCAACTTACCGAATTCAACCTTTTGAGATTAAAGTTGATCACACACTTAGCGCCCTTCAGCCGATTTTGCACCCCTAGTGCTCGGACATTTTATTCGCACACTTAGTGCATAACGACCGATTTCGTACACTTAGTGCTCAGTACTTTAAAATTTCGCACACTTAGTGCATTACGACCAATTTCGCACACTTAGTGCTCGGTACTTTAAAAATTCAGACACTTATTGTATTACGACTGATTTAGCACACTTAGTGCCCAATACTTTAAAAATTCGCACACTTAGTGCATTACGACCGATTTCGCACACTTAGTGCTCAGTACTTTAATTTATACATTAATGAATCTCTCATGCTTGCTCCTTATTCACATAAATACACATAAACTCAACTTCAACTATATATATATATAAATATTTATAAGATTTGAATCAACTATACAT
Source organism: Gossypium rotundifolium (assembly GCA_025506655.1). Classification (NCBI taxonomy): domain Eukaryota; kingdom Viridiplantae; phylum Streptophyta; class Magnoliopsida; order Malvales; family Malvaceae; genus Gossypium; species Gossypium rotundifolium. The sequence continues at coordinate 139,949,143 of CP106728.1, read as the reverse complement.
CACATAAATTATTATCATTTTAAGCAATCATCAATATACAATTATGCACTACCACTTAACTCATTTTCATCATTATAAACAAATTCAATTTAACTCAAATTGCTTAAAAATTTACCTCGAAAATCGACGGATTAGGGTTTCCCGGCTATTCGTTCAACTTCACATTTCTTCGATCTAATCCCGACTCTTTTTGTTTTTGATCTAAATAATTTCAAATAAAGATCATTCAAAGATATTTTAATTCAATTTAATACAAAATCCCATAAATGAGAAAACTACTATTTTACCCTAAAATTTACAATTTTACAATTTAGTCCCTATTACACAAAACACAAAATACACAAAATTTGAACCTACTCCTTTAGGGTTGAATATTCATAGCTCTTATACAAACTCATACATTTCATTTATTTCACATTTTACCCTACAAGTTATAATTTTCACAATTTAATCCTAATTACTCAAAATCATTAAAATTTCCAATACAAAAAATGTCTATCTAAAACATAACCTTAATATTTTACCATCAAACATTGCAAAACACAAGCCCCCAATCAATGGCCGAACATCAAACATGCATCAAAATAAAAAATTCTAACATGGGTCAACTAGTATTCAAAGCCACAATCTCAAAAACGTAAAAATTATCAAGAACTAAGCTAAAACTCACCTTGAATCAAGCAAATTTCATGACCGAACCTAGCTTGGTTTTCTTATTTTTTCTCTACTTTCGGCACTCAAAGGATGAAAGAATAGCCACTTTCTTCTTTTTGTTTTGTTTTTATTATAATAATATCATTATAAAATTTCATTAATCATTTATCTTATAATAATAATATAATATACCATTTAACTTACATAATGCTAGTCCATTAAACATACAAAGGATAATTTACAACATAAGGCCTTCTATTAATAGAGACACATCAATTAACTATTCGAATAAGCAAAAAGGCTACTTTTTCCACTTATGCAATTTAGTCCTTTTTCTAAAATTAAACACTCAAACAGACAAATTAACCTACGATATTTTAACACATGCTTAAACATGTATCATAGATATCAAATATAATATTAAAATATTTTTATAACTCTGATTCGTGGTCCCGAAACCACCATTTCGATTAGGGCCAAAATTGGGTTGTTTTAAATGGTCACCTTGAGTGGTCCAGTATAGACCACTATAGCCAACGAATTGTGGTGTTCTACACTTGTTACCTCTGCAGCTTCTACCGATCTAGCTCCATCTTGCTCCAGATTATCATTAGTTGCATCCACAAACTCGGATGCATTGACAATGTCCTCAACAGATTCTTTCTTAGCAACTTCTATTTCAGTATTTTCTTCCTCATCCTTCTCGTTCATAACTTCAACATGGACGTCCTCCTCTTCCATAGCAACTTTCTCCTTAACAGCAGATGCCTCTTGACCAGCAATGGTGTCACCCTCGACAAGGCTATCAATCATTCGCATGCACTCCTCAACATCATTTGAGTCATTTTCTTTATCAACATCAGAGACGTGCACAATGGAAGGGGATTCCACCGATCTGTCTCGATCCCTTAGGTTATCTTCCTCGAAGTAATGTTCATACTGTTGGATAATCGATGAGAGCACTAGAAATTCTAGGAGTGGGGTCGGGCTTAACTGAAGTAATGTGGCTACAATAGATTTGTTATAGGCCCTGGTATAAGAGTGGAAAAAATTTTGTGATCTGTCCATATCTTCTATTATAGTGACAAGCCTGATTTGCTTATTGTTGATGGAATTGGCCAACTTCTCAATATCCTTTATTTTGCGCAGCAATGATGTCTCTACAGTCAAGTTTGTTCCCTTACTTTCTGCTTTAGTTTTTCCTTTCCTTATCTTACTGATCTTTGCCTCCTTCATTATCAGTGTATCTTTACCACGAGTCATTCTTTTAATAGAGGCTTCATTTATCAGGCCCTTATTTTTCAGGACCTCTTCATCATCACGTAGCACGATCCCTTTCTGCTGGCACAATAGTACCAGCAACGATGGGAAAATAAAAATTCTAGTTTAGTTTGCTGAGCAATTAGCAATTTCTTGGTGGAGTATTGCACCGACATCAATCTTTCTGCCCTTGAAAATTGAATGTATCAGGCATATTCTATCAAGGTTGACTGTGGTCTTTGTGGTAGAGGCCGATGATACAGTAGTTGACAAAATGAAACCAATTTTTTCTTTGCAGTGTTAGGAAGTGGTGGTGCATCATATAATTCTTTTGATGTGAACCCATCCACAATGCTCTTTCGACATATAAATCCTTCACCAATAGGTCCCTTTTGTTGTTTATGATATCCTCAATAAACTTGGAGTGTTTATCGACATCCACTTTAGTGTTGTACAGCTCATTGATTTTTGTAGCATCCCATGGGATTAAACCTTCTCGAACAAAGATAAACTCCAACTCATGCTCATAAAGGTTAGCGTAAAACTTACGTACCAATGAAGGAGAATATCTTCCAGATGCGTGCAGAAAGTCTCCCACTTCAACTTAGAGATGGTTCTGGAGACTTGTTTGGCCAAGTCTTGTGGTTGCAAAAGGAGAATGCCCTATTCTGGGTGGAAGTTTTGCTTTAAGATGTTGTTTTGAAATCAGTCTTTGGCCACTTTCATTAAAAAATCACCAACTCTTTTTTCTCCATTGGCATGGAAGATTCTGACTCACGAAATGCAGTTGCATATGATGAGTGTTCTTCAACAGGCTTGGTGGCTTTCTTGATTGGTCCACTTATTCTTGCTATATTTTGGTTGTTTTGTGGATTGAAGATGGTTTAAAGGTGTAAAGGTACAAACTTGGAGAAGAGAATATGAATAAAAATTACTGCTTGGGTGTTTCACAGTCGGTACAGTGAAGAGGGGTTTATAGTGAGTGAAAGAAGAAGATGGAAAGGCGTGATTTTTTTAGGGGAAATAAAACTGGCAGGAACAATTACATCCAATAAGAATTTCGCCCGCTCAGACAGATCAAACAGCTAGGTGGCTTTTGATCAAATGGTGGGATCTAAAATTTTTTATCTGCCTTCATTCTTGCTGCGTCAAAAGTGATAGTACAATAGTACGAACTGCGTTGACAATAAAGCCCAAGTGCGTCGACAATGGTACCTAATTATTCTACAAAAATAGAAATAAATAAAAAAGAATAAAAAAAACTTGAATAGAAACAAAAATAAAATAAAAAATTTCATAAGAATTAAAAATTTTCGACCAATTTAATGGTCTCTGCCTGCTTGTGATCAATATTCCCAAGATAATGTTTCAATCGCTAGCCATTCACTTTGAACTGGTGTCCATCATTTAAATCTCTAATTGTGACTGCACCATAAGGAAATACTTCGACAATTTCAAAAGGTCCAGACTAACGAGAGCACAATTTACTCAGGTGCAGTTTCAATCTAGAATTGAATAATAAAACTTGTTGACCCGCGATAAATTGTCACTGTAAAATAATTCTATCATGCCATCGTTTGGTCTTTTCTTTGTAAATTGTATCATTTTCATAGGCATTTTTCCTAATCTCCTTTAGTTCAGTGATATCTAGTAGCCTTTTCTTTCCAGTAGCTTCATAGTCTATGTTCAATTATTTAATTGCCCACATTGTTTTGTGTTCCAATTTAACTAGCAAGTAACATGCTTTTCCAATATTTCCTAATGGAGTTTTGTCTACTGTCCGCAATGCCTATAAAGCATCATCCAGTCTAGAAGACCAATATTTCCTTGAAGGGTTCAAAACTATCTCAAGAATGTTTTTAATTTTTCGATTCGATACTTCTGCTTGTTCATTAGTTTGCGGATAATAATTAGTAGCAATTCTATGATTAACTCCATATCTTTTCAGTGTGGTTGCCACTGGTTGAAATGAAAGTGTGTACCCTGATCACTAACCAATGCCTTTGGTGTGCCAAAGTGAGTAAGTATATGCATGTGAAAAAATTTAAGCACTGTCTTTGCATCATCCTCTGTGTAACACCCCTAACCCGTTATCCATCGCTGGAATAGGGTAAGAGGCATTACCAGACATATCAAAACTTTTACAATCATTTCACAAACATAAGATATAACATCATCATAGCATAGCAAATCATATACATAGTGTCCCTTTAAAAGGTTTACGAGACCTAAAACATGCATTGGAAAAGGGTCTGGACTAAACCGAGCACATACAAATTTTTTTCTGAAAACTTAACATTTTTCAAAGTTACAGAGGTCACTGCCTTGTGTGCCTCACATCCTTGCACACACTGTGTGTCCAAGCCGTGTCAAAATAGGGCATACATACTGACTTGCCCACACGACCGAAGACACGCTAGTATGTTTAACCCGTGGTCGACACTGACTTATTTCACAAGGCCAGTCACACGTCCGTGTGTCCAGCCCATGTGTGAGTCTGACTTGTTTCGATTTGCAAACTTAAGAGACATGGTCGAGCCACATGCCTGTGTGCTCAACCGTGTGGGCAAATATAGGCCGTTTGCAAGGCCAATTTGCCACCCACACTTTGGGTTACTCCTACAAGCATTAAACCAATCCAAAATCATATCTCTAATGCATTCAAGACATACCAAAACATGCATATTTTACTTCTTAACAACATAATTCACTTCATATACAAAACCTAACTCAATCATACTAATTCAAAAACACCAACATCATAATAAAGACATATAAATCATTCATCATTTTAATCCAATTCAATTCTTATCATATCATTTCCCAAATCAACCATAAAACTTACCATAAATTGACCATTTCATTAGACCAACCATGAGCTTACCATACCAAATTATGCATCATGAAGCATAAACTACTCATTCATAAACATATTCATTATCAAGCCATATCGCATGGCTATATTTACACAACTCAAAACATCATACAAATACTCTAGTCTATACATGCCATACTTCAAAATACATAACTTCAAAAGGTACCAAAAGTTAGTTCGATAGTGTGGTGATGATCCTCGACGATCCCTAAGCTTCTTATAGCTTTAACAATATATAAAACAAATGAACAAACACACACGCAAAGTAAGCTTTCATAGCTGAGTAAGTCATAAGAAAATACAATTAAGCATTTGCATTTAAATCAACTAACCAAAATCACATATACATTAACCAATACACAATTAATACGTTTACAACTCAAATATTATCACATTTACAATATCCATATTGATCGTGTCAAACAGTCAAGTTTTAATATTTATAAAAAGAATGATCAGACCTGTAGACTAACTATGACAACGATAGGGGCAAGTGCACCTATCGAACAGTAGTATAGTTTAGGCAAGAATATCTTATTGAACCCAAGGAAACCTAAAAGTACTACTACTCACTTTCTTTCTATTATTTAGCCTGAAATATGGAGTGATTGGTTTATAAAACTAATTAAAATCTAAACTAGATGCAAAGAAAAAAGAATAAATTGGAGAAAGACTTTAGGAAAACTCAGTTGATGAAGACGATACCCTCAGGAAAAATCCACCTATGACTTCACTTATTATTTATTCCCCAAACCATATGATTTCTTTAGTTAGCTTGATCCGTGAGACTCCCTAACCTATATTAAACCCTCTCTCGAGGTGAATAACGTCTAACCTTAGGTTAATTAGTGGAACTCTCGTTCTCTTATAATAACCCCCTAAGGAAGTAGTAAATCGATCAATGGATTCCCATATTAGGTTTTACCATAATCCACAAAAATCTCGTAACCCTATCTCTAGGCGCCCGATCAACTCCGCTCAATTGTGCTAGATCTACTCTTAGGTAGGGCCTATTCCTCCTCCACCTAAGCACATCAGGTTAAATTAAGCAACATAATTAAGAACAAACTAAGTACTTATCATATAATTTAGAAATCAAATAACAAAATCCATCATAGGTTTCATCCCCTTCAGGTATCTAAAGGGTTTAGTTCATAACTAAATAAGAAAACATCTCAAGAGAAAAGATAAAACAAAACATAAGAAATTCCTAAAACTCCCTAAAAGAATTGAAGGAAAGATCCTCCGTCTTGAATAGAGTTCTGATTTCTTGAGATGGATCAACTGGCTATCTTTAAGTGATTCCGTAAAAGATAAAAACTTCGGCAAAATCCTCTGCCAAAAAAAATCGTCCTCTTCAATGTCTGCCTTGGGTTGTTTATATAGGCTTTTGAGATGCTTTACTTGGCTCCTAAGTACCTCCTTCAAGTAGAATTACTATTAGGGTGTTTATGTAGACTTAGGAGTATGTTTCTTTGGCTTAAAGCATCTAATTCCGAGTGAAATTGCTCATTCCCGCGGTAAGGGCACGCCCATGGCACACGCCCGTGTAATTCGAGGTTGGGCCGTGCCTTGATTCTGTCGTTTTGGGCACGGCCATGTAGATCGCTTGACACGCCCATGTGTGGTAATGAGATGATGCGCGGCCGTGCAACTCGTGAGTTAGGCTGTGCTCTAGGTAGTCGGCGAGACACGACCGTGCAGGCTTTGTGCCAGGCCGTGTTGATTTCTTACTAAGGCCCAATTACTCCGTTTTAAGCCTGTTTTATGTTCTTTTTATCCTCGGGTGCTTTCCTGAGTATATGACATGAAAAGAAAGGATTACAATCACCTTTTATATAAATCAAAGGCTAAATCATTAAAAAGCATCCTAAATGTGGGATTAAAATATGTTACTTTTACGGTTTATCAAATACCCCCACACTTAAGCTTTTTCTTATCCTTAATCAAAATTCTCAACTTATAATTAAAACGAACTTTCCACAATCCATAATTACTATCGATAACGTCTTATCATAATTCATATATAATTTATAAATGGATAATTTAACTCAAAGAGGCCTAAAGATTCAATTACGATAAGTCATACCTTTATAGCACGAAAACATAGGTGTCTCCCTTTATATGAATAATTACCTTTAATTCAAAATCGACAAGGATTGACATCCTCACTGAAGGTTCACTCAAATCACTCAAAGTGTTTAAGGTTCAAGAATAAGCACTCATAAGTCAAACCTGAAAAGTTAATCCCATAGGTTTGCCTGAAAATCAAATCTCCACCATTGTAGATGAGATGATACAGATCAAAAGGTCTTTATCGAGGGTTATAACAGGGCTAAGGTTAAGGGTGTGGATACAAATTTGAATTAGAGGTTAGAATCGAGATCGAATTGACTAATTACCTAATCTAAAAATAATGAACTGAATATCAATATTTACATCAAATGAAAACTAATAATACCACTATTGATAATTACTATATAATAACGAGTATTTCCCTCACTTGAAATTTGATAATACTTTAATACGAGTTTTTCTTCAATAATTGGAGTTTAAATGCTCTAAGCTCTTTTATATACTACTAATATCGAATAAACTTGGATTTTTTAAAGAACAAACTAAAATATTACATCATAAATAATAAATGTAACTCTTGAACTAATATAATTGGGTAATTTAATCAAATCAAACCTCGATTAAAGGGTAGTCAAAAGAATGGTGATAACAAATTCAAAGGGATTTTGGGTTAATATTAGTGGGTGAGTCAATAAAAAGGTTGTTAGGATTCAACGGGGTTCACTAGGGGTTAATTTGTATGGGTAGCTTTTTAGTGGAGTGAACGGGTTAAAACCTAGGTGCCTTTATCCTCTCAGTATATCAAATCATTAATGTGGTCTCGACATGTATAAACGAGGCAAGATCTAGAATAACAGTTCAAAGTTGACACACTCATAATTAATAGAGTGAGCACGAAAAAGAATATATGCTCTATAGGGCTCAAAATGTCACAAAAATTATAGGTGTTTTGACATCAATCCTTATAAATTTCAAATTTCAAGGTAATACTCAAATTTAGTTCAACGACCCATCAATTTTAATTTTTAAAAAGTAGACTTATCATGCTTGATTCTCTAGTATCCTTCAAATTTAATCATCAATGCACAATTAACTATGACTTACACTAAAACATATCAATAATAATCATAAATCATTAGAAATTTCATCCTAATTAGTAGTATGAGAAAAAATACTTTTTAACAAGTTTAAAATTCAGGATTTTGAGAACAATGAAAATTAGGCATTAATTTGAGAATTATGCAAAAGTTAGGCACTTTTATCCCCACACTTAAGATGTACATTGCCTCAATGTACAAAGATAAATAATGACAATAATGGGATAAATCAAAGAGAAGGGGTAGAGTGACACTTCCTAAATTTTTGATGACTCTTGGCATCTTTGGTGGTGGTGATGGTGTTTTCTATGGGCACAGTGGTGTGGCTACTAGAAAAGTAATTTGCTAGATGAAGAAATTGGGTAGCTCTGAAGATATAGCCAAGAGATCTAGAGAAATAATAATATACTAATAATAGAATTAAAGATTAAGACAATAAAGAGAAGGAGACTAAGAAGAAAACTAAAATTTAAAGAAAAGACTAATGGACCTGAGGAGTCCTTATTAGCGAGATGGTTCGTGAGGTGGGTATGATTTCTATGGCTACTGAGTGTTGGTGATGGTGGAAGTGGCGTGATTCCCTAGCAGCCTTTAGAGCTTAAAACCAAGAAACTAATATGAAATAAATTAAATTAAGTAGAAAAGAAGTATAGATAAGGAAAATAAAGGAGAAGAGAAAAGAAAAATAGAACCGAAAAGGTTTCGAAGACCCTTGGCATGTCAATTAGCTGATGCTGCCGGCATGAACTCATGTTGAGGTCTCCTCTGAGGAGACGATGGTTACCTTCTTATGTTTCTTCGGCATGATTTTTGTGTTGCTCAAGAGTCTTGGACCTTTTTTATGAACAGGGAAAAAAATTTTGAAAGAAAGAGAAAGAAGAAAGAAGATGGGAAAAGGGAAGAGTCAGAGGATTTAAATAAGATTTCAAATCTAGCACGTTCCCACCCCCTGTCTTAGGGTGTGTCAATTCACATTGTGGAGTGTGTTGTTCTTCCATGCCCGTTTGTCGATTGGCACGCCTGTTCCTAAAAAGCCAGCATGTGAGCACGGATGGAATGCACGGGCGTGGTTCACCCGTGTTCAATAAGTCAGTATCTTAGCACGGCCATGAGGCATGGTCGTGCTATTTTTTCGGTGCCCGTGGTGTGGGTGGTTGGATCCGTGACGTTGGGGGGGTGGACTGACTTGCACGGCTCTGTTCGGTCAGTGTAGTGGTTTCGGTGGTCCACACGGCCACGGGCACGGCCTTGTGTAAGGCTGTGTGGCCTGGAAATCTGCATTTTTGTGTTAGTTTAAATGTTGAGAGAAGAAAGAAGGAAAGAAAAGAAAATAAATTTGAAAGTAAATAGTGTTAGTGCTCGGGTTGCCTCCCGAGAAACGCTTATTTATAGTCTTAAGCTAGACTATCCTTGACTTTGAAAATTTTAGGGAGGTTTAAAGGTTTGAATATTTTCCCTCTTACTGACAGTTTTATTTTCGTGACAAAGTTCAGGTTGAGAAGTGTTTACCTTGAAATTGCCGAATATTGGATTGCTTACCTCGACTATTTCATGTGGGAAAATATTGTGTACCTGAAGGAGTATCTCTTCCTTTTTCTTCAGGTCTATTGAAGTGATGTGAGGATCGGCTTTATCTAACAGCACCTAGTCTCCTATTTTAAAGTGATTTGATGTCCCTATGAGCTCTTCTGGTGGTTCCTTTGGGTTTACTTCGTGTGGATCCGGCTTTTCTTTGGTGTGTATCTTCTGCTCTTCTAAATTGTCGATCTTACGGTTTTGTTTCTAGTGTGATTCTTCTGTGACAACTTAGGGGCTATGAGTTGGCTCAGGTTTGATGCATTGTGATGTTTTCTGCGATGAAGGTTGAACAATTTGGTTATCTATTGAAATGACTTTCTTACCTTCATCTTCTGTTGTTTTGGCTGAGTCGAGAGCTTGAAGATTGACCGATTCTTCTCCTACACGAAGTATGAGTTCTCCTGTGGCAACATCAATTTTAGTCTTGGCAGTTGCAAGAGAAGGTCTTCCTAAAATTAAAGAGATTGAATTTTCCTCATCCATGTCTAAAACAACAAAATCTACTGGGAAAAAAATTTATCAATTTTTACTAAAACGTCTTCAATAATGCCCCTAGGAATTCTAACAGTTTTATCAGCTAGTGGAATACTCATTCTACTTTGTTTGGGCTTCCCTAGACCTAGTCGTTTAAACAGTGCATAAGGCATGACATTTATACTTGCCCCTAAATCAGCTAATGCGTTATCAATAGTTAAACTACCAATTAAACATGGAATAGTAAAACTCCCTGGATCTTTTAGTTTCTGTGGTAGTCTATTCTGTAGCATTGCTGAGCATATTGCGTTGAGTTCCACATGGTGCTCTTCATCTATTTTGCGTTTGTTCGTCAAGAGCTGTCTTAAAAATCTCCTTGAGTCGGGCATCTGAAAAAGAGCTTCAAGAAGAGGTAAGTTAATATGTAATTTCTTTAAAAGTTTTAGAAACTTAACGAATTGTTCCTTAGAATCATCTTTTTTCAATGCTTCGGGATAAGGTATGCGAGATTGGTACTATTTGATTACCGGTGTTTCTTGTGCTACCTTTATTTTACCTTTTTCTTCCTTGGTTTCTTGTGCTGATGTGGGCTTGTGAAACACCCCAAACCCGGCCCACGAGCCTCGACCGGATCTGGTATGTTCCTTGAGTAAAACATTTCAAAAACTTGTTTATTACTTGGGAAAATTTGGGTGGTGTTGAAGAAAGATTTGTTTGTGTTGAGTTCAAATTGAAAACGGTGTTATTCTTGAAGTCTGATATCTATTAAATTGAAAATCATTTGTGTTTAGGTGTCAAACATATAAAATTTATTTTCAAGAAAAGTTGTTAAACCTTGATTTAATAATAATCGTATCATAATAAAATCAAATAAAATGCATGCATAAAGCAGTTAATAGTAATAGCCTTATTACAACAAAGCATATCCATAAATAAATCCAAATCTTAAATATAAAAATTCAAAATAAAATAAATCTTGAAAGTTGAACATGGCCACCACTAAGTTCCTGTGACCGGTCCATTTCTTGAGTGTCACACAGCAAAATGTTAGCCCACGAGGGTGAGTCAAGCAGACTCGATGTATAACAACCAACACAAACTCCCAAACGACTTAGGCATATCAGAGCATACATAACAAATATAGGCAATGATGCAATCCCAACCCCACCTAAATATCCATCCTCTACACATCACTCGTACCTGCCATCACACCGTGGGGATTACTAAATTGACCCTCCATCCGCTACACACCATCGAAGGCAGTCACTGTAGTCAACTGCACATCGCCCTTATAATTGTGGCATAGCCACCAGATAATGTGACAAAGTTACCAAATAGTAATACGTGACATTAGTCACCACATTCAGATTATGTGACATGAGTCACTAGATATTGTGGTAAAAACCACGGATCACTTCCCCTTTTCAATATCACCCATATGCCCCATGCGTCATACAAACCATGCAGAAATCATGCAATATACCTTATTTCATATTAGTAATAAATTCACATATGTGTCATATTCAATGTCCATAACACTATTAATGAGCTTTAGAGGATAACGCACACGGATACCTTTGTACCATTGAATGGTACCTTAAGCCACATCTTTCATATTTTCATTAACACATATTTTAAATTAATACCATAAATCTTATTAGGAATCAATGTAGGGCTACACACGGTTTACTAACGTGTTCTTTGAATCCAGAAAGTCTCTAGAGCAGATTGTACTTCTCCCTAAAAATCAATGTCGAATCGGCTGACACTAACACTTAATATGGCCTTGGCCGAATATTAACACTCCCTTACCTTGTGGATCTAAATCCCAAAAATCGTCACTTGGCTATGGAGATGTCAAAATCCTATATAGTACATGTTAGATCCAATTCTAAAATTTAAACACAATAAATGGCCTTCGGCCTAAAACCTCACTTGCTTACCTTAGACCTTGAAATCCCGAATGATCTCCTCCTTGTAGTCGACAATAACCAAATCCCAAAACCTCCTTCATAGTTTCGGCCAAAGATTAGTAAACGAGATTAGAGTCCTAATTTTGGCTAACCCAAAAGAAAAGAAAGAAGAAAAACAATAGTTGATCCTTACCCCTTACTACGTAAATCGATGCACACCTTGCTTGAACCCACAGAGATATTCGACTATGTAGGCTAGATGTTGATCAATTGGTTTGACTTTTGGAGTTTAATGAACAATCGGCTATGGTCTAGGAAGAACTTACTTTCCACTTTTGGAAAATTGTGAAAAGAAGAAGAGAAAGGTTGAGCAATTCGGCAATGGTGATAAATGAAGATTTGGCTAGCACAAGGGATATTTCATCTTTTAGTGCTATGATCAAATTGGCTATATGGAAGAGTGATCAACTTGAAGAAGAAAAAGATGAAGAAATAGGCTAGGCTTACTTATGTTTTCGGCTTTGCCAAACTAAAAGGAGAAGAGAAGATTCACTTTCGATTTTCAATAGAGAAAGAATTTCGACAGAGGCACAATTGAAAAGAAAAGAAAGCAAATGGCCATACTCCTCCCTTTTACCGAAAATACCACACCTAGGCCCCTCCATTCGGCCAACTCTCTTTCCCCCTATCTAATCCCTTCTTTTTCTCCTAAAACTTCTCTTTACCACTCATTCAAAATAATTGAAATAAATCAACATTTATGTTCCTACCTTAGCCGAATTTTAAAAAGAAATTGACCACATCTAAAGCTCATCCCCTTAGTGTCCTATTGTCGTCCACCTCTGTTTCTCCTTGCTGCAAAATAAAACTCCCCTTTTGCTTCCCTTGCTGCTAAAACCTAAGCCCTTCTCCACTGCTTGAGGCATCACTTACCAAGGCCCTAAGTGGCGCCTCCTTGCCACTTTAACAAGCCCACTTTTATGCCCAATTTCCCCTACAAATTCTCTTAAGGCCTTATTTGCCTAGCTCCCCCTTTAAGACTTAAAATATAATATTTTCTAAGGCACTTTCCTACACTCTAAAGTTCTCAAAATCCACAAGACACATTCAAAATACACACAGGCATGCTTCCACATATATTTAAGCAAAAATGCACAACCCCTAAATCCCGGATATTACAGTTCTACCCCCTTAAAATAATTTCGACCTCGAAATTACCTAGCTAAAATAAGTGAGGGTATTCTTTGTTGCATTGCTTCTTGGCTCCCACGAAGCTTCTTCCGATCCATGATTCGCCACAACACTTTGACTAGAGGCAATTTCCTTCGTAGTACCTTCACATCCTGTTCCAAAATCAGATCGGCTCCTCCTCGTGGGACAAATCTGGTCTCGGCTCCACCTCCTCAAGCGGCACTACATGAGATGGATCCGATCGGTAACGACGTAGCATAGAAACATGGAACACATCGTGCATCTGCCTCAACTCCGGTGGCAACTCCAACTGGTATGCCACTGGTCCAACTCGCTTCAATACCCGATAAGGTCCTACAAACCTGGGACTTAACTTCCCTTTGCAACCAAACTCATTACCTTTTCCAAGGCGAAACTTTAAGAAACACCTGATCTCCCACAGCAAATTCTATTTTCTTTCGCTTAAGATCCGCATACGACTTCTACCTGTCAAATGCCTCCTTTAACCGTGTTCGAATTACCTCAACCTTCTCCTTCGATTCTGCCACAATCTCTGGACCCAAAACTCGACGTTCTCCCAATTTTGTCCAACACGTAGGAGTGCGACACCTCCGTCCATATAGCGCTTTATACGGTGCCATCCGAATGCTGGCTTGATAGTTGTTATTATATGCGAATTCCGCTAAAGGCAAATATTCTTCCCAACTTCCTCTGAAGTCTATCACACAGCCCCTCAGCATATCCTCTAACACTTGGATCACTCGCTCAGATTGGCCGTCTGACTGTGGATGAAATGCAGTACTGAAGTCTAATCTGGTGCCTAAGCCTGATGTAGTGCTTTCCAAAATCGAGACGTAAACCTTGGATCCTTATCTGAAATAATCAACACCGATACTCCATGCAATCTTACAATTTCAGCCACATGCAACTTCGCTAACCTCTGTAAAGAATAGTAAACCCGCACTAGTATGAAATGCGCGGACTTGTCAATCGATCCACTATCACCCATACCGAGTCCTTCTTAGTAGGCGTAAGAGGAAGCCCACTAACAAAGTCCATGGTGATTCTCTCCCACTTCCATTGTGGAATCTTTATCATTTGAAGCAATCTGGCGGAACTTAGTGTCAAATACGACTTGGCGACCGTTAAGCACTTCCCTACAAATTCTGTAACTTCCCTCTTGAGACCCGACCACCAAAACTGTTCCCTTAGATCTCTATACAACTTACTGCCTCCAGGATGCATAGCATAAGGGCTACTATGCTATTCTTGAAGAATCCTCCGCCTTAACTCCTCATTCTTCAGCATACAGACTTTACCCTTGAAACACAATACTCCATCGCCGTTAACACCATAATCCTCCAACTCCCCACTCTGCACTTGCCACAACTTAGCACCTAGATCATCATCTACCAACTGTCCTTCTTCCACCTCCTTCAACCATGTCGGCTTGACTTGCAACTCTGCCAGCACACTTCCATCGTCATACAAGCTAAGATGTGCAAACATCGCTCTCAGATCATACACTACTTTCTGACTTAGGGCATCTGCCACTACATTCGCCTTGCCCGGGTGATACTCTATGGAACAATCGTAGTCCTTCAATAACTCCACCCACCTCCGCTGTCTCAGGTTCAGCTCTTTCTGAGTCAGTAGATACTTAAGGCTCTTGTGATCTATGTAGATCGCTGACTTTTTCGCATAAAGATAGTGCCTCCATCCTTAAGAGCAAAGACCACTGCCGCCAATTCCAAATCATGAGTCGGGTAATTAACTTCATGTGGCCTTAATTGTCGAGATGCATAAGCGACTACCTTTCCATCTTGCATCAATGCGCATCCCAATCCTATATGAGAAGCATCACGATTACACCACAAATCCTTCCCGCCTCGGGTTGAATCAAAATCGAGCTTGGTCAAAACCCTCTTAAGCTTCTCAAAGCTCTCATTGTTTATCATCCACACGAAAGGTACTTCCTTTCTCAACAACCGTCGGAGGTGCGACTATTGATGAGAACCCTTCTACAAACCTCTTGTAGTAGCCTGCTAAACCCAAGAAACTACGAACCTCAGCCACAGACTTAGGTGGTTTCCAATCTAGCACTGGCTCAATCTTCCTAGGATCCACCCTTATCCCTTCTGCAGACACCACATGTCATAAGAATGCAACTTCCTTAAGCCAAAATTCACACTTGCTGAATTTGGCATAAAGCTTCTTCTCCCTTAACACTTGCAACACTACCCGGAGATGCTCATCATGTTCATCCTCAAACTTGGAATACACTAGGATGTCGTCTATGAACACAATGACGAACCGATCCAAGTAAGGTTGAAAAACCTGGTTCATCATACCCATGAAAGCAGCTAGGGCATTCGTCAATTCGAACGGCATTACTAAGAACTCATAATGCCCGTATCTTGTCCAGAAAGCTGTCTTGTGGATATCTACTTCCTTCACCTTAAGCTAATGATATCCAGATCATAAATCTATCTTTGAAAACACCGCGGACCCCTTAAGCTGATCGAACAAGTCATCTATTCTTGGCAATGGGTACTTGTTCTTAATGGTCAGCTTATTCAACTGACGATAATCTATGCACATGCACATAGTTTCGTCCTTCTTCTTCATAAACAAAATCGGTGCTCCCCATGGAGACACACTAGGTCGGATAAACCTATAATCAAGCAACTCTTGGATCTGAGCCTTGAGCTCAACCAACTCCTTTGGTGCCATTCTATACGGAGCAATTGACACGGGAGGCATGCGGATAGCAAGTCAATTCTGAACTCCACCTCCCTGTCCGGGGGTATTCCAGGTAACTCCTTCGGAAAGACATCCATAAATTCCCTTACTGTTCTAACTCCACTAATTCCCTCTTCTTTTGCATCCAACGCACTAACGAAGGTCAAAAATGCCTTGCACCCTTTCCGAACCATCTTACCAGCCTTTAATGCGGAGACCACGTTAGACAAATAGTTTCTTCTTTCCCCTATCATGATTATCTCCTCATCCTCCGGCGTCCTTAACTCCATTCGCTTAGCTGCGCAATCCAATATAGCCCGATGTTCCACTAGCCAGTCCATGCCAAGAATAAGATCAAATTCTCCAAAAGGTAGTTCCGTCAAGTCGGCAGGAAATACCACTCCCTAAAGCTCTATAGGTACACTCCAAAATATCTTATTCACCACTACGGTTTGACCTAATGGGCTTACTACAGTCATCTCTCTATTAGACAGTTCAGATGCTATACCTAGCGTTTCAACTACTCTACATGCAACATATGAGTGGGTCAATCCAACATCAATTAAAGCAAAGTAAGGCTTGTCACTATAAAGGAGCGTCTTAGGTTATGACGTCCGGTCGTCTCGTCCTCCCTCCGTGAAGCTGCATACACAGACCCATTTGTCTTGCCTCTGTATTACCAACACCTCTGCCCGGTATTCCCTGTCCTCTTCCAGAACCATTACCTCTGCCTATCAGACCACGACCCCGCGGTGGCTGCTATCCACCTCTTCGGCTGATTAAAGCCACGACACATTGGTCGTCTCCCATCTATTTTCATAGGACAGTCCCTAATCATGTGATCCTTAAACCCGCACTTAAAACATCCCCCTATCCTCTTCCAACACTCTCTTAGGTGCATCTTTCCACACTAAGCACAAGCACAGTACTGTCCTCCCGTCATAACCTGCTGACCTCGTGGCCCATCAACTCTAGGCCTCTTTTGAACATTTTCGGATGACCCTGAAGATCTAAAACCTCTCTTTTGCCTGATTCGATCCGTATTCTGTCTTATAGAGTCCTTAATCCCTTCGGCTACCTTAGCCTTCTCTACCAACACGGCAAACTCTCACTCATGCTGTGGAGCTATCAATAACCTCAGATCATCCCTCAGTCCGTCCTCAAACCGGACACATCGTTCATGCTCCGTAGCCACGATCCCTCGAGCATACTGACTCAACCTTAAGAATTCCACCTCGTATTCCGCTACGGACTTATTCCCTTAAACCAGCCCCAGAAATGCCTTCCTCTGTGCATCAATATAGCTAGTCCCAACATACTTCTTCTGATACGCCGCCTTAAAATACTCCCAAGTGAGATCCTCAGCTATAGCACCATCCCAAACTATGAGCCACCATTGATATGACTCATCGCGAAGTAGCGACACCATTCCTTTCAGTTTATCCTTAGTAGTCAGATCCAGCTCATCCATAATTTGCTCCGTCGCCTCCAGCCAATACTCAGTCGTACTGGGCGCCACATCGGATACACCACGGAATACCTCAGCTCCATTGGCTCAGAGTCGCTCGGGTACATATTTCTGAGCTCTCATACCTCCACCTGCTCCAGCAACCATTTCAAGAACCCACAGCATCGCCTGCGATACTGCATCATCCCCCGTATTATCCTGATGCTCAACCTCAACAGCTGGTGGTGGGGGTGGTGGTACCTCATTTTTAGACCCTTGACCAGACCTAACGGGTTCCGATACGGTCATTCTGCCTCTACCATGCCCTCACACATTACGACCACATCCCCTAGAACTCATGTCTACGATCGTGATTTAATCTGTTTTAGAAAGTTTTATGCATTAGTCTTTGTTCCAATGATTACCCACGAAGAAATTTTATGCAAAGAAGTTTAGTAGTAGTTCTTTCGATCATTTCAAAGTCTTCGTTTCAAGTCTTCTACCCTAATTCAGAGAAACACATTCATTCAATAGTATCTACTACACACATTCACCACTTGAACATTTTCAATCCATTCCAATCCCAGGGGTATTTTGGTAATTTTCCAAATCAGGGTATCTTGATATTTTACAAAATAGGGATTTTTGGTATTTTTGTAAAGTAAGAAAATCTTAGTAAAAATCTAGGGTAGTATGGTAGTTTTATAAACCAAGGGTATTTTAGTAATTTTACAAACCAGGGGTATTTGGGTAATTTGTAAATCGGGAATATTTCGAAAAAAATTTTCAAAATAGTTTTTACAAATCAAAGGGGTAACTTTATGATTTTAAAAACTAAGGTTTTTATAAACAGTATGGCTAGTCCCTTTCCGGTTTTAATTATTGAATTTAGCCCGTAAATAAGTCCCCTTGGTTAGGGTGAGCCGTCACTCGCACGAGGTAAGATTCGAGCGAAGAGGATGTGAGTTACTAGGACTGCTTAAATACCAAGCTCTCCCTGAATCCAATCCTAGACATGCACACAATGGTTGCCACACCCTAACTCGGCGACTTACTCACAGGTTTGTTTAATTAGGCTTTAAATTTTATGTAACTCTATATTGGGGTAAACTAATCCTAGGGTTTGATAACTTCTAATGTACTAATCTATGATCCCATAATACCCACATACACATCATACAATCAGTTAGGGGTACTTACATGGTGGACTTCGGGTCGGAGACTTAGGTGTCATGCCAGAAAACCTGCTCAATTTCAAAATTTTTTGCAAAAGCTTAATTGGGCTCAATTTTGAAAACGTTGTGAGCTTTAAACCCAAGGCCTAGAGTTTAAAACCTGGCTCTAATACCAAACTAAAACACCCTAAACCCGGCCCACGAGCCTCGACCGGATCTGGTATGTTCCTTAAGTAAAACATTTCAAAAACTTGTTTGTTACTTTGGAAAATTTAGGTGGTGTTGAAGAAAGATTTGTTTGTGTTGAGTTCAAATTGAAAACGGTGTTATTCTTGAAGTTTGATATCTACTAAATTGAAAATCATTTGTGTTTAGGTGTCAAACATATAAAATTTATTTTCAAGAATAGTTGTTAAACCTTGATTTAATAATAATCGTATCATAATAAAATCAAATAAAATGCATACATAAAATAGTTAATAGTAATGGCCTTATTACAACAAAGCATATCCGAAATAAATCCAAATCTTAAATATAAAAATTCAAAATAAAATAAATCTTTGAAATGAACATGGCCACCACTAAGTTCCCTTGGCCGGTCCATTTCTTGAGTGTCACACCGCAAAATGTTAGCCCACGAGGGTGAGTCAAGCAGACTCGATGTGTAAAACCAACACAAACTCCCAAATGACTTAGGCATATCGGATCATACATAACAAATATAGGCAATGATGCAATCCCAACCCCACTTAAATATCCATCCTCGCACATCACCATTACACGCCATCACACAGTGGGATTACTAAATCGACCTCTATTCGCTACACACCATCAAAGCGATCATTGTAGTCAAGCGCACATCACCCTTATAATTGTGGCATAGCCACCGGATAATATGACAAAGTCACCCGGATAATGTCGTGACATTAGTCACCACATTGAGATTATGTGACATGAGTCACGGATATTGTGGTAAAACCACCGGATCACTTCCCTTTTCAATATCACCCATATGCCCCATCGTCATACAAACCATGCAGAAATCATGCAATATACCTTCTTTCATATTAAGTAACAAATTCACATATGTGTCATATTCAATGTTCATAACACTATTAATGAGTTTTAGAGGATAACGTACCTAGATACCTTTGTACCATTGAATGGTACCTTAAGCCATATCTTTTATATTTTCATTAACACATGTTTTAAATTAATACCATAAATCTTATTAGGAATCAATGTAGGGCTACACACGGTTTACTAACGTGTTCATTGAATCCAGAAAGTCTCTAGAGCATTGTACTCCTCCTAAAAATCAATGTTAGAATCGGCTAGACACTAACACTTAATATGGCCTTGGCGAATATTAACACTCCTTACCTTGTGGGTCTAAATCCCGAAAATCATCACTTGGCTATAGAGATGTTGAAATCCTATATAGTACATGTTAGATCCAACTCTAACATTTAAACATAATAAATGGCCTTCGGCCTAAAACCTCACTAGCTTACCTTAGACCTTGAAATCCCGAATAATCTCCTCCTTGTAGTTGACAATAACCAAATCCCGAAACCTCCTTCATAGTTTCGGCCAAAGATCAGTAAAAGAGATTAGAGTCCTAATTTCGGCTAACCCAAAAGAAAAGAAAGAAGAAAAACAACAGTTGATCCTTACCCCTTACTACAGAAATCGATTGCACCCTTGCTTGAACCCACAGAGATATTCGGCTATGTGGGCTAGATGTTGATCAATTGGTTTCGGCTTTTAGAGTTTAATGAACAATCGGCTATGGTCTAAGAAGAACTTACTTTTGGCTTTTAGAAAATTGTGAAAAGAAGAAGAGAAAGGTTGAGCAATTCGGCAATAGTGATAAATGAAGATTCGGCTAGCACAAGGGATATTTCGGCTTTTAGTGCTATGATCAAATCGGCTATATGGAAGAGTGATCAACTTGAAGAAGAAAAAGATGAAGAAATCGACTAGGCTTACTTGGGTTTTCGGCTTTGCCAAACTAAAAGGAGAAGAGAAGATTCACTTTCAGTTTTCAACAGAGAAAGAATTTCGGCAGAGGCACAATTGAAAAGAAAAGAAAGCAAATGGCCATACTCCTCCCTTTTGCCGAAAATACCACACCTAAACCCCTCCATTCGGCCAACTCTCTTTCCCCCTATCTAATCCCTTCTTTTTCTCCTAAAACTTCTCTTTATCACTCATTCAAAATAATTGAAATAAATCAACATTTATGTTCCTACCTTAGCCGAATTTTAAAAAGAAATTGACCACATCTAAAGCTCATCCCCTTAGTGTCCCATTGCCGTCCACCTCTGTTTCTCCTTGCTGCAAAATAAAACTCCCCTTTTGCTTCCCTTGCTACTCGAACCTGAGCCCTTCTCCACTGCTTGAGGCGTCACTTACCAAGGCCCTAAGTGGCGCCTCCTTGCCACTTTAACAAGCCCACTTTTATGTCCAATTTCCCCTACAAATTCTCTTAAGGCCTTATTTGCCTAGCTCCCCCTTTAAGACTTAAAATCTAATATTTTGTAAGGCACTTACCTACACTTTAAAGTTCTCAAAATCCACAAGACACATTCAAAATACACACAGGCATGCTTCCACATATATTTAAGCAAAAATGCACAACCCCTAAATCCCGGATATTATAGCTTGTCTACTTTTGTACCCTCTTGAGATGTGATGGCTTGGATCTGCTCTTTTGGGTTTATTTCCGTGTTGCTTGGTAGGCGTCCTTGTTGGCGTTCAGAATCGACTTTGTAAGATGTCCCTTGACCTAGTAAGTTCTCCAACTTGATTCTCGACCCTTTGATCGATTTTATTGTTCATCAAGTGTTGCTTCAGTCTTTTAGAGACGAGAATCTATAGTTATCATGAATTTTGTCAGCATCTCTTCGAGGTTTGATTTCTTTTCTTCTAGATAAGGCTGATTTTGGTAATTTGGAGGAGGTTGCTGCCTTTGATTTCCTTGATTTCCTTGTCCTCCCCACGAAAAATTTGGGTGGTTCCTCCAACCTGCATTATAAGTGTTACTATAAGGATTATTATTAGATCTAAAATTGTTACCTATATAGTTTTTCTGCTCGTTGTATGCACCCGGTTGGTAGGGTGGGTACTCAGAATTCGCTACATTTCCACTTGCTTCGCATTGCATGACTGGGTGTACCTGCGAAGAACATAAGTTATCAAGCTTTTTATTCATCACCTCCACCTGTGTTGACAGCATTGCTACTGCGTCTATGTTGAAAACTCTGGCTGATTTTTTCGGTTTGGCTTTTGTAATTTTCCATTGATAGGTGTTCAACGACATCTCCTCAATAAAATCGTAAGCTGCTTCAGGAGTTTTGTCATTCAAAGTTCCACCGGATGATGAATCAATCATTTGCCTTGTTGGAGAATTCAAACCATTGTAAAAAGTTTGGACTTGAAGCCATAAAGGTAATCCATGGTGTGGGCATCTCCTTAGGAGATCCTTGTATCTCTCCCATGCATCATATAATGTTTCTACGTCATTCTATACAAAAGAAGATATGTCATTCCTAAATTTAGCCGTTTTGGCTGGTGGAAAATATTTTAAAAGAAATTTTTCAGTCATTTGACCCCATGTGGTGATTGACCGTCATGGTAACGAGTTTAACCTCTGCTTTTCTTTATTCCTTAATAAAAAAGGGAATAACCAAAGACGTATGGCATCATCAGAAATGCCATTTTTTTTGAAGGTATCGCAAAATTCTAAAAATTTAGATATATGAGTATTTGGATCTTCATCCTGCAAACCATCAAATTGAACAAACTGTTGAATCATTTGTATTGTGTTAGGCTTTAATTCAAAATTATTAGCAGCTATAGTAGGCCTAACAATACTAGATTATACCCCTGTCAAATTAGGTTTAGCATAATCATACATAGTACGCAGGGCATTCTGTTCTTGCACATTTGGCGGTGGATTGTTTTTATCCATCCCTTCAGTGGGATTGGATCTTTTTTGTTGTTCTTCTCTTTGGTAGTCTAGAGCTCGTCTAGTTTCTCTGCGATTCCTGCGAGCGGTAGCTTCAATGTCACTTTCGTATTCTGGAGGTCCTCTTGGGTTTCTTCTAGTCATAAACTAGAGGTTCCTGCTAGGAAAAGAAAGAAAGAAATTTAAAAAAACAAAGATATATGTAGAAAAATAAGAAAAAAATGGCTAAAGTAATAGAAATAGAGTTTTCTTAATATTTTAGAGTTCCCCAGCTACGGCGCCAAAAACTTGATCATGTCAAACAATCGAGTTTGAATATTTATAAAAAGAATGATCGAACCTATAGACTAACTATGACAATGATAGAGGCAAGTGCACCTATCGAACAGTAGTATAGATTAGGCAAGAATATCTTATCGAACCCAAGGGAACCTAAAAGTACTACTACTCACTTTCTTTCTATTATTTAGCCTGAAATATGGAGTGATTGGTTTATAAAACTAATGAAAAACTAAACCAGATGCAAAGACAAAAGAATGAATTGGAGAAAGACTTTAGGAAAACTCAGTTGATGAAGACAATACCCTTAGGAAGAATCCACCTATGACTTCACTTATTATTTAATCCCCAAACCATATGATTTCTTTACTTAGCTTGATCCGTGAGACTCCCTAACCTATATTAAACCCTCTCTCAAGGCAAATAATGTCTAACCTTAGGTTAATTAGTGGAACTCTCGTTCTCTTATAATAACCCCCTAAGGAAGCAGTAAATCGATCAATGTATTTCTATATTAGGTTTCACCCTAATCCGGCAAAATCTTGTAACCCTATCTCTAGGCGCCTGATCAACTCCGCTCAATTATGCTAGATCTACTCTTAGGCAGGGTCTATTCCTCCTCCACGTAAGCACATCAGATTAAATTAAGCAACATAATTAAGAACAAACTAAGTACTTATCATATAATTTAGAAATCAAATAACAAAATCCATCATAGGTTTCATCCCCTTCAGGTATCTAAGGGGTTTAGTTCATAACTAAATAAGAAAACATCTCAAGAGAAAAGATAAAACAAAACATAAGAAATTCCTAAAACTCCCTGAAGGAATTGAAGGAGAGATCCTCCGTCTTGAATAGAGCTCTGGCTTCTTGAGATGGATCAACTGGCTATCTTCAAGTGATTCCCTAAAAGATGAAAACTTGACAAAAGCCTCGCCAAAAAAAAATCGTCCTCTTCAATGTACGCCTTGGGTTGTTTATATAGGCTTTTGAGATGCTTTACTTGGCTCTAAGTACCTCTTTCAAGTAGAATTACTATTAGGGTGTTTAAGTAGGCGTGGGATTATGTTTCTTTGGCTTCAAGCATCTAATTCTGGCGAAATTGCTCATTCCCATGATGAGGGCACTCCCATGGCACACGCCCGTGCAATTCGGGGTTGGGCCGTGCCTTGATTCTGTCGTTTTGGGCACGACAGTGTAGATTGCTTGACACGCTCGTGTGTGGTAATAAAATGATTCACGGTCGTGCAACTCATGAGTTAGGCCGTGCTCTAGGTAGTTGGTGAGACATGACCATGCCGGCTTTGTGCCAGGCCGTGTTGATTTCTTGCTAAGGCCCAATTACTCCTTTTTAAGCCCGTTTTGTGTTCTTTTTATCCTCGGGTGCTTTCCTTAGTATATGACATGAAAAGAAAGGATTACAAGCACCTTTTATATAAATAAAGGGCTAAATCATCAAAAAGCATCCTAAATGTGGGATTAAAATATGTTAGTTTTACTGTTTATCACATATATATCAACTTTCAAACTCACATTTACTCATAAGCACATATAAATTTATCTTTTACCATTTCCAATTCATGTATCCATCATAATCAAATACTTACCTTGTTCTCCTATACATATTACAAAGCACATACCTGAATCTTTTAGTTCATTTTCACATATGAACTTATCAAGTGTTCTTGTGGGTTTAGGCCTAGTAGAATTGGGCCTACTGGGCCTTGGGCATAGGAGCATTTAAAACTTTTGTGAACAAGAGAACGGCACAAATACAAGTTGGACCTACTAGGTGAGTGATTTTGGAAGGTTAGGGGGCTTCCATGAAGTCTTGGGTTCAAACCTGGGCTTTAGGAAAGATTTTGGTTTAGGTGAATAAAACCCTGGATGTAAGTGCGTAGGCTTTAAGAATATTGTTGGGGAAAACATGACACAATGAGTTAGTTGGTAAGGTGGCTAGCAGCGTGGATTAAGTTGCAGAAGAGCCTGAGTTCGAAACCCCTTACATGCGAAATGTGACTATTTTGCTAATTTGGGATGGTTTTGGAGGATTGATGGAGGGATCCCACATCAGAAAGCTAGCATGAGAGTAGGCGAGAAGCTGGCTTTAAATAGAGCGATCTGTGAGGAGAGTAAGCATACATTGGTTGGCGTTTGGGCATAGGAGTGCTCGGAGCGTGGATTAACTCTAGATTCATGTCAGGTGTGTATTTCACACTACTCTAGCTATAGACCGGGAAATGCTGAAATGCCGGTAACAAGGCGATGGTAGCCACACGAGCGTGCGAGTGCACCTTTGGGAGCTTCGACGCGATAGTTGAAGCCATCATGAGTGTTCGGGCCATGATGGGCCGAAAGGGGCCAATGGGCCCGTGGGCCCAATCAGATAAGTTGTATGATTGTGTAGTAAATATTGGACAGGACTATGTGAGTCTCATACCTGTGGCTAGATTTGGGCTAAATGGGCCACACGAGCATCTGGGCCTACTCGGGCCGAGAATAGGCCTTAGGCCCATTCATATCATTATCTCTGTTTAGAATACTTGAGTCGCTCAAGGCGACTGTAGACCTTCTGAGGGGTTGACAAAATTACTGAAATACCCTTGGTTTGTAAAATTACTGAAATATCCTTGGTTTACAAAATTATTGAAAGACCATCGACTTGTAAAATTACCGAAATACCCCCGGTTTGTAAATTATCGAAATACCCTCAGTTTGAAAATTTTTCAAAATACCCTCAATTTGTAAAATTATCGAAATACCCACGATTTGCAAAATTATCGAAATACCCCAATTTACAAAAGTTACTGAAATACCCCTGGTTTGTAAAATTACCGAAACACCCCCAGTTTGTGAAATTACCGAAATACCTCGATTTGTAAAATTATCGAAATACCCTCAGTTTATGAAATTATTGAAATACCTTTAGTTTATGAAATTACTGAAATACCCTGATTTACGAAATCATCGAAATACCCCTGGTTTACGAAATTATTGAAATACCCCCAGTTTATGAAATTACCAAAATACCTTCGGTTTGCAAAATTATCGAAATATCCCTAGTTTGCAAAATTACCAAAATACCCCTAATTTCCAAAATTACCAAAATACCTCATTTTGTAAAATTATCGAAATACCTAGGTTTGCGAAATTATCGAAATACCCTTGATTTGTGAAATTCTTTGAAATACCCTAGTTTGTGAAATTATCAAAATACACTTGGTTTACGAAATTACTAAAATACCTTTAGTTTAGGAAATTACCAAAATACCCCCAGTTTATGAAATTACTGAAATACCCTTGATTTGCAAAATTACTAAAATACCCTCAATTTGTAAAATTACTAAAATACGCTCGGTTTGCAAAATTACTAAAATACCTTTGTAGGGTAGAATTATTGAAATACCCCTGAAGGGTAGGATTGCTGAAATACTGTTATAGGGTAAGATGACTATTTTGCCCTTGTATGTAAATGACTGACTTAGACTATGAGTTAACTAATATGCTTTTATTACATGTTTAAATATTGTTACTGAGCATGGCCATTTTGCATACATGTGTAATGATTGAGCATGGCATACACGACATATTGGATGGGGTTGGGACATTGGTACGGAGGAAGTTCTGAGAGGGTCGCACGGGTCGCATGACGACTATGGATCTAGTATTGATCTGTTGAGGTCGTACGGGTCGCAAGACGACTGTGGACCAACGAACAGCTTAAAGCCGCATAATCTGATTATGGCTCTTAGCCAACCTAAATATGGCTCTGTGCCATCTTGATTATGGCTTTGTGCCAATTGTATTTACCCGTGGCTATGTGCCTAACATATATATCGATGACTCTATGTCGATCATATTTACCCAAGGATGTGTGTCGATTATATTACCATAGCTGATGGCTATGTGCCGATCTTATTACAGTTACCGATGGCTATGTGCTGATTATGAGACTGTTACTAAAGGCTTAAAGCCGCATATATACTAGCAGCTTTGCTGCAATTTCGGTTAGTGCTGCAACCAATGCTAACACTGTAAGTGTAGGGGTGGCGTGGGTGATTTATTCCCCGCAGACAGTGTAGGGTTGGATGGGATAGGTTAGCATGCATCACACATTATGCATATGGAATTGATTCTGATATGGGCTAGGCCCAACTATTACTGATGTAACACCCCAAACCGGTCGACACACGACAATAGAATACGGTATGTTACGGGGTGAAACCATTTTTAAAGAAATAAGTTACCGGTTAAATTTGATTGTAAAACTCTTTATCGTTTTAGAGTATAGAAATCAGTAGATAATTATTACAATCGAGTGAGTTGAGCACAGACAAGTTCAAATCATTTGTTTTTGAAGTTGTTTAAAAAAAATTCAAGTTTAAGAAAACATCCAAGTTACCTTTGCTATCATCTTGTGAATTTTGTTACCCGATGGTAGCGTTTAAAAACCGAAGGAGTTATAGTTTTGAAAACATTGCTTTTTGGATTAATTTAACAAGTCCATATATCCAACATAGGTATAATATAATCAAAATAAAAGCAAATAATAAAACCCAAAATAATACTTAGGGGCCTTATTACAAATCCCAAAACCAAATTTAAAGAAAATTAATAAAATTGAAATAGAACTAAAAGGAATCAAAACCCAAACGAACATGCATGGCCGCCTCGAGTCCTTCCCGGCTCCGCATCCGCAATCTACGCCTCATCTGCAAAATATAAGGGAAGGGGTGAGTCACCAAGACTCAGTGTGTAAATCCCCAACCCGATAGTGCAAGCACTTACACTGATCATTAGCAAATCATGCAAATCATGCAACCCATAACCTAACCATCCAATCTCCTTTAACTACCCCGTGTGGTCAAAACCACTGGTTGTCAAAACCACTGGTGACCGTAGTCACAAATATATAATGGTGTGGTCAAAACCACTGATGATCGAAGTCATAAATCTAGTGATGGGGCCAATCCATCGTGTGGTCAAAACCACTAATGACAATCCCGTAATAATCATGTGGGGCCAACCCACTTTGGTACCAAACTACTGGGACGAGTCACATTATTCATATGTGGTCAAAACCACTGGTGGTCAAAACCACTGGGACTTAGTCACAAAATACAATATCAAGACGGGGCCAACCCGTCGTGTGGTCAAAACCACTGGTGACAGTCCAAATATTTCTTCCCCCTCCTCTCATCAATCCCATAATCATGTCTATATCATACGTGTCATAATATCATGTATCATGCAATAACGCATAGCATAGCATATATCAATATCATGATGATGTATATCAAAAATCACATAACAGGGGACTTACCCGGAATCCAAGCTCATACCCACAAGGCATAATCACTGATTTCATTGGCTATAACAATAACATAATAGACATATTATACTAATAAAGTGTGTAAGCATTACACACCTGTTACTAACGAAATCACTAAATCCCGAAGACCCGATCTACTACACCAGATCTCCGTGATCCTATATTTGGCCAAACCCAAAATCAGTACAAGGCCATTCGGCCACACCAACAAATCCCGAAGGGTTAACACATGGAATCCCAAACCTTACCTTGATGCTCTTTGAATACTAGCCACCACCCAAAGTATGTGAGATTGAGCCTTCCCCTACAATCGACAATCATTAACACTCATTTCAATAGCCTTCGACTTTTCAAATATCTAATGGAAAGACTGAACTAACATGGATCCTTACCACTGACTTACCAAATTTGATTGTCAGAGAATAGAGGGCTCAGATCTACTGCTTCAAAATCCCAAAGAACCTAGGAGAAATCGATTTCCATAGATGATTAGGAATCATGTCAACAAATGCCGAAATTCGGCTTTTGCCCCCATGTGAGTAGACAGAGAAAAGAGGAAGGAAATAATAAGATTTCAGCCATGGACACTTACCCTCTTCAAATCCGATTAGAGAAGAACCTGAAGAAGATCTACTCTTGGTTGATATTCAGCCAAAATAACACTAGAAGAAAGAAGGAAAATTCGACAAAGAGTTGAGTGATGAAGGGAGATTCGGCTATGGTTGATAGAAGAGAAACAAATGGGATTCGACTGAAGTGAAACGAATAGAATGGAAAAGAAAATATAAAATGGGAGAGGGAAGATTCGGCAAGGGAAGAGGATGAAGATTTCGACACAAGGGTTTGAGAAAAAGAAAAGATGAAGTGGACTAAGATGGTTTCGGCTTTGAGCAAGAATGAGAAGAAGAAAAAGAGAGAAAGAGAGAGAGATGGGAATAAGGAGGATTTGGCAAAAAGAATGAAAAAATTTTCAACACACCCTTTTTGCTAACCCAACCGATTCCTCCCTCACCCCTTAGTGTTTGGCATTCGGCCAACACTAAGCTCCCTTAGCCGATTCCTAAAAATCCTCCTCTCTATCCATACCAAATTTGTTGACTCAATCCTCATCTATCCATGAGAGTCCCATCTGAGCACACCTCGCTTTTTGTGGCGTCAAAAATAATTGAGCAGAAAGGGATTTCTGCAGCTCGAACCAAGGTCCTCCTTACCCCTTGTGGCGTCACCTCTCTTGTGACTTGAGTATTGCCTCCTTGCCACTTTACCAAGGCACTTCTTGTGTCTAAAACTCCCAATAATTTCTTTTAACCCCTAACTCTCCTAGCTCCCCCCTTCCAAAGCACTAAAATAAAATTTTGGCCATGACCCAAGGCTAACCCGAGGTCATGCTTAGACCCCAAATCATGCTAAACTAGCACAGCAGACATATCAACACATGCAACACATGCAAAAATGCAGAGACCCCGTTTTAAGGAAGTTACAGTTCTACCCCCTTAAAAAATAATTTCGGCCTCGAAATTACCTGGTTAGAAGAGTTGAGGGTATTGCTGCCGCATCACATCCTCTGATTCCCACGTGGCCTCTTTCGTACCATGGTTTCGCCATAACACTTTCACCAGGGGTACCAACTTCCTTCGCAAGACCTTGACATCCCGATCCAAAATCTTTACCGGCTCCTCCTCGAAAGACAAGTTTGAGCTCACCTCAATCTCCGCAACTGGCACAACGTGTGACGGATCTGACCGATAACGCCTAAGCATCGAAACATGGAAGACATCATGAATCTGACTTAACTCTGCCGGCAGCTCAAGCTGATAAGCTACCGGTCCCACTCACTTCACTACCGTATACGATCTGATAAACCTAGGGCTTAGCTTCCCTTTTTGCCCAAATCTCAACACTTTCTTCCATGGCGATACCTTCAGAAAGACCCTATCACCTACTACATACTCTATATCCAGACCCAAAATATGCCATTCACCCAACTCATCCAACACGTGAAATACGACATTTCCGTCCATCTGATTGCCTCATATGGTGCCATCGGATATTCGCGATAACTATTGTTATAAGCGAACTACGCCAATGGTAGATACTCCTCCAGCTACTGCGAAATCGAACACGACCCTTAGCATATCCTCTAAAATCTGAATTACTCTTTCGAATGTTCATTGGATTGTGAGTGAAAAGCTGTGCTAAAATCCAACCTCGTTCCCAACGTATGATGCAAAGCTCTCTAGAACCTCGACGTGAACCTAGGATCCTTATCAGAGATAATTGACACTGGTACCCTATGCAACCTTACTATCTCGACCACATACAACTTAGCCAACTTTTGAAGTGAATAATCAACCCTCTTTGGTATGAAATGAGCTGATTTAGTCAAACGGTCCACTATCACCCAGACTGAGTCCATCTTGCTAGGCGTGAGGGGTAGCCCACTGACAAAGTCCATAGTGATCCTTTCCCATTTCCATTGAGGAATCTTCACCGGCTGAAGTAAACGGCGGTGATGTTCGACTTTGACCTGGCGACACGTCAGACACTTACCCACAAACTCGGTCTCTTCCCGCTTGATACAGCCACTAGAACTACTTTCGCAAATCCGGTACATCTTGCTACCTCCGGGATGCATAAGCGTATGGGCTGCTATGTGCATCTGGAGAATCCTTCACCTCAACTTGGCGTCCTTGACATACAAGCTCTCCTTGAAAACACAACACTCCATCGTGAGTCAATTTGTAACCTTCTAACCCATTACTACGAACTTGCAACCTCCGAGCATTCAAACCCTCATCCACTAAGCTGTTTCTCTTTAATCTGCTCCACCTAAGTTGGCTTAACTTGCAATTCTGCCAACAAACTCCCATCGTCATACAGACTAAGGTGAGCAAACATTGCTCGCAAGTTTGCTACCACCTTATGGCTCAACGCATCAGCCACTATGTTAGCCTTGCCCGGATGATACTCAATCGAGCAGTCGTAGTCCTTCAACAACTCAATCCACCTTTGCTGTCTCAAATTTAAATCCTTCTGCATCAAAAGATACTTCAGACTCTTGTGATCCGTGTAGACTATCGACTTTCCCCCATACAAATAATGCCTCCAAATCATCACGGCAAAAACCACTGCAGCCAACTCCAAGTCATGCGTCGGGTAGTTACCCTCATGCGGTCTCAGCTGTCGAGACGCGTACACCACTACTTTCCCTTCCTGTATCAGCACACATCCCAAGCCAGTATGTGATGCATCACGATGACCGTGAATACCTTTCACGCCTCGGTACATGCGAGCAAGGAGCTTACGTTAAAATCTTCCTCAACTTGTCAAAACTTTCCTCTTGTTTTTTCGACCATACAAATGAAACTCCTTTCCTTAATAATTTGGTCAACGGCGCCGCGATCAGGGAAAATCCTTCCACAAATCTCCGGTAATACCCTGCCAGACCTAGAAAACTCTGAATTTTTGCAACCAACCTAGGCGGTTTCCAATCCAACATCGCCTCAATCTTGCGAGGGTCCACTCTAATCCCTTCTGCGGACACTTCGTGACCCGAAAGTTACTTCCCTAAGCGAGATTAGCACTTCGAACTTGGCAAATAGCTACTTCTCCCTCGAATTTGCAAAACCACATGAAGTGCGTATCATGATCCTCCTCGGTCCTTGAGTACACCAATATGTCGTCTATTAATACTACGACAAAGCGGTCCAGAAATCTTCTTTGGAACACCGATTCATCAAGTCCATGAATCTTGCCGATTGCATTGGTTAACCGACGGCATCACGAAACTTCGTAATGCCCATATCGAGTACGAGAATGCCGTCTTATGAACATCGACTTCCTTCACTTTGAGTTAATGGTACCCAGACACGAGATCTATCTTGAGAAAGCGATGCACCCTTAAGTTGATCAAACAAGTCGTCAATCACAGGCGGTGGATACTTATTTTGATCGTCAACTTGTTGGTTGGCGATAATCTACACATCCGCATTATCAGTCTTTTTTCTTAACAAAATGCAGGTGCTCCCTAAGGAGATATACTTGGTGAATGAAACCTCGATCCAACAACTCCTAGATTTGACCTTGACTCTACCAATTCCTTTGGCGCCATTCTATACGGGGCTATGAGACCTTTGCGCGATTCGAATAACAAATCTATCCGAATTCAACTTCCGATCCGAAGGTAGACCCGAAAGTTCTTGAGAATCGTCGACAATTTCCTTCCTTTGTTCGGACATTCTCCCTCGACTCCTTGGCCTCCAAGGCACACACTCGAACCAGAAATGCCTCATAGCCCTTCTTGACCATTTTCTCCTCCTTCAGTGCAGATACCACATTGGATAAGTAATCTCTCCTATTACCTATCATCACCATCTCCTCACCTTCCATTGTCCTCAACACCAAGCGTGGAACACCCCAAACCCGACCCATAAGCCCTGACCGGATATGGCATGCTTCTAAAGAAAATCCATTCAAATCTTGTTTGAAACTTTGTTAAAAACTGGTGTGTTTTTGAAATTAGTAGTTGATTAGGGTTGGGCTCAAATTTTAAAACCCGTGTTGATTAGAAGTTAAAAACAATTTGTTATTTATACTCAAGAAGAACTAACTTTAATTTGATAGATATCGTGCCACAACAAAATAATTTAAGTGCATGAATAAACAATTCATACTAAAAACTTATTACATCAAAATAAAACTCCAAAATAAAGTTTAAAGTACTTAAGTAAAATAAAATGTCAAACTCATAAAGTTCGTGCTGAGCATGGTCACCCCTGAGCTCCTGCCGACCCGGTCCATTACTGATCATCACCTGAAAAATAGTCCCACAAGGGGTGAGTTAAACAGACTCAATGTGTACAATCAACACTAAGTCTCAATAGATAGGGCATATCAAATCATACATATTCACATAATATTTAAATAAAATGATACAATCCCGAACCCAAACCTAAATACCATCCGCTACACATCACCCGTACCAACCATCACACTGTGGGGACTACTAAGTCAACCCTCCATCCACTACACACCATCGAAGGCAGTCGCTGCAGTCGACGTGCTCATTGCCCTTAGAATTTCGTGGCATAGCCACCAGATACATATTTGTGACATAAGTCACCACATTCTTATATTGTGACATAAGTCACCACATTCTTATATTGGGGTATAGAACCACCAATTCACTTCCCCTTTCAATATCACCCATATGCCCATGTCATACAAAATATGTAATATTATGCCTTATGCTTTATTCACATTCTTATATTTGCACTTATGTGCCATAATGAGATATTTATCACAATATACTCATAGTAGGAGTAGGAAAAGCGTGCACAGTACTTTGTACCATTACATGGTACCTTAACCATAACCTTACACTTTTATATTAGAACATATAATAAATTAAAGCAGTAAATCTATCAAGATTTAGTGTAGAATTACACACTTGATATACTTAGCAAATTCACTCCAAATCCAGAAAATCCAATCTCTTGCTTTAGATCTTTCTGCCTATATTAAGTCAACCCCAATCTTATTAGTAAAAAGCCATTCGGCTATAAATCCAAATCTAATAGGATTATTGTAATCAAATTCTTACCTTGGTGCTGATTTCACTACTAATCAAATCCCGAATCGTTGAAATCCTTCTACCTTGTATTCAGCCAACATTAAATCACTTAAGGGATTAGTTTTGACTTTTAAATAATTAAAAGCAGATCTATATCATTGTTTATAGCCTTGGCGAATGTACCTAAGTGTTTACCTTGTGATTTGAAATCCGAAAACTTGTCACTTGTCTTGAGAAGATGTCGAGATACCTATAGGTATTGGTTAGATTTAATTCTAACTTTAAATCACATAAAAAGTAGCCTATGGTGAATACCTTACCTTAGATCTTAGAAATCCCAAAACTTCATTGTGCTTCTCTTTGTGATGGACAACTACTAAATCCAAAATCTCTCCTTAAGATTTCGGTCAAAAATAGTAATAGGAATTAGTCTTTAAATTTCGACAAGTCCTAAAAAAAGAATAGAAATCAAACTTGATCTCACCTCTACTGAAAAAATTGACAGCACCTATCTTTATCACCACAAGGATATTTGGCTTTGTGGCTTAATGGAGAATAGGCTAGAGGTACCTTGTATATTCGGCTTTAGAAAAGGGGTAGCAAAGAGAGAGTATGGGCTTAGGAAGAATCGGCTATGGTGGGGTTTTGAGAGAAGGGTATTCGGCTATGGCCTAAATGCTGTCTACTTGATTTCGGCTTTTGATGAACACTATAGGATTTTGGCTTCAACAAGGAAAGAAAGGAAAAGGTGTAGGACTTAGAGAAAAATCGGCAAGATTAGAGGGTCCTATATTCGGCTTTTAGAAAATTAAAAAGAAAAGAGAAAGAGTTGCAGAGAGAATTTGACAGAGACTCAAAGGGAAGGAAAAGAATGAAGAAAAGCCTTAATCTCCCTCCTTGGCCGAAATTACTACCAATAGAGTCCCTTGGCCGGCCACCTCTTCCTCTCACTATCAAATTCCTTAATTCTCTCTTCCTTACCCTTTTTTCTACCTTAGCCAAAATTTCTAAAAGAATTAGGCTTCATCTCAAACTCCTCTCATAGACTCCTTTTGCTGTCCACCTCCCTTCTCCTTGTAGCAAAATAAAAATTCTTTTATTTGCTTCCCTAGCGACTCGAACCTTGGCCCATTTAACCTGCTAGTGGCGTCATTCCCAGAGGTTTTAAGTGGTGTCTCCAGGCCACTTTTCCAAGCCCAATTATATGTCATATTTCCCTTATTTATTTTCTTAAGGCCACTTTGCTTCAGTTCCCTCTTTTAGACTTAAAACTCGATATTTTTTCTAAGGCATTTTCCTTATGTTTCAAGATTCTAAAATTCTCATAACACATAGGACATGCTATTTCATATAATTTAGCAATAGTGCATAAGCCCTAATTTGGGATATTACAGTTCTACCCCCTTAAAATAATTTCATCCTCGAAATTACCTGGCTAGAATAGGTGGGGGTATTGCTGTCATATTGCTTCTTCCGGCTCCCACGAGGCTTCCTTCGATCCATGATTTTGCCACAATACCTTGACCAAAGGGATCGATTTTCTTCGTAGCACTTTCACATCTCGTTCCAGAATCTGAATCGACTCTTCCTCATAAGATAGATCTGGCCTTAGCTCCACCTCTTCAACTGGAACTACGTGAGATGGATCCGATCGGTATCGACATAGCATGGAAACATGGAACACGTCGTGCATCTGCTTTAATTTTGGAGGCAACTCTAATTGGTATGCCACCGGTCTGAATCGCTTCAATACCCGATAGGGTCCTATGAACCTTGGACTTAGCTTCCCTTTTCGACCAAATCTCATCACCTTCTTCCAAGGTGATACTTTAAGGAACACTTGATCTCCCACATTAAATTTAATCTCCTTCCGTTTGAGATCTGCGTAGACTTTTGTCTATCGGATGCTTCCTTTAATCGAGCTCGAATTATACTAACCTTCTCGTCGATTCATTACTAACTCTGGACCCAAAATTTGGCGTTCTCCCAATTCCGTCCAACACGTAAGAGTCCGACACTTCCTACCATACAGCGCCTAAATGCGGTTGCCATTTTAATCTTGGCACGATAGCTATTGTTGTATGCGAATTCCGCTAGAGGCAAATATTCTTCCTAACTTCCTCTGAAATCTATCACTGACCTCTTAACATATCCTCTAACACTTGAATCACTCGTTCGGGTGACGGTCCATTTGTGGATGGAAAGCCGTGCTAAAATCCAATCTAGTGCCTAAAGCACGATGTAATGCTTTCCAAAATCGAGACGTGAACCTCGGATCCCTATCCGAGATAATCGACATCGGCACTCCATGCAACCTTACAATTTTCGCCACATACAACCTTGCCAACTTTTGTAGGGAGTAGTCAACCCGTACTGGAATAAAATGTGTGGACTTTGTCAGCTGATCCACTATCACCCATACCGAGTCCTTCTTAGTAGGCGTAAGGGGAAGCCCACTAATGAAGTCCATGGTAATTCTTTCCCACTTCCATTGGGGAATCTGTATTGGCTGAAGCAATCCTGACGGAACTTGGTGTCCAGCCTTAACTTGCTGACATGTCAAGCACTTCCCTACAAATTCGGTCACTTCTCGCTTAAGATTAGGCCACCAAAATTGTTCCCTTAAATCTCTGTACATTTTACTACCTCTGGGATGCATAGCATAAGGGCTACTATGCGATTCCCGAAGAATTCTTTGCCTAAGCTCCTCGTCCTTTGGCATACAGACCTTACCCTTGAAGCACAATACTCCTTCGTCATTAACACCATAACCTTCCAACTCTCCATTCTACGCTAGTTGCAACTTAACACTTAGATCCTCATCCACCAATTGTACTTCTTTCACTTCATTCAACCATGTTGGCTTAACTTGCAACTCTGCTAGCAAACTTCCATCGTCATAGAGACTTAGATGTGCAAACATTGCCCTCAAATCTGACACAACTTTCCAGCTTAGGGCATCCGCCACTACATTTGCTTTGCTCAGGTGATACTCTATCGAACAATCATAGTCCTTCAATAATTCTACCCACCTTCACTGTCTCAGATTCAACTCCTTCTGAATCAGCAGATACTTAAGGCTTTTGTGGTCTGTGTAGATTATAGACTTTTCTCCATAAAGATAGTGCCTCCATACCTTAAGGGCAAAGACCACTGCCGCCAATTCCAAGTCATGCGTCGGGTAGTTAACCTCGTGTGGCCTTAGTTATCGAAACGCGTAAGCGACTACTTTTCCATCTTGCATGAGGACACCTCCCAATCCTGTATGGGAAGCATCACAATACACTACAAAATCCTTTCCTGCCTCGGGCTGAATCAAAACTGGAGCTCCAGTCAAGACCTTCTTAAGCTTCTCAAAGCTCTCTTGTTGCTTATCCGTCCATATGAAAGACACTTCCTTCCTTAACAACTTTGTCAGAGGTGCGGCTATTGACGAGAACCCTTCTACGAACCGTCTATAATAGCCTATGAATCCTAAGAAACTTCAAACTTCTGTCATCGACTTAGGAGGTTTCCAATCCAAAATTGCCTCAATCTTCCGAGGATCCACCCTATCCCTTCAGCGGATACTACATGTCCTAAAAATGTAACCTCCTTAAGCCAAAATTCACACTTGCTGAATTTGGCATAGAGCTTCTTCTCCCTCAATATTTGCAACACAACTCGGAGGTGCTCATTGTGTTCCTCCTCAGACTTCAAGTATACCAAGATATCGTCTATGAACATGACAACGAACCGATCCAAATAGGGTTGGAAAATCCGGTTCATCATGTCCATAAATGCGGCTGGGGCATTTGTCAAACCAAACGATATTACCAAGAACTCATAATGCCCGTACCTTGTTTGGAAAGCCGTCTTATGGATATTAGCCTCCTTCACCTTGAGCTGATGATATCCAGACCTTAGATCGATCTTTGAGAATACTGCGGCCCCTTTAAGCTGATCGAACAAGTCGTCTATCCTTGGCAATGGGAACTTGTTCTTGATGGTCACTTATACAATCGACGATAATCTATGCACATACGCATAGTTCGTCCTTCTTCTTCACAAATAAGACCAGGTGCTCCCCATGGAGACACACTGGGTCGAATAAACCCGCAGTCAAGCAATTCCTAGATCGAGCCTTGAGCTCCACCAACTCCTTTGGTGCCATTACGTATGGGGAAATGGACACGGAGGCGTGACTCGACGACAACTCAATTCCAAACTCCACCTCCCAATAAAGGGGTATTAGGGTAATTCCTCGAAAAGACATCCTCATATTCCCTTATAGTTCTTACTTCACTAACTCCCCCTTCTTTCATATCCAAAGCACTAATGAAGGCCATAAATTCCTTACACCCCTTCTGAACCATCTTATCAGCCTTTAAAGCCGAAACTACGTTAGACAAGTAGTTTCGTCTTTCTCCTATCATAACTATCACTTCATCCTCTAGGGTCCTTAACTCCATTCATTTGGCTGCATAATCTAACACAGCCCGATGCTTCACTAGCCAATCCATGCAAGTATAAGATCGAATTCCCCGAAGGGTAATTCCATTAAGTCGACAAAAAATACCACTCCTTGAAGTTCCAAAGGTACTCTCCGAAACATCTTATTTACCACTACCGTTTGACCTAGTGGGCTTACTACAGTCATCTCCCTACTAGATAGTTCAGAGGCTATCCCTAGAGTTTCAACTACTCTACATGCAACATAAGAATGGGTCGAACTCACATCGATCAAAGCAAAATAAGGCTTGCCATTAATAAGAAACGTACCGGTTATGACGTCCGGTGCGTCACCATCCTCCCTACGGTGAACCGCATACACAGGCCGATTGTCTTACCTCTGTATACCACCACTCGGCTACGGTGTTCCACGTCCTCTTCGGCACCATTTCCTCTCGTTATTGGACCACGACCCCCTTGAAATTGCTGTCCCCCTCTACCAGCCTGATTAGCATTACGAGTTTACCGATCGATCCCCATATGGTCTCATCAGACAGTCCTTAATCATATGGTCCTTTGACCTACACTTGAAACATCCCCTGTCTTCTTCCAAAGCATTCGCTAAGTGCTTTTTCCCACATTGATCACAAGTAGGTATCGCCTCTAGTAGCGACTTAGCGACCTCATGACCCTTCAACTCTAGGCCTCTTTTGCTCATTCTGGATGGCCTTGACAATCCAAAACCTCTCTTACGCCTATTTGATCGGAGTTACGCCTACGGAATCCTTGATACCCTCGGCCACTTTGGCCTTTTCCACCAACACAGCAAACTCTCGCTCCTGTTGCGGGGCTATCAATAACCTCAGGTCATCTCTTAGTCCGTCTTCAAACTGGACACACTACTCATACTCAATAGACACTATGCCTCAAGCATAGGGGCTCAGCCTTAGGAATTCAGCCTCATACTCAGCTACGGACTTGTTTCCTTAAACCAGTCCTAGAAAAGCCTTTCTTTGGGCATCAATATAATGAGTGCCCACATACTTCTTACGGTATCTTTGCCTTAGCATACTCCCACGTGAGTTCCTCATTGTAGCACCATCTCACACCGTGAGCCACCATTGATATGACTCATCGCGGAGAAGCGACACCAACCCTTTCAGCTTTTCCTCGCCAGTTAAGTCGAGCTCATCCATAATCCGCTCGATCGCCTCCAACCAAAACTCGGTGGTATTGGGTGCTACACCTGATACACCACGGAACACTTAATCTCTATTGGCTCGGAGTCGCTCAGGTATCGACTTTCGAGCTTCCATGCCTCCACCTACTCCTGCCACCCTTTCCAAGACCTGCGATCGCCAGCTTGTGACCTTGTGTCATCCCGTGCGGTCACGATATTCCACATCGGTGGTTGGGGTGGTGGTGGTGGCATTTCATTTTCAGATCCTTGACTCGATCTAACGGGTTTAGACACGGTCATTCAGCCTTTTCCACAGCCACGCACGTTACGACCACGTCCCCTTGAATTCATACTTTCGCTTGCATTTATCTGATTAGAGAATTTTATGAATTAGTTTTGTTCCACTTGATTAACCAGGAACAGTTTTATGTTTAATAGTTCTAGGAAGTAGTTCTTTCGATTCATACACATATAGTCTCACATCATTCATTTAGTCACACACATGAACTTGCGTTCATTACAGAGAAATGTTGTAATTGTCGTTGTTTGTTGTTTTCCACTACCCAGGGGTATTTCCGTAAATTTTTCCAAATCAGGGTGTCTTTGATATTTTGTAAAGTTTTTAGACATTTTTGCAAAATCAGAAGTTATTATTGAAATCGGGGGTAGTATGGTAGTTTTGGGAAATCAAGAGCATTTTAGTAATTTTACCACTAAGGGTATTTAGGTAATTTGTAAATTAAAATTCTTAGGAAGTTTTTCCAAAATAGTAATTTTCATAATTTCAAAAGGGTAGTTTGTTGACTTTTAAAACTAGGGTTTCCATAAAATGTGGCTAGTCCTTTCGGGTTTTAATTATTGAGTTTAGCAGTGACTAAGTCCTCTTGGTTAGGAGAACCAAAGCTACCCACCGGGTAGGATTCAGTGGAGAGGAGGTGAGTCACTAGGGATGCTTAAATACCAAGCTCCCACTTGAAACCAATCCTAGACATGCGCACAATGGTTGCCACACCTAACTCTCGGCGACCTAGACACGAGTTTGTTTAATTGTGCCTTTAGAGTCTTATGTAATTGTTGGGGTAAACTAGTCCTAGGATTTAAGTACTTATCATACTAATCTACGTTCTATTTCTACCCTTCTACAATTCATATCATAAATCACACAAGAGATAGGGGTACTTACCTGGTGGACTTCGGGCCGGAGACTCGGGTGCCATGTCAAAAAAATCTGCTTATTTCTTAGTAAAATCCAATTTCTAAAGGAAAAAAACATTTTGGGCCCTAAAAGCCCTCAAGGTCGAGTTTTAAACTGGGCTCTGATACCAAACTGAAACACCCCAGACCCGACCCACAAGCCCTGACCGAATCTGGCCTGCTTCTAAAGAAAATCCATTCAAATCTTGTTTGAAACTTTGCTAAAAACTGGTGTGTTTCTGAAATTAGTAGTTGATTAGGGTTGGGCTCAAATTTTAAAACCCGTGTTGATTAGGAGTTAAAAACAATTTGTTATTTATACTCAAGAAGAACTAACTTTAATTTGATAGATATCGTGCCACAACAAAATAATTTAAGTGCATGAATAAACAGTTCATACTAAAAACTTATTACATCAAAATAAAACTCCAAAATAAAGTTTAAAGTACTTAAGTAAAATAAAATGTCCAACTCATAAAGTTCGTGCTGAGCATGGTCACCCCTGAGCTCCTGCCGACCCGGTCCGTTGCTGATCATCACCTGAAAAATAGTCCCACAAGGGGTGAGTCAATGAAACACCCCAAACCCGGCCCACAAGCCCCGACCAGGATCCGCATCCTTCTAAAGAAAATCCATTCAAATCTTGTTTGAAACTTTGCTAAAAACATGTGTATTTTTGAAAACACTTGATTTGGGTTGGGCTCGAATTAAGAACCCGTGTCGATAAGGTGTTAAAACAATTTGATATCTATCTTAAGAAAAATTTAACTTTTAAACTTTAAATTGATGATAATCGTATCATACTAAGTAATTTAAAAGCATGCATAAGCGATTCAATACTTTGGCCTTATTACATCAAATAAAAAACTGAATAATTCAAAACTTAAACATAAATAAAATAAATTAATCCTTGAGCTTTGCATGGCCACCCTTGAGCTCCTGCCGACCCAGGTCCATCACCGATCATCACCGAGAAATAGTCCCACAAGGGTGAGTCAAGCAGACTCAATGTGTACAACCAACACCAAACTCAAATAAATCCGGGCATATCAAATCATACATAATCATATAGCATTAAATAAAATGATGCAATCCCGAACCCAAGCCTAGTTATCCATCCGCTACACGTCACCGTACCAACCATCACATTGTGGGGACTACTAAGTCAACCCTCCGTCCGCTACACACCATCGAAGGCGTCATTGCGGTCGGCGTGCTCATCGCCCTTATAAAGTTCGTGGCATAGCCACGGATACATACTTTGTGTCATGAGACACCATATTCGAGATATCGTGGTCTTAGGTCACCACATTCAGATATCGTGGTCTTAGGTCACCACATTCGGATATCGTGGTCTTGGTCACCACATTCGGATATCGTGGTCTTAGGTCACCACATTCACTTCCCTTTTCATAATATCCCATATGCCCATGTCATTCAAAATCATGCAACATAATGCCTTAGGCCGATTTCACATTCTTATCATATTCATATTCATGGCATAACAAGTCTTATCATACTCATAGTAGGAGTAGGAAAGCGTACCTTAGTACTATGTACCATAACATGGTACTTGGCCATATTTTCCACATTAAGTATAACATACATACATATTAAGCGATTGCCTTAAACTTATTAAGAAATAGTGTAGGGTACACACCGATTTACTTATCAAATTCTTGAAATCTCGAAAACTTCGTTCTATCGCTTTAGATCTTTAATTCCTATATTCGTCCACCCTAACATGTTAGTAAAAAGCCATTCGGCTATAAATCCAAATCCTAGTAGGATTGTTGTAATCAAATTCTTACCTTGGTGTCGATTGGATTAAAAATCAAATCCCGAAACTTTATGATGCTTCTTTATTGCAATCGGCTTTATGAATCTAAATTCCCAGAAACCTCGGCTTACTTCTGTTGCCTTCCTCCTAAAAACCAAAGTCACCTAATTTTTTACCTATATTCGGCAATCCTCCACTTATTCAACAAACTGAAATTCTCAATTATCTTAGCCCATATGGCATTCGGCCAAAAAGAAAAGAATAGAAAAGGGCCATTCGGCCACCTACCATTAATTACTCACCTTCGACTTTTCCAAAATCGGCACTTCTGGATTATTATAAAGTAGGATTTGGCTTCTATGGCTAAAGAAGAGAAATTTATAGGCATAGACAATTGA
The DNA here is from genome assembly GCA_025506655.1 of Gossypium rotundifolium. Taxonomy (NCBI): domain Eukaryota; kingdom Viridiplantae; phylum Streptophyta; class Magnoliopsida; order Malvales; family Malvaceae; genus Gossypium; species Gossypium rotundifolium. Next base: position 139,906,522 of record CP106728.1, on the reverse strand, counting down.
TTCGGGTTAGATCTTGATGAGAAGAGAGAAAGAAATCGTGAGGAAAAGAAATCCTCGAAACTTACCGAATCACTAAAGAACATGCGGCCTATGGTGCACCTTCGGGAAACTAAAACACCCTTGTAGATTCAGCTTTGAGGCTTAGAGAGATTCAGCTATAGGCTTGAAACTTATCTTCAGCTTTTGATTGGTTTTGCAAAGGAAAAAGAATTGATGATGGGAAGCACAGGGTATTTTGATTTTACAAGGAAAGAAAAGGAAGATATAGAACTTAGAGAAATTCGGCAAGACTAGGGGATTTTGTTTTCGGCTTTGTGGAGAATTGAAAAGAAAAAAGAAGAATAATGGCAGAGAGAATTCGACAGAGATTTAAAAAAGAGAAGAAAGAATGTTGAATGGCCTTAGTTTTCCTCCTTTTGCTGAAATTACTAAGCCTAGAGAGTCCCCTTTCTTGGCCATCACTCTCATATCTTTATTTTCCTAGCTTAGCCAAAATTCTAAAAGAATTTGACTTCAACTTAAACTCCTACCTTAGTCTCCCTATGCCGTCCATCTCCTTACCTTAGGAGTGCCAAATTTTAAACCATTATTTTGGGCTTCATGTGGCCGTACTAGGCCCAAGTTATCCTAGCATATGGCGTCATTTCCAGAGCCTAAGTGGCATCTCTGGGCCATTTTTCCAAGCCCGATTTTGTCACATTTCCAAGGTTCCTTACATTTCCTTGCATTTCCTTACATTTCCAAGCTTCCTCTTAAGACTTAATATTTTCTAAAGTATTTCCTTACATTTCCTTACATTTTCCTTACATTTCCAAGCTTCCTCTTAAGACTTAATATTTTCTAAAGCATTTCCTTACATTTCCTTACATTTCCAAGCTTGCTCTTAAGACTTAATATTTTCAAAAGCATTTCCTTACATTTCCAAGGTTCTAAAATGCACACAACACATTCACTACACATAAGGCAGACTATTTCATGTAATTTTAGCCATAGTGCATAAGCCCTATTCCGGTATATTACAGTTCTATCCCCCTTAAAATAATTTTGTCCTCGAAATTACTTACTAACGAAAAATCATACATCCTAACTCACCACACTACACTACTACTGTGCACTCTGATCTTAAAACTAACACATTTCCTACAAAAATTCAAATCCAAGGTTTCATACACTTCACTAGCATTACAAGAACGAACTAACTCTATAACAAACAAGGCAATGAAGGGTATTCCAAATTCCACCTCGTCAATCCGCAGATTCAGGTAATTCCTCTGGAATGACATCCTTAAATTCCTTTACAGTTCTAACTCCACTAACTCCCCCTTCTTTCGTATCCAAAGTACTAATGAAAGCCAAGAACGCCTTACACCCCTTCCGAACCATCTTATCAGCCTTTAAAGCCGAAACTAAGTTAGACAAGTAGTTTCATCTTTCTTCTATCATAACTATCACCCCATCCTCTGGGGTCCTTAACTCCATTCGTTTGGCTGCACAATCCAACACAGCCCGATGCTCCACTTGATTAACCACGAATAGTTTTATGTTTAATAGTTCTAGGAAGTAGTTCTTTCGATTCATACACATACAGTTTCACATTATTCATTTAGTCACACACATGAACTTGCGTTCATTACAAAGAAATGTTGTATTTGTCGTTGTTTGTTGTTTTCCACTACCCAGGGGCATTTTCGTAATTTTATCCTATAGGGGTATTTTGGTAATTTTCAAATTAGGGTGTTTTGAAAATGTTGCAAAATAGAGATTGTTGATATTTTACCAAATTAAAATTCTTCTGGAAAAATTTCAAGGGTGAAATGATAATTTTATACGAGGGTATTTTTGTATTTTACAAACTAGGGTCATTTCGGTAATTTTTGCAAAAATATGGTTCCTGGTGACTTTTAAAACAAGGGCATTTTTAAAGGTTTCAAATTTGAGGGTACTTCGTTGATTTTCCCTTCTGAGGGTATTTTGGTCATTTGTATAGGTTAGGGGTAATTTGGTCATTTTGCAAATCAGGGATATTTTCCTAAATTTTCCAAATTAGGGTGTCTTTGATATTTTGTAAAGTTTTTGAATACTTGTGCAAAAATCTGAAATTATTATTGAAATCGGGGGTAGTATGGTAATTTTAGAAAATCAAGGGCATTTTAGTAATTTTACCACTAAGGGTTTTTAGGTAATTTTGTAAATCGAAAATTCTTAGAAAGTTTTTCCAAAATAGTAATTTTCATAATTTCAAAAGGGTAGTTGGTTGACTTTTAAAACTAGGGTTTCCATAAAAAATATGGCTAGTCCCTTTCGGGTTTTAGTTATTGGGTTTAGCCCGTGACTAAGTCCTCTTGGTTAGGGTGAACCATCACTACGCACCAGGTAGGATTCGAGTGGGTAGGAGGTGAGTCACTAGGACTGCTTAAATACCAAGCTCCCACTGAAACCAATCCTAGACATGCACACAGCAGTTGCCACACCTAGCTCAATGACTTGGACCTGAGTTTGTTTAATTGTGCCTTAGAGTTTTATGTATTTGTTGGGTAAACTAGTCCTAGGGTTTAATTCCTAATCCACTAGTCTACGTCCCTATATATATCCCCACATATAAATCACAAAGAGGTTAGGAGTACTTATCTGGTGGACTTCGGGTCGGAGACTCAGGTGCCATGCCAGAAAGCCTGTTTATTTCTTAGAAAAGTCCATTTTCAAAAGACAGAAAACGTTTTGGGCCCTAAAAGCCCACAAGGCCGAGTTTTGAACCGGGCTCTGATACCAAATCGAAACACCCCAAACTCAGCCCACAAGCCCTGACCGGATCTGGCATGCTTCTATAGAAAATCCATTCAAATCTTGTTTGAAACTTTGCTAAAAACATGTGTATTTTTGGAAACACTTGATTTGGGTTGGGCTCAAATTAAGAACCCGTGTCGATAAGGTGTTAAAAACAATTTGATATTTATACTTAAGAAAAATTTAACTTTTAAACTTTAAATTCGATGATAATCGTATCATACTAAGTAATTTAAAAGCATGCATAAACGATTCAATACTTTGGCCTTATTACATCAAATAAAAAACCCAAATAATTCAAAACTTAAACATAAATAAAAATAAATTAATCCTTGAGCTTTACATGGCCACCCTTGAGCTCCTGCCACCCAGTCCATCATCGATCATCACCGAAAAATAGTCCCACAAGGGGTGAGTCAAACAGACTCAATGTGTACAACCAACACCAAACTCAAATAAATTCGGGCATATCAAATCATACATAATCATATAGCATTAAATAAAATGATGCAATCCAGGACCCAAGCCTAGTTATCCATCCGCTACACATCACCGTACCAACCATCACACAGTAGGGACTACTAAGTCAACCCTCCATCCACTACACACCATCGAAGGCGATCATTGCAATCGGCGTGCTCATCGCCCTTATAAAGTTCGTGGCATAGCCACCGGATACATACTTTGTGTCATGAGACACCATATTCGGATATCGTGGCCTTAGGTCACCACATTCGAATATCATGGTCTTAGGTCACCACATTCGGATATCGTGGTCTTAGGTCACCACATTCAGATATCGTGGTCTTAGGTCACCACATTCACTTCCCTTTTCATAATATCCCATATGCCCATGTCATACAAAATCATGCAACATAATGCCTTAGGCGATTTCACATTCTTATCATATTCATATTCATGGCATAACAAGTCTTATCATACTCATAGTAAGAGTAGGAAAACGCATTACCTTAGTCTTGTGTACCATAACATGGTACTTAGCCATATTTTTCCACATTCATATAACATACATACATATTAAGCGATTGCCTTTAACATACATACACCTGATTTACTTATCGAATTTACTGAAATCCTAAAAACTCGTTTTATCGCTTTAGATCTTTAATTCCTATATTCATCCACCCTAACATGTTAGTAAAAAGCCATTCAGCTATAAATCCAAATCTTAGTAGGATTGTTGTAATCAAATTCTTACTTTGGTGCCGATTGGATTAAAAATCAAATCCCGAAACTTTATGATGCTTCTTTATTGCAATCGGCTTTATGAATCTAAATTTCTGGAAACCTCAGCTTACTTCTGTCGCCTTCCTCCTAAAAACCAAAGTCACCTAATTTTTAACCTACATTCAGCAATCCTCCACTTATTCAACAAACTAAAATTCTCAATTATCTTAGCCCATATGGCATTTGGCCAAAAAGAAAAGAATAGAAAAGGGCCATTCGGCCACCTATCATTAATTACTCACCTTGGCTTTTCCAAAATCGCGCCTTCGGCTTATTATAAAGCGAGATTAAACTTCTAGGGCTAAAGAAGAGAAATTGATAGGCATAGACAATTGATTCAGGTTAGATCTTGATGAGAAGAGAGGAAGAAATCGTGAGGAAAAGAAATGTCAAAAATTACCGAATCACTAAAGAACATGCGGCCTATGGTGCACCTTCGGGAAACTAAAACACCCTTGTAGATTCGACTTTGAGGCTTAGAGAGATTCGGTTATAAGCTTGAAACTTATCTTCGGCTTTTGATTGGTTTTGCAAAGGAAAAAGAATTGATGATGGGAAGCACAGGGTATTTCGATTTTACAAGGAAAGAAAAGGAAGATATAAAACTTAGAGAAATTCGGCAAGACTAGGGATTTTGTTTTCGGCTTTGTGGAGAATTGAAAAGAAAAAGAAGAATAATGGCGAGAGAATTGACGAGATTTAAAAAGAGAAGAAAGAATGTTGAATGGCCTTAGTTTTCCTCCTTTTGCCGAAATTACTAAGCCTAGAGAGTCCCTTTCTTGGCCATCACTCTCATATCTTTATTTTCCTAGCTTAGCGAAATTCTAAAAGAAGTTGACTTCAACTTAAACTCCTACCTTAGTCTCCCTATGCCGTCCATCTCCTTACCTTAGGAGTGCCAAATTTTAACCCATTATTTTGGGCTTCATGTGGGCATACTAGGCCCAAGTTATCCTAGCATATGGCGTCATTTCCGAGCCCAAAGTGGCATCTCAAGCCATTTTTCCAAGCCGATTTTGTCACATTTCAAGGTTCCTTACATTTCCTTACATTTCCAAGCTTCCTCTTAAGACTTAATGTTTTCTAAAACATCTCCTTACATTTCCTTACATTTCCTTACATTTCTAAGCTTCTTCTTAAGACTTAATATTTTCTAAAGCATTTCCTTACATTTCCTTACATTTTCAAGCTTCCTCTTAAGACTTAATATTTTCTAAAGCATTTCTTTACATTTCCAAGGTTTTAAAATGCACACAACACATTCACAACACATAAGGCATACTATTTCATGTAATTTTAGCCATAGTGCATAAGCCCTATTTCGGGATATTACAGTCAAACAGACTCAATGTGTACAATCAACACTAAGTCTCAATAGATAGGGTATATCAAATCATACATATTCACATAACATTTAAATAAAATGATGCAATCCCGAACCCAAACCTAAATGCTATCCGCTACACATCACCCGTACCAACCATCACACCGTGGGGACTACTAAGTCAACCCTCCATCCGCTACACACCATCGAAGGCAGCCGCTGCAGTCGACGTGCTCATCGCCCTTATAATTTCGTGGCATAGCCACCAGATACATATTTGTGACATAAGTCACCACATTCTTATATTGTGACATAAGTCACCACTTTCTTATACTGTGACATAAGTCACCACATTCTTATATTGGGGTATAGAACCACCAATTCACTTCCCCTTTCAATATCACCCATATGCCCATGTCATACAAAATATGCAATATTCTGCCTTATGCTTTATTCACATTCTTATATTTGCACTTATGTGCCATAACAGATATTTATCACAATATACTCATAGTAGGAGTAGGAAAACATACCTGAGTACTTTGTACCATTACATGGTACCTTAACTATAATCTTACACTTTTATATTAGCACATATAATAAATTAAAGCCTGTAAATCTATCAAGATTTAGTGTGGGTACACACACGATATACTTAGCAAATTCACTCCAAATCCAGAAAATCCAATCTCTCGCTTTAGAACTTTATTGCCTATATTTGGCCAACCCCAATCTTATTAGTAAAAGCCATTCACTATAAATCCAAATCCTAATAGGATTATTGTAATCAAATTCTTACCTTGGTGCCGATTTCACTACTAATCAAATCTCGAATCGTTGAAATCCTTCTACCTTGTATTCAGCCAACATTAAATCACTTAAGGGGTTAGTTTTCGGCTTTTGAATAATTAAGAAACAGATCTATATCATTGTTTATAGCCTTGGCCGAATGTACCTAAGTGTTTACCTTGTGATTTGAAATCCCAAAAACTTGTCACTTGTCTTGAGGAGATGTCGAGATACCTATAGGCATTGGTTAGATTTAATTCTAACTTTAAATCACATAAAAGTAGCCTATGGCCGAATGCCTTACCTTAGATCTTAGAAATCCCAAAACTTCGTTGTGCTTCTCTTTGTAGTCGACAACTACTAAATCCCGAAATCTCTCCTTAAGATTTCGGTCAAAGAATAGTAATAGGAATTAGTCTTTAAATTCTGACAAGTCCTAAAAGAAAAGAATAGAAATCAAACTTGATCTCACCTCTACTAAAAAAAAATCGACAGCACCTATCTTTGTCACCACAATGATATTCGACTTTGTGGCTTAATGGAGAATCGGCTAGAGGTACCTTGTATATTCGGCTTTAGAAAAGGGGTAGCAAAGAGAGAGTATGGGCTTAGGAAGAATCGGCTATGGTGGGGTTTTGAGAGGAGGGTATTCGGCTATGGCCTAAATGCTGTCCACTTGATTTTGGCTTTTGATGAACACTATAGGATTTCAGCTTCAACAAGGAAAGAAAGGAAAAGGTGTAGGACTTAGAGAAAAATTGGCAAGACTAGAGGGTCCTATATTCAGCTTTTAGAGAATTAAAAAGAAAGAGAAAGAGTTGCAGAGAGAATTCGGCAGAGACTCAAAGGGAAGGAAAGGAATGAAGAAAAGCCTTAATCTCCCTCAGAGTTGCAGAGAGAATTTGGCATAGACTCAAAGGGAAGGAAAAGAATGAAGAAAAGCCTTAATCTCCCTCCTTAGTCGAAATTACTACCAATAGAGTCCCTTGGCCAGCCACTTCTTCCTCTCACTATCAAATTCCTTAATTCACTCTTCCTTACCCTTTTTCCTACCTTAGCCGAAATTTCTAAAAGAATTAGACTTCATCTCAAACTCCTCTCATAGACTCCTTTTGCCGTCCACCTCACTTCTCCTTGTAGCAAAATAAAAATTCTTTTATTTGCTTCCCTAGCGACTCGAACCTTGGCACATTTAACCTGCTAGTGGCGTCATTCCTAGAGGTTTTAAGTGGTGTCTTCGGGCCACTTTTCCAAGCCCAATTATATGTCATATTTCCCTTATTTATTTTCGTAAGGCCACCTTGCTTCAGTTCCCTCTTTTAGACATAAAACTCGATATTTTTTCTAAGGTATTTTCCTTATGTTTCAAGATTCTAAAATTCACATAACACATTCATAACACATAGGACATGCTATTTCATATAATTTAGCAATAGTGCATAAGCCCTAATCCGGGATATTATAATGCACTTAGCTGCGCATTCCAAACTGGCCTGGTACTTCACCAGCTAGTCCATCTCGAGAATTAGATCGAACTTCCCAAATGGCAGTTTCATCAAATCACCAAAAACACGACCCCTTCAAGTTCTAGGGTACTTCCCTATCTGACTTATTTACTCCTCTGAGTAACCTAGAGGCTAATTACGATCATCTCCTAGAAGTAGTCTCAAGTCTAGGTTCATAATCTCTACTATACTCGGCAACATATGAATGCGTCGAACCCACATCTATCAAAGCAGGATATGGTAATCCAAAGATTAGAAACATACCGGTTATGATGTCTGGTGCATCACCCTCCTCTCGACGCCTCGCTGTGTAGACCAGTCTAGGCTTTCTAGCATCTGTACCACTGCACCTCGCTAGTGCTCCACGACCTCTACAGAGCCATTACCTCCCTAGCAGACACCACGGCCCTCTGTGGTCTGCCGACCATCCCTCCCTGCTCGAGTGCGATTTTGATCCTTAGACTGTAACCTAGCTGACCTCTATGGACAATCCCTCACTCGGTGCCCCATCGATCCACAATCAAAGCATCCCCTATTTCCAGTCCAACATTCTCCCGTGTGTGATTTTCCACATTGAGCACATCGTGGCGGCCACTAAGTATCAGCAGCAGTAGGCCTAGCAGCTTGATTCTGCCCACTATATCTACCCTGTTTCTGCTAATTCCCGATAAACCCAGATGATTCAGAATTTCTCTTATTCCAACCCTTGTCCTGATTCCGTCTAACCGACTGTTTCACTTCTTCCGCAACTTTGGCCTTTTCCACTAAGACCGCAAAATCTCTCTCCTACTGTGGAGCAATCAGCAACCTCAAAACATCTCTTAATCTGTCCTCGAATCTGACACATCGTTCATGTTTCGTAGCTACGATGCCCCGAACATATCGACTCAACCTTAAAAATTTCGCCTCGTACTCCGATACGGACTTACTCTCCTAAACCAACCTCGAAGCGCCTTCTCTCACGCATCAATATAACTAGTCCTGACATACTTCTTCTGATATGCTGCCTTAAAATAATCCCAAGTGAGATCATCATTGCGGCACCATCCCGCACCGTGAGCCACTCTTGGTATGACTTATCTCGGAGAAGCGACACTACTCCCTTTAGTTTCTCCTCAGCCGTCAGATCCAAATCATCTATGATTCGTTCTATCGCCTCCAACCAATACTCAGCAGTATTGGGCGCCACACCAGATACACCTCAGAATACCTCAGCTCTATTGATTCAGAGTCGCTCAGATACGAATTTCTGAGCTCCCGTACCTCTACCTGCTCTAGCCACTCTTTCCAGCACTGCAGCATCGCCTGCGACATTGTATCTTCCCCCGTTTGATCTTGGTACTCAACTCCAGCAGCTGGTGGTGGTGATATCTCATTCTCTGACCCTTGACCAGACCTAACGGGTTCTGATACAGTCATTTCGCCTCTACCGTGCCCTCGCACATTACGACCATGTCCCCTAGTACTCATATCTAATTCGCGATTTAATCTGCTTAAGAAATTTTTATGAATTAGCTTCTGTTTCACTGATTACCCACGAATAAGTTTTATGTAAAGAAATTTGGTAGTGGTTCTTTTGATCATCACACAGTTTTCAGTTCAATTTCCTACCCTAATACAGTGAATCATATTTACTCATCAACAACCTCCTCCACCCATACTCCACATGTAGGGGTATTCTCGTCATTTCACTACTCGGGGGTATTTTTATAATTTATCCTATTGTGGTATTTTTAGTAATAAATCAGGGTTAATTTGGAAACCTTTACAAATCATAGGTATTTCAAAAATTTCAGAAATCGGGGGTATTTTGGTAATTTCATAAACCAGGGGTATTTTCATAATAATTTTTTTTCCAAAATATAGTTTCAGGTGATTTTACAAAGTAAGGGTATTTTGGAAAATTTTCAATTCGGGGGTATTCTAGCAATTTTTCCATACTGAGGGTATTTTGGAAATTTTTTTACAAGTCAGGGGTAATTTGGTCATTTTTCAAATCAGGGGTATTTTGGTCATTTCTTAAATCAAGGTTACTGTGGCAATTTTGAAACCAAGGTTTACTTTTTAGAGTGTTACAAAACAGGATGGCTGGTCCCTTTCGGGTTTTAATTGTTAAATCCAGCCTGTGAATAAGTCGTCTTAGCTAGGGTGAACCGCCACTATGCACCAGATAGGATTCGAGTGAAGAGGAGGTGAGTCACTAGGACTGCTTAAATACCAAGCTCCCCGAATCCATTCCTAGACATGCGCTGCTTGGTTGCCACACCCTTAACTTAGCGGCGTACTCATGTGTTTGTTTAATGGATCTTTAAGTCTTATGTGATTTGTGTTGGAGTAAGCTATTCCTAAGGTTCAATAACTCCTATTCTACTAATCTACGATCCCGAAATACCCCTTACCCCCACATATAATTCACACAACAGTTAGGAATACTTACCTAGGCGGATTGGTGCCAGAGACTCGGTGCCATGCTGTTCAACGCATTTACCTTTTCCACAAAACTTTTCAAAACCCTACCATAAAACATTTTGGGCCTCGGGCCCACAGCTGAGCTTTCGAACTTGGCTCTGATACCAAAATTGTAACACCCCAAACCCGGTCAGCACACCATGACTGAATCTGGTATGTTATGGGGTGAAACCATTTTTAAAGAAACAAGTTACTGGTTAAATTTTATTGAAAAACTCTTTATCGTTTTAGAGTATAGAAATCCGTAGATAATTATTACAATCGAGTGAGTTGAGCATAGACAAGTTCAAATCATTTGTTTTGAAGTTGTTTAAAAAATTCAAGTTTAAGAAAACATCCAAGTTACCTTTCTTTGTCATCTTGTGAATTTTGTTACCCGATGGTAACGTTTAAAAACCCAAGGAGTTATAGTTTTGAAAACATTGCTTTTACCGATTAATTTAACAAGTCCATATATCCAACATAGGTATAATATAATCAAAATAAAAGCAAATAATAAAACCCAAAATAATACTTAGCGGCCTTATTACAAATCCAAAAACCAAATTTAAAGAAAATTAATAAAATTGAAATAGAACTAAAAGGAATCAAAACCCAAACGAACATGCATGGCCGCCTCGAGTCCTCCCCGGCTTCGCATCCACAATCTACGCCTCATCTGCAAAATATAAGGGAAGGGGTGAGTCACCAAGACTCAGTGTGTAAATCCCCAACTCGATAGTGCAAGCACTTACACAGATCATTAGCAAATCATGCAAATCATGCAACCCATAACCTAACCATCCAATCTCCTTTAACTACCCCGTGTGGTCAAAACCACTGGTGGTCAAAACCACTGGTGACCGTAGTCACAAATATATAACGGTGTTGTCAAAACCACAGATGACCGAAGTCACAAATCAAGTGATGGGGCCAACCCATCGTGTGGTCAAAACCACTGATGACAATCCCGTAATAATCATGTGGGGCCAACCTACTGTGGTACCAAACCACTGGGACGAGTCACATTATTCATATGTGGTCAAAACCACTGGGACTTAGTCACAAAATATAATATCAAGACGGGCCCAACCCGTCTTGTGGTCAAAACCACTGGTGACAGTCCAAATATTTCTTCCCCTTCCTCTCATCAATCCCATCATCATGTCCATATCATACGTGTCATAATATCATGTATCATGCAATAACGCATAGCATAGCATATATCAATATCATGATAATGTATATCAAAAATCACAGAACAGGGGACTTACCCGGAATCCAAGCTCATACCCACAAGGCATAATCACCGATTTCATTGGCTATAACAATAACATAATAGGCATATTATACTAATAAAGTGTGTAAGCGTTACACACCTGTTACTAACGAAATCACTAAATCCCGAAGACTCGGTCTGCTGCACCAAATTTCCTTGATCCTATATTTGGCCAAACCCAAAATCAATACAAGGCCATTCGGCCACACCAACAAATCCCGAAGGGTTAACGCATGGAATCCCAAACCTTACCTTGATGCTCTTTGAATACTAGCCACCACCCAAAGTATGTGAGATTGAGCCTTCCCCTACAATCGGCAATCATTAACACTCATTTCAATAGCCTTCGACTTTCCAAATATCTAATTGAAAGACTGAACTAACATGGATCCTTACCACTGACTTACCGAATTCGATTGTCAGAGAATAGAGGGCTCAGATCTACTGCTTCAATATCCTGAAGAACCTAGGAGAAATCGGTTTCCATAGATGATTAGGAATCATGTCAACAAATGCCGAATTTGGCTTTTGCCCCCATGTGAGTCGACAGAGAAAAGAGGAAGGAAATAATAAGATTTTGGCCATGGACACTTACCCTCTTCAAATCCGATTAGAGACGAACCCGAAGAAGATCTACTCTTGGTTGATATTCGGCTAAAATAACACTAGACGAAAGAAGGAAAATTCGGCAAATAGTTGAGTGATGAAGGGAGATTCGGCTATGGTTGATAGAAGAGACACAAATGGGATTCGGCTAAAGTGAAAAGAATAGAATGGAAAAGAAAATATGGAATGGGAGAGGGAAGATTCGGCAAGGGAAGAGGATGAAGATTTCGGCACAAGGGTTTGAGAAAAAGAAAAGATGAAGTGGACTAAGATGGTTTCGGCTTTGAGCAAGAATGAGAAGAAGAAAAAGTGAGAGAGAGAGAGAGATGGGAATGAGGAGGATTTGGCAAAAAGAATGAAAGAACTTTCGGCGCACCCTTTTTGCTAACCCAAACAATTCCTCCCTCACCCCTTAGTGTTTGGCATTCGGCCAACACTAAGCTCCCTTAGCCGATTCCTAAAAATCCTCCTCTCTATGCATATCAAATTTGTTGACTCAATCCTCATCTATCCATGAGTGTCCCATCTGAGCACACCTCTGCTTGCCTGTGGCGTCAAAAATAATTGAGCAGAAAGGGATTTCTGCAGCTCGAACCAAGGTCCTCCTTACCCCTTGTGGCGTCACCTCCCTTGTGACTTGAGTGGCGCCTCCTTGCCACTTTACCAAGGCACTTCTTGTGTCTAAAACTCCCAATAATTTCTTTTAACCCCTAACTCTCCTAGCTCCCCCCTTCCAAAGCACTAAAACAAAATTTTGGCCATGACCCAGGGCTAACCCGAGGTCATGCTTAGACCCCAAATCATACTAAACTAGCACAGCAGACATATCAACACATGCAACACATGCAAAAATGCAGAGACCCCGTTTTAAAGATGTTACAACTGATAGAGAGAATGGGCTAGGTCCAATTGATTCTGATAAGGGCTGAGCCCCAAGTGAAATTGTACTGGGCTTAGACCTACACACATTGTTCTGTTACTGTATTGGGCTCCGGCCCAGGTTGATTCTGAATTCTGTCTATCTTACTAATTGTTTTAGTTAGAAGGGGATTGCACACTGAGTTTTTGTAAGCTCACCCCGTTTTTAACTTTGCAGGTAATCCCTAGCCTTAGACGAATCGACGCTACGAGAGACTCGGAGAAGGCCACACACTGCTTATATTTTCCATTTTGATTGCTTATATTCAAGTAGATTGATTTGGGTTGTAATAAGGCCTCTTTAAGTTTCTGGATTTTAACTTTGGGTTTTTATTTACTTTGAATTATATTCGTTTAGAAGTAAATCACGATTTTCTAGAATATTAATTGCTTTTAAAACAACACTACGTTTTCGCAACATTTTCAAAATGGTTTCGCGACTTAATCTTTTTCATAAATCAATTACTTTCAAAATTTGCTTTCGCAACTGAAAAGATGTTTTGGGAATAAAATTAATAATATTTTTCAATGTATCACATTTTAAAAATAAACTAATGTGACTGGGATTTTACTTCAACTTTTAAACAAGAAGGATTTTCAATGAAAACATGGTTTTCGAAAAACACTTCAATGTGACACGTCAGATTCGGGCCTAACTTCTAGGTCTAATTTCATTTTAAGGCCTTCACATTCAAAAGCAAACTCAATTAAACACATTAACATATAAATTGTCACTTTTACCTTATATGCAATTTAGTCCTTTCCTCAAATTAAGCATACAAACAATAAAATTAATTCATGAGACTTTCGAACATGCTTAATCACATACTGCAAACACAGAAAATAATATTAAAATATTTTTTTAACTCAGATTTGTGGTCCCGAAACCACTATTTCGACTAGGGTCTAAACTGGACTGTTACAATTCTCCCCCTTAGGGATTTTCGTCCTCGAAAATCTTACTGGCTAAAAGGTTTGGGTAACGTTCTCTCATGGCATCTTCGAGCTCCCACGTCGCTTCTTCAACCCCGTGTCGATGCCATAAGACTTTAATTAAATAAATTTTCTTATTTCTCAATTCTTTCACTTCACGATCTAAAATCCAGATCGGTTCTTCCTCGTATGTCATATCTAATTGAATATCAACCTCAGAGGGAGAAATTACATGTGATGGGTTGGATCGATATCGTCGAAGCATCGAAACATGAAACAAATTATGGATCTTTTCTAACTCAGGTGGCAACAACAGTCTTAAGCAACCGGCCCGATACGCTCAATAATTTCATACGGCCTAATAAATCTCATACTCAATTTTCCTTTATGACCAAATCAGAGTATTTTCTTCAATGGTGAGACTTTCAAAAATACTTTGTCCCTGATTTGAAATTTAATATCTTTTCGTTTCAAGTCTGCACACGATTTCTGATGATCTAACGCAGCTTTCAGACTATCACGAATCACTTTCACTTTCTATTCAGTTTCTTTGATCAAATCGACCCCTTGTATCTTATTCTCACTGAGCTTAGTCCAACACAATGGTGTTCGACATTTTTGACTATACAAAGCCTCATAAGGTGCCATTTGGATACTTGATTGAAAGCTATTATTATATGCAAATTCAATCAGTGGCAAATATCATTCCCACGTACCTTCAAACTCAAGAATTCAACATCTGAACATATCCTCAAGTATTTGAATGATTTGTTCGGACTGACCATCTGTCTGTGGATGGAAAGCAGTACTAAAGTTTAGTTTCATACCTAACACATCTTGCAGTTTCTTCTAAAACTGCGATGTGAACCTCAGATCTTTATCTGAAATAATAAAAATAGGTACTCCGTGCAATCTCACAATCTGAGAAATATACAACTCAGCAAGTTTATCAAGTGAATAATCTGTACAATCTGAAATAAAATGAGTCGATTTAGTCAATCTATCCACAATAACCCAGATTGTATCTTTCTTACTCAGTGACAGTGGCAAACCCGATACAAAATTCGTCATGACTCTGTCCCATTTCCACTCGGGTATCATAATTGGCTGAAGTAACCCAGACAGTACTTGATGCTCAGCTTTAACTTGCTGACTGATTAAACATCTCAAAATAAAATCAGAGATATCTCGTTTCATACTAGGCCATCAGTAGAGCTGTTTCAAATCATTATATATTTTTGTACTACGTGGGTGAACAAATAACCAACTGCTATGAGCTTCGTTCAAAATCATCTGAATCAACTTTGAATTTCTCGGAACACATATTTGATTTTTGAACCTTAAACAAACTTCAGTATCAACTTGGAATTCTGAATCAATATTCACATCATATTGAGTTCGTTTTGCTATCAATTCATTATCAACTTTTTGAGTCTCACAAATTTGCTAAATTAATAACGGTTTTTCTTTCAACTCAGCTATTATCGAACCATCATCTGATAAGGTCAACTGAGTATTCATCGCTCGTAAAGCAAACAAAGATTTCTAACTCAAAGCTTTAGCAACAACATTAGCCTTCCCCAGATGGTAGTCAATCACAAGCTCATAATCTTTTAACAACTCTAACCATCTTCGCTGTCATAAATTCAGATCTTTTTGAGTCATCAAATATTTAAACTTTTATAATCAGAATAAACATGACATTTTTCACTAAACAGATAGTGGCGCCATATTTTCAGTGTAAACACAATAACTACCAATTCCATATCTTGTGGCAAATAGTTCTTTTCATGCGGCTTTAACTGTCTTGAGGCATAAGCTACGAATTTTCCTTCCTATATCAAAGCACAACCCAAACCATTCAAAGAAGCATCACTATATATAACAAATTCTTTACTCGATTCTAGTTGAACCAACACTAGCACTTCAGTCAACAAAGCTTGCAACTGGTCGAAACTTTTCTGGCACTTTTCTGACCACTCGAACTTAACATCTTTCAAAAGGATTCACATCATCGAGATTGCAATCATAGAGAATCCTTTTACAAATCATCGATAATATCCCACTAATCCTAGAAAACTGTGAACTTTCAATACGTTTCTCAGAGGTTTCCAATCTAAAATTGCTGAAATCTTGCTCGGATCAACCCAAATACCCAATACTGATACAACATGTCCCAGAAAACTGACTTATCGTAACCAGAACTCACATTTACTGAATTTCGCATACAAATGCTTATCATGCAAAGTCTGTAGCACTAATCTCAGATGTTCAGCATGTTTAGATTCATCACGGGAATAGATCAATATGTCATCTATAAACACAACCACGAATCGATCTAAATATTATTTGAAAATTTGATTCATCAAATCCATAAAAACAACAGGTGCATTAGTAAGTCCAAAAGGCATAACTAAAAACTCATAGTGTCCATACCTTATTCAGAAAGCAGTTTTTAGCACATCAGAGTCTTTAACAGGAAATTGATAGTAACCTGATCTCAAATCTATTTTAGAAACACTATAGCCCCTTTTAATTGATCAAATAAGTCATCAATCCATGGCAAAGGATATTTATTCTTTATAGTCACCTTATTGAGCTGTATGTAGTCAATGCACATTCTCATAGTTTTGTCTTTCTTTTTCAAAAACAAAACAGGGCACCCTAGGGAGAAAAACTCGGTCGTGCGAAGCCTCTATCTGTCAATTGTTGCAACTAAACTTTCAATTCTTTTTATTCAATCGGTGCCATTCTGTACGAAGCTATCGATATCGGAGTCATCCCTGGCACTAACTCAATACCAAACTCTACCACTCAGATCGGTAGCAAACCCGGTAATTCATCGGGAAACACATTTGGATATTCACTCACAACTGGTACTGGTTCTATCTTCTTTTCTGCAACATTAGAGTCAAGCAATAAGCAAAATAAGCTTCACAACCCTTTCTCACATATTTCTAAGCTAACATTGAAGATATCACTGCCGGTAAACCATTCAGATCATTAGACTCAATTCGAATAGTCTCATCATTTTGACATCGTAAATCAATAGTCTTCTATTTGCAGTTCACAATAGCATCGTGCAAAGCTAACCAATCCATACCCAAAATTATATCAAACTCGTCAAATGGCAACAACATCAAACCAGCCGAGAAACACAAATCTCGAATCATCAACGAACAATTCTTGCACACTTTCTCAACCAAAACACACCGGTCTAAGGGGTTCGATACTCTAATTACAAACTCAGTAGACTCTACAGGGAAAGTCTTACTGGATACTAAAGTTTCACATACATAAGAGTGAGTTGATCCTGGCTCAATCAATGCAATAACACTAGTATCATATAGAGTGAATGTAACACCCAAAACCCGGCCTAGAAGTTAGGCCCGAATCACATTGAGGTGTTTTTTCGAAAATCGCATTTTCATTGAAAACCCCTCTTGATATTGAAAACTAAAGTCCCAATTTATGATTGTTATTATTAATCGGTATTTATTAAGAAGTCATTACCTTCAAAACCTTGTTCGTTGCGGAAGCTTAATTTAAAATAACTGACTAATAAAATGTGATATTTACAACTTGGTTGCGAAAGGCGTAGTGTTTTGAAAATAGATATTGTTTTAGAAAACCGTGATTCAATGTTGAGTAGATTTAAAACATAATAAACTAAAAATCCCAAACTATACCAGAATTTAAGAGAGGCCTTATTACAACCCAATAAAAAATGATTTTAATAAAGTAAAGTAGAATATTAAAATCCAAATGGCCGTAGTGTGGCCACCTCGAGTCTTCCAATACATCGAACCGCCTACTAAGGGTTACCGGAAAAATTAAAAAGAGGGGTGAGTTTGCGAAAACTCGGTGTATACAACCTCATCAAGTAAAAACATGCATCACAATAATCCGGCCGACGCCCATCACAATAATAATGGCAATTGGGCCTTAGCCCAAAATAGCCTCTTGTTGGGCCTTAACCCATATCATATGTCACATATCATAAATATCCGGCCTAAGCCCATCTCAATATTAAAATCCATATATGCAATGCATTAATGCCCATACCAACCACAGACAAGTCTTTTGTCCAATCGTGCACTCTGGGGACTTAATCGACCCACCCATCAGACACTCCTTATGTAGCACCGGTTCATGCACTAACTTATCGGCAGCAAAGATGGTCGCTCGATGGCTAAAAAGCCTTGGTGGATCCACAATCGTCAAGCGACCATGCAATCCTATTAGCACTTCCTCCATAATAATAATCCCTTTCCCATGCAACATAATAACACATGAATGCATCATATAACAATAAACATACCATAATAATCATAAATCGCATACAAGAATAACCATATAACATGTAGGGGCATTTTCGTCATCTTGCCCTTTAAGGGCATATCGGTCATTTTACCCATCGAGGGTATTTCGATAATTTTTACAAACTAGGGGTATTTCGTTAATTTCACAAACTAGGGATATTTCGATTTGGTAATTTTGCAAACCAAGGGTATTTTGATAATTTTGTAAACCAGAGGTGTTTTGGTAATTTTATAAACTAGGGGTATTTCGATAATTTTGCAAACTAGGGGTATTTCGATAATTTTGCAAATTAGGGGTATTTTTGGTAATTTTGCAAACAAGGGTGTTTCGATAATTTCACAAACTAGGGGTATTTCTATAATTTCACAAACCAAGGGTATTTCAATAATTTCACAAACCAGGGGTATTTTAGTAATTTTGTAAACTAGGGGTATTTTGGTAATTTACCCATCGAGGGTACTTTGGTAATTTCGCATTTAACAGCCTTTCTAAAGCCCTGCTGCAGCCCCGAGTGACTTAGATAACCTAAATGATCATAACGGTGTAAATGGGCCCGAGGCCCTTTTTGGCCTACGTGGGCCCACACGCTCGTGTGACCCACTTAACCCAAATCTAGCCACAGATACGAGATTCCCATAGTCCAGTTCACTACCTATTACACAATCATACAATTTATTCATATGGGCCAATGGGCCCATTGGGCCCACTTGGCCCCTTTCGGCCTATCGTGGCCCAAACAGCCTAAACGCACAAGAACACTCAAGCTGGCCTCAACTATCGTGTCGAAGCTCCCACACGTGCGCTCATACGCTCGTGTGGCTACCATTGCCGTGTGACCGGCATTTCGGCATTTGCCACACTACAGCTAGAGTAGAGAGAATACACACCTGATAGGAGTCTTAAGCTAATCCGCGCTCCAAATGCTCTTATGCACAAACGCCCACCAATGTATGCTTCTGCTCTTCATAGGCAGCTCTATATATATAGCTAGCTTCTCACCTTCCCTCTAGCTATCTTTCCGATGTGGGATCCCTCTGTCAGCAGAGTTTAAATCCAACTCAAACTCTGGCCATCCAATCCACAAAATAAATACTCCTTTGCATGTCATGAAATTCGAAACCAGGCTCCCTTGCACCCTTAATAACGCCACAACCACTAGACCGCATGCTTCCTTGTGTTTAACATCATGCGCAACTAAATATAAATCTATGGGCCAGAGTCCAAGTTCACTTAAAAATAAATCAAAATGAAATGCCAGTGCCAAGGCTTGAACCTTGGACCCTTTACTCCCTCTTTGGAGTCACCTCCTTCTCTATTCTGTGGCATCACTTTGACACTACAACACAAGCTCTTTCTGTGTCATTTTTCTCCACATTTTATTCTTAAAGCCAACCTACTAACTCTCAGGGTTTTATTCACCTAAAACCAAAATTTTTCTAAAGCCCAAGTTTGACCCCGGGACTTCACAGAAGCCCCCTAACCTTCCAAAATCACCTTCCTAATAGGTCCAACTTGAAATAATGCTGTTCTCATAATCCCAAAAATTTTAAAACGCTCTCATGGCCAAGGCTCAATGGGCCCAATCCTACTAGGCCCAAATTTAAGGTGTTACAGTAAAAGTACCGGTAATAACATCTGGAGACGAAGCTTATTCACGAGCGCGAATAGCATAAGCTCTGGCAGGTGCACGAGCCTCCGATGTAACAACTATGTCTTTAGTTCCTCTTTGACTGCCACTCATATTACCCGTATTTCTGGATGGTCTCCCTCGAGCTAACATGTTACTCAGACTCGCATTATATACTGTGTTTTCTTTAGCTAGCTTAGGATAATCACAGATAAAATGATCCATCGATCCACATTTAAAACAAGCCCGATCATTCAATTCGCAGCTGCCAAGATGTCATTTACTGCAATATTTGCACTCCGATTTATTCATTCTGACATTACCAACACTAGCTACTGAGGTAGTCTCGAACTTGCAGGTGGTCTGTCCCCAATTACGTCTAGAATAACCCATAGTAGCCTTTGAATGGCTAAAGTCATCTCGAAATTTCTTTGAAGCCTGTTAAAAAGAATTTCCTTATGATCCCTTACGTGCATCTCTAGCTTCAAAGTCAACTTTTCTTTTCTCTTTCCCGAGCTCTTCAGCTTTACATGCTCGTTCAACAAGCACATCAAACTCTTTTATTTCTAGAATCCTGACTAATAGCTTGATGTCTTTATTCAGCCCATCTTCGAATCTTTTACACATTATTACTTGAGCGAAACACATTCTCGGGCGTATCTGCTCAATCTCACAAATTCCTGCTCATATTCTGTTACAGTCTTACGACTTTGTTTCAGCTTAAGGAGTTCCTTGCGTTTCTAATCAATGAATCTCTAACTGGTGTATTTCTTACGAAATTCAGTCTGAAAGAACTCCCAAGTAACCCGTTCTCTCGAAACTACGGATATCAATGTATTCCACCAATGATACGCGAAATCTCGAAGCAATGATACAACACATTTGATGCACTCATCAGGTGTATAGGATAGCTCATCAAACACATGAATCGTATTATCAAGCCAAAATTTAGCTCCCTCAGCATCATCATCAATAGTGGCTCTGAATTCTTCGGCCCCGTGTTTCCTAATTCTATCAAATGGGCATACATATCGACTTATCCACACGGTGAAGACACGCCAGTATGCTTAACCCGTGGTCGACATCGATTTATTTCACATGGTCAGTCACACGCCCGTGTGTCCAGCCCTTGTACGAGTCTGACTTGTTTCGATTTGGAAACTTAAAAGACAAGGTCGAGCCACACGCCCGTGTGCTCAACCGTGTGGGCAAATATAGGCCATTTGCAAGGCCAATTTGCCACCCATACTTTAGGTTACTCCTACAAGCATTAAAACAATCCAAAATCATATCTCCAATGCATTCAAGACATACCAAAACATGCATAGTTTACTTCTTAACAACATAATTCACTTTATATACAAAACCTAACTCAATCATACTAATTCAAAAACATCAACATCACAATAAAGACATATAAATCATTCATCATTTTAATCCAATTCAATTCATATCAATTCTTATCATATCATTTCTCAAATCAACCATAAAACTTACCATGAATTGACCATTTCATTAGACCAACCATGATCTTACCATACCATTCATAAACTATAAACTACTCATTCATAAACATATTCATTATCAAGCCATATCACATGGCTCTATTTACACAACTCAAAACATCATCCAACTACTCTAGTCTATACATGCCATACTTCAATATACACAACTTCAAAAGGTACCAAAAGTTAGTTCGATAGTGTGGTGATGATCCTCAACGATCCTTGAGCTTCTTGTAGCTTTAACAATCTATAAAACAAATGAACAAACACACACACAAAGTAAGCTTTCATAGCTTAGTAAGTCATAAGAAAATAATGAACAATTAAACATTTGCATTTAAATCAACTAACCAAAATCACTTATACATTAACCAATACACAATTAATATGTTTATGACTCAAATATTATCACATTTGCAGTATCCATATATATCAACTTTCAAATTCTCATTTACTCATAAGCACATATAAATTTATCTTTTACCATTTCCAATTCATGTATCCATCATAATCAAATACTTACCTTGTTCTCCTATACATATTACAAAGCACATACCGAATCTTTTAGTTCATTTTCACATCTAAGCTTATCTAGATAATGCCCGTTGAACCATTCAGAATTAATAAGGATACTCGGATAGTCGGAAGGCTCATACAATGCCAACATCCTAGACGTGGTCTGATCGTGTGTCAGAGTTTTAAAAATTTATAAAAAGGATTATCGAACCTGGAAACTAACTAAGACAACGATGGAGGCAAGCGCACCTATCGAACAATAGTATAGCTTAGTGGCAAGACCGGATTGTCGAACCCAAAGGAACCAAAAGTACTAATGCTAACTTTCTTTTTATTATTTAATGTAAAAATTAAAGGAGCTGTTGTTTAATCTAAAATCAACTAACTACTAAGCTAAAGACGCTAAGACAAAGAGAATGAATTGGGGAAATATTTGGGGGAAAAACCAATTGATTAATACAACATCCGAGGAAGAATCCACCTAGACTTCACTTGTTATTTAACTCTGAACCAGACGATTTATTCACTTGACTTGATCCGTAGGATTCCCTAATTTATATTAATACCTCTTTCGAGGCTACTAACTTCTAACCCTAGGTTGATTAATTGAAATTTCTTTCTAATTAAAACCCCTAGAATTGCATTAACTCGATCTATGGACTCCTATATTAGGTTTGGCCCTAATCTGACAGATTTTTGTCATCCTATTTCTAGGGTTGCGATAAACTCTGCTTAACTATGATAGATCTACTCTTAAACAGGGACTTTTGCTTCACTGCCTAAGCACATCAATACTTGAATCAATATCCTGAAATATCAAAGCAAGAATTAAGAACACATAATTAAGAACAAATCAAGTATTTATCATACAACTCAAAAAACAATAACAAGATTCATCTTAGGTTTCATCCCCCTCAGGTATTTGAAGGTTTAGTTCATAATCATAAAAGAATACATCTCAGAAGAAAATATATAGCAAAACATAAGAAAAACCCTAAAACACCCTAAAGGATTTGAAGGAGAGATCCTCAGTCTTGAGTATGATTCTGGCTTCTTGAGATGAATCAACTGGCTTTCTTCGAGTGAATCCCACAATTCGGCCCTCTGGCTTGGCTCCTTCACCTAGCTGAACGCCCCTTAAAGGTTGGCCTCTAAGGTGTTTATATAGGCTTTTGGAATGTCTTTCTTTGCCTCTAAGTACCCTAATCTGAATGAAACACTTCTTTGTTGTTACAGGGACACACTAGTGTGGTTTGGGGCCAGACCGTGGTCGGATCTGCTAAGGAGGCACGGTCTTGTTTCATGGGCCCAGGCCGTGTGCGATTCGTGCTTTGGCCCATTTTCTCTGTTTTTAGCCCGTTTCTCGTTCTTTTCATCCTCCGGTGATTTCCTACTATAAACCCCTAAAGGAATTGAAAGAAAGATCCTCAATCTTGAGTATGATTCTGGCTTCTTGAGATGAATCAACTGGCTTCCTTCGAGTGAATCCCACAATTTGGCCCCTCTAGCTTGGCTCTTTGGCCTAGCTGAACGCCCCGCTAATGCTCCCCTTAAGGTTGGCCTCTAGGGTGTTTTTATATGCTTTTGGATTGGCTTTCTTTGCCTCTAAGTACCTTGTTCCGAATAGAACTCTTCTTTTCTGTGGTAGGGACACGCCCATGGCACACGCCCATGTAAGTCGATCCCAGGCCATGTTCGGGTCTATTGAGGAGGCACGACCGTGTTCCAGGAGGCACGACCATTTTCCTTTGGCCCAGGCCATGTCGATTTCGTGATTTGGCCCATTTACTCCATTTTTGGCCCGTTTCTCATTCTTTTCATCCTCCGGTGCTCTCCTGAGTAGAAAACATGAAAACAATGGAGTAGGAGCACCTATTTCCATAATTAAAGGGATAAATCATCCAAAAACATGCTAAATGTGGGATTAAAATATGTTTATATTATGGTTTATCATGGTCTTACATGTAATCACATATCGATGCAACTGTCCTAGACAGGGTCTTACACGAATCAAATACGATGACAATGTCCCAAACATGGTCTTACATGTAAAAACAAATCGATGCCAACATCCAGACGTGGTATTACACGTAAACACAAATCGATACCAATCTTACACAAAATCACACATCAGAATACTATGTCATGACATATGTATCCTAACTATTCCTAAGGTTCGTAAGGGGCTTTCGGACGTCGTATCTCGAATATTTTAGGCTCATAAATATTGGTCCCATGCTCAATTCATTTCAGCATATTAATTTTCACAAATAACAATTCAATTCGGCACCATTAATTTAGATACAATAGAATTTAACAACATTATTTACTTATGAACTTACCTCGGATATTGACAGATGAAATCGACTACTCAACTACTTTCGACTTCCCCCGATCTAATTTCAATTTCTTTCGTTCTTAATCTAAAAAAATTCAAATTAAACTAATTTAATCACACATTCATTCAATTTAATTCACAAACACATATTTAGGCTTTTTTACACTTAAGCCCCTAAAATGTACATTTTTCACAATTTAGTTCTTATGTCATAAAACACAAAATACACATAAGTTCACTATTTCATGCTTAGGCTGAATCTTCCTCATGCTCACACAAGCCCATACATTTCATTTATTTCACATTTTAGTCCTTTAAAATATTTTTTTCATAATTTAGCCCAAATTACTCAAATTCATCAAAAATCCAAAGACAAAATATGTTAATCTTTAACATATATTTCATATTTCATCATCAACTATCACAAAGCTCAAGCATTAATCAATGGCACAATTCAAAATCATCATCGAATTCCAAAATTAAAGCATGGGCTTAAGAGAACACTAAGCAACAGTCACAAAAACATAGAAATTACTAAAAATCTAGCTCAAAACATACCTTGATTGAGCTTAGACAATGGCCGAATATACAAGAGCTTCAAACCTTCTTTTTCTTCTTTTCTTATTTCGGTGAACAAAGATGAACAAATGTATAATTTTTGTTATGTTTTAATTTATTATATCATATGTTATTACAAAATTACTATTTTAACCATTATAAAATAATGCATAAACTTTTTAATTAATGACCACAACCATCCATACCATAATATAGTGGTCTAATTTCATTTGAAGGCCTTCACATTTAATGGCCAACTCAATTACACACATTAACATATAAATTGTCACTTTTACCTTATATGCAATTTAGTCCTTTTCTCAAATTAAGCACACAAACAATAAAATTAATTCACGAGACTTTCACACATGCTTAATCACATACTGCAAACATAGAAAATAATATTAAAATATTTTTTGACTTAGATTTGTGGTCCCAAAACCACTGTTCTGACTAGGGTCTAAACCGGACTGTTTCACTTTGGGATTGCAATAGCTTCAACCCACTTTGAGACGTAGTCAACAACTACTAATACATAAAGATTTCCAAATGAACTTGGAAATGGTCTTATAAAATCCATACCTCAAACATCAACAATTCAACCTCCATAATTGGCTGCTATAACATTTCATTTCGTCGGGATATAGAACTTGTACGCTAACTCCTATCACAGTGATTCACAAAATTGTGGGCGTCTTTGAATAATGAAGGTCAGTAGAATCCTAATTGGAGAACCTTAGCAGCAGTACGCATGCCACCAAAATGACTTCCATAAGGAGCATCATGATCGTGCTTTAGTATTGAAAGCATCTCCTATTCTATAACACAACCCTGAATAATGTTATCATTGCATACCTTGAATAAATATGGTTTGTTCCAATGATGCTTCATTACTTCATGAAGAAATCTTCCTTTTTTATGGTGTCAATGGGAGTTTTCTACACATGAGATAATTAACCAGATCTGCGTACCAAGGGGTTGCATCTATATCAAATAACTTCTCATCTAGGAATGCATCGACAATTTGAAGTATGTTTCCATGTTCGCTGCCAACTTCAAAATGAGACAGATGGTCTGCAACTTGATTCTCTGAACCTTTACGGTCTTTCATCTTGAAGTTGAATTCTTGCAACTGTAAGATCCAGTGTATCAATCTTGGTTTTACATCCTTCATTGCAAAAAGATATCTCAATACTGAGTGATCAGTAAATACAATAACCTTTGCACCGAAAAGATAAGAACGAAACTTGTCGAAAGCAATGACTACAACCAACAATTTTTTCTCTATAGTAGTATAGTTGGTTTGAGCCTTTGTAAGAGTTTTGCTAGCATAATAGATGGTGTGAAATATTTTTCCCTTGTGTTGTCCTAGAACAGCACCCACAGCAAAGTTGCTTGCATAGTACATAACTTCAAAAGGTTGAGGGTGCAATGACAATAGGTGCATTTACTAGCTACGTCTTTAATTGAATGAATGCCTCCAAACATTCATTGTGAAAGAGGAATTTTCGATTCTGTTCCAGCAATGAGCATAAGGGCTTTGCAATTTTTGAGAAATCTTTAATAAATATTTGGTAAAACCCCGCATGCCCAAGAAAATTGTGAATACCTTTCACATTTGTTGGTGGAAGTAATTTTCAATGACTTCCACTTTAGCTTTGTCTACTTCAATGCCTTGACTAGAAATGTGATGGCTTAACACAATGCCTTTAGTTGCCATGAAATGACATTTTTCCCAATTTAGAATAATATGTGTTTCTTCACATCGCTGCAATACTCTATCCAAATTGTCAGTGCAATGATCAAAATCATTCCCATGGACTGAGAAATCATCCATAAAAACCTCTAAAGAATCTTCAATCATATCCGAGAATATTGCCATCATGCCCCTTTGAAATATGGCTGGTGCATTGCAAAGACCAAAAGGCATACAACGAAAAGAAAAAGTACCAAAGGGACAGGTGAAAGTTGTTTTCTCTTGATCCTCCGGTGCAATAGCAATCTGATTGTACCTAGAATAGCCATCTAAGAAGCACTAATGGGCTCTTCTAACAAGCCTGTCCAACATTAAGTTTGCGATAATCTATACAAACTCGCCATCCCGTAGGAATAAGTGTAGGAATTAATTATTCTTTGTCGTTGCTAACCATTGTGATGCCACTCTTTTTAGGAACGTATTGCACTGGACTTACCCAATTACTATCAGAAATAGGGTAGATAATTCCAGCATCAAGCTACTTTATAATTTCTTTCTTAACAACTTCCTTTATCTTCTCGTTTAATCTTCTTTGTTGCTCAATCGAATGCTGGCCTTCATATTGCAAATTGATCTTGTGCATGCAAAAACATGGACTAATGCCTTGGATATCGGCAATACTCCAAGCAATAGCTCGTTTATGTTGTTTAATAATATAGACCAATTTCTCTTCTTGAGTGATAAACTGTAATATGTTCATATTTTAATCCCACATTTAGCATACTTTTGGATGATTTATTCCTTAAATTGTGGAATTTGGTGCTCCTAATCCTTTAATTTCATGTTTTATACTTAGGAAAGCACCGGAGGATGGAAAGAACGAGAAACTGGCCAAAAATGGATAAAATGGGCCAAAGCACGAATTACACAGGGCCTGGGCCCAAGAAACACGGTCGTGCCTCCTTAGCAGATCTGACCACGGCCTAGCCCCAAATCACACAGGCGTGTCCCTATCACAGCAAAGAAGAGTTTTATTCGGATTATGGAACTTAGAGGCAAAGAAAGACATTCCAAAAGCCTATATAAACACCCTAGAGGCCAACCTTTAGGGGGCGTTTAGCTAGGCGAAGGAGCCAAGCCAGAAGGGCTGAATTGTGGGATTCACTTGAAGAAAGCCAGTTGATTCA
The DNA here is from genome assembly GCA_025506655.1 of Gossypium rotundifolium. NCBI lineage: Eukaryota > Viridiplantae > Streptophyta > Magnoliopsida > Malvales > Malvaceae > Gossypium > Gossypium rotundifolium. Next base: position 139,878,938 of record CP106728.1, on the reverse strand, counting down.
TCTCAAGAAGTCGGAATCATACTCAAGACTGAGTATCTCTCCTTCAATTCCTTCAGGGGGTTTTAGGTTTTTTCTTATGTTTTGCTTTATATTTTCTTCTGAGATGTATTCTTTTATGATTATGAACTAAATTCCTCAGATACCTGAGGGGGATGAAACCTAAGACGGATCTTGTTATTATTTTTTGAGCTATATGATAAATACTTGATTTGTTCTTAATTATGTGTTCTTAATTCTTGTTTTGATATTTCAGGATATTGATTCAAGTATTGATGTGCTTAGGCAGAGGAGGAATATTCCCTGTTTAAGAGTAGATCTAGCATAGTTAAGCGAAGTTGATCGCAATCTTAAAGATATAGGATGACGAAAATCTACCGGATTAGGTTCAAACCTAATATGGGAGTCGATAGATTGAGTTAATTCCATTCTAGGGGTTTTAATTAGAAAGAGATTTCAATTAATCAACCTAGGATTAGACGTTAGTAGCCTCAAGAGAGGTATCAATATAAATTAGGGAATCCTACGGATCAAGTCAAGTGAATAAATTGTCTGGTTCTGAGTTAGATAACAAGTGAAGTCTAGGTGGATTCTTCCTTGGGTATTGTCTTAATCAATTGGTTTTACCACAATTATTTTCCCAATTCCTTCTCTGTGTCTTAGCATCTTTAGCTTAGTAGTTAGTTAATTTTAGATTAGATAACCATTTTCTTAATTCTTAGGCTAAATAATAAGAAAAAAGTTAGTATTATTACTTTTGGTTCCCTTGGGTTTGACAATCCGGGCTTGCCACTAAACTATACTACTGTTCGATAGGTGTGCTTGCCTCAATCATGGTGATAGTTAGTTTCTAGGCTCTATCTGTAACACCCCTAACCCGTATCCAATGTCGGCCTAGGGTTAAAGGCATTACCAGACAAATCGAAAAAATTTATAGAATTAAACATACAACTATTCATCAATATCAATCATATGTCCTTTAAGTAGGTCATCGAGACCTTAATCATGCTTATAAACCGAGTCAGGACTAAATCGAGACATATACAAAATTCCATGGCAAATTAAAAACTTTTTTAAATACAGGGGATACATTAGTGGGGTAGGTAGTGCCTCACCCACGGCTACTTGACACACCCGTGTGTCCTCCCCGTGGTCATATACTGCCAAAAACAACACGGCTACCAAGCACGCCCATGTGCTAAGGTCGTGTCCCACTAAGTCATATACTGCTCTCAGACGGCCATAAGGCACGCCCGTGTCATGACCGTGTTCTTCTTAAGCTACCTACTGATTTTACCCCACGGTTACTAGGCACGCCCGTGTGCCATGACTGTGTGACATAATAGGCCATTTACAAGGCCAATAAGCCACCCATTTGGGTCACACCTACAAGCAAAATTTACCATTACAATTCATACACATATAACCACCAAAGGCTTACCAAAATAATCATTTAAAACCTGTATTCAATACCCATTCCAACCATAACAATTTCAAAGGTTAAAACTCATATCATTACAAGCATAAATCATTCATTTGATCATTCAAAACTTAACCATTTCATATACCAACTAACCATGCCAAAATATGTATCATATAACTCATTCACTCAAGCATATTACCAACTCAAAACTTGCCAAAACTCATGGCTAAGTTCACTTCATAAACATATACACATATCTAGCCAATACATGCCACAATTAGCTCTATACATTTTCAAAAGGGTACCAAAATAAGTTTAGTAGTGTGATGACAAATCCTCGACGGTCCCGAGCCTTCAGTAGCTTTGACGACCTAAAAAAAAAAAACCAGAGAAAACAAACACACAAAGTAAGCTTTCCAAAAGCTTAGTAAGTCAATATACAAACAAACTTGGCATATAAAGCATATAAGCAATGTGATACATTTGCACATCTCATTCACTTAACAAATTATCAAATAAATACTTTGATTCAACTTATGGCCATGCTTGCCACATTCATCAATTCATGAATCATATGTACACATAGCTCTTACATAATCATTTTTGCATCGTATTTAATCTTACTTCTCTTCAAAACAAAGTCATATAGGTACTTACCTTTTTATACACACTTGTATATATACCAAATCTACCTGAATCAGACATTCGTTCACTTGAATGTTCAAAGCTCGGATTTACTATTCGTATCACAGACTTGCCGTTGAACCTTTAGGAATCTTGTAGGATGCTCAGAAGTATTGGAATAATCGTACAATGCCAACGTCCCAAACGAGGTCTTACATGCTCTCAGATATCGATTCCAATGTCCCAGACATGGTCTTACACGTAAAACTCATATCGATGCCAATGTCCCAGACGTGGTCTTACTCGTAAAGCACATATCAATGTCGATGTCCCAGACGTGGTCTTACACAAAATCACATATCGATGCCGACGTCCCAAACGTGATCTTACACAAAATCACAAATCAATGCCAACGTCCCGGACGTGGTCTTACATGATAAAATAGAACAGATTCCTATGTCATGACATAGCTAATTCTATCTATTCCTAGGTTTGAACGGGACTTCTCGGACTTTATCACTATATCAAACTTATCTCAAATTTCATGCACGTAGCATCTCATACACATTCATTATCATTAGTAGTCATATGCATATATCCAATTCAATACAAATACGTTTATTTACATAGTGACTTACCTCGGATTCGGTTTATCGGAATGAAAACGGCTACTCTGTTACTTTCGCTTTCTCGCGATCTAAGTTTGATTTCCTCGGTTCTTGATCTATACGTATTCAGAATTGACCCTTTTATTCACTAATTCATTCAATTCAATCCAAACACATATATTTAGGGCAATTTACAAATTAGCCCTCATACTTGCACAATTTATCAATTAGGTCTATTTTTCTCAAAACATCAAATTCACAAAATCAATACACAACCAAGCTTAGCCTAATGTATATAAACATCATACAAGTCCATAATTTTCATCAAATTGGCAGTTAAGTCCCTCAATTTACCATTTTCACAATTTAGCCCTAATTAGCTAAATTCATCAAAACTTCAAGAACAAAATATATTCATCTAGCTCCAAACTTTCATTTATCAACTAAACTCATTTCAAAACTCAACATATCAACAATGGCATCTCACACAAACATCATCAATATTCAAAATTAGTACATGGGTTTTGTAGCTCTTAAAGCAATGATTACAAAAACATAAAAATTATCAAAAACCGACCAAAAACATACCTTGAATTTTGGCTTGTAATCAACCGAAAATACTAGCTTCAAAACTTCCTTTTTATTTCTCAAATATTCTGCCAAAAGATGAACTAAAAATGACCATTTTTCATGCTTTTATAAAATATAACATACATAATAATCTATTTACTAATTTAGCCTTAAAATATAAAATATTTATAACATAGCTAACAAGGTCATTTTTGACCAAAACAATCCACTAACTAAATAGTGGTTCAATTACCACTTAAGGCCGTAACTTTTAAAAGCCACAACGAATAGGTGTTTTAACAAATGGCATACAAGTTTCACATTTAATACAATTTCATCCCTTTTGTCAAATTAATCACACAAACAGACGAATTAGCTCACGAAAATTTACCACATGCTTAATCACATATCAACGGCACAGAATATAATATTAAAATATTATACAAACTCAGATTTATGGTCCCAAAACCACTATTCTGACTAGAGTATAAACCGGACTGTTACAATTCTTCCCCCTTAGGGATTTTCGTCCCCAAAAATCTTACCGTTAAACAGAGTCGGATATTTTTGTCTCACTGAATCATCCAGTTCCCACGTTGCCTCTTCAATCCTGTGCCGATTCCATAATACTTTCACTAATGGAATTTTCTTATTTCTCATCTATTTCACTTGACGAGCTAAGATACGAATCGGTTCCTCTTCGTATGTCATATCAGATCGAATCTCAATTTTAGATGGAGCAATTACATGTGACGGATCAGATCGATATCTACGGAGCATCGAAATGTGAAATACATTATGAATCTTTTCTAACTCAGACGGTAACTTTAATCTATATGCAACAGGCCCGACACGTTCTATGATCTCATATGGTCCGATGAATCACGGACTCGATTTGCCTTTACATCCGAATCGAAGCACTTTCTTCCACGGAGACACTTTCAAAAATACTTTGTCACCAATCTCAAACTCTATATCTTTTTGTTTCAAGTCTGCATAAGACTTCTGACGATCAGATGCTACTTTTAGACAATCTCGAATCAAATTCACTTTCTCTTCTGAATCTTTTATCAAATCAACCCCGTGTAGCTTATTCTCACTAAGCTCAGTCCAATACAGAGGTGATCGGCATTTACATCCATACAGAGCTTCATAAGGTGCAATTTTGATGCTTGTCTGAAAACCATTGTTATACGCAAATTTGATCAACGGTAGATACTGTTCCCACGAACCATTGATAAACCATAAAAGTAACATATTTTAATCTCATATTTAGTATGCTTTTGGATGATTTAGCCCTCAATTTATGTAAAAAGGTGCTCTTAATCCTTTCTTTTTATGTCTTATACTCAGGAAACCACCCGAGAATGAAAAGAATGAGAAACGGGCTTAAAACTAACCAAATTAGGCCAGCCCAAGAAATTGGCACGGCCTAGACTTCAAGTCACACTGCCGTGCCTCGCCAATTATTCAAAGACACATCCTAAACACGAATTGCAAGGCTATTTCCAAATCGACAGACCTGAAGCACGGCCTGAATCCCAACTTACACGGTCGTGCCATAGTCGTGCCTCAATAAACAGAATCAACATATGGCCTGAAGTCGACTTACACGGGCGTGTGCCATGGGCGTGCCCCTGTTACGAGAATGAGCAATTTCACTCGGATTTGGATGCTTGAAGCCAATGAAACATACTCCTAAGTCTATTTAAACACCTTAATAGTAATTCTACTTGAAGGAGGTACTTAGAAGCCAAGTAAAGCATCTAAGGAGCCTATATAAACAAACCAAGCGGTAGCTCTAAAGAGTTCGGTGGGTAAGATTTTACGCGAGCTTTTATTCAGGGAATTACTCAGAGATAGCCAGTTGATCCATCTTAAGAAGCTAGAGTTCTACTCAAGACAGAGGATCTCCTCTTCAATTACTTCAGGAGGGTTTAGGGATTTCTTATGTTTTGTCTTATCTTTTCTCTTGAGATGTTTTCTTATTTTGTTATGAACTAAACCCTTCAAATACCTGAAGGGGATGAAACCTATGACGGATTTTGTTATTTGATTTCTAAATTATATGATAAGTACTTAGTTTGTTCTTAATTATGTTGCTTAATTTAATTTGATGTTCTTAGGTGGAGGAATAGAGCCTGCCTAAGAGTAGATCTAACATAATTAAGCGGAGTTGATCGGCGCCTAGAGATAGGGTTACGAGATTTTATCAAATTAGGGTGAAACCTAATATGGGAGTCCACTGATCAATTTATCGCTTCATTAGGGGTTATTATAAGAGAACGAGAGTTCCACTAATTAACCTAAGGTTAGATGTTATTAAGCCTCGAGAGGGTTTAATATAGGTTAGGGAGTCTCATGGATCAAGCTAAGTAAAAGAAGTCATATGAATTAAAAGTTAGATAACAAGAGAAGTCATAGGTGGATTCTTCCTGAGGGTATCGTCGTAATCAACAGTTTGCTGAATTTGATGGTTTGCAGGAAAAAGATCCAAATACTCATATAGCTAATTTTTTAGAGTTCTGTGATACTTTCAAAATAAATGTCATTTCTGACGATGCCATACGTCTTCGGTTATTTCCCTTTTTATTAAAAAATAAAGCCAAGAAGTGGTTGAACTCGTTACCACGAGGGTCAATCACCACATGGGATCAAATGACCGATAAATTTCTTTCAAAATACTTTTCACCAGCCAAAACAGCCAAATTTAGGAATGACATATCTTCTTTTGTGCAGAATGATGCAAAAACATTATATGATGCATGGGAAAGATATAAGGATATCCTAGGAAGATGTCCACACCACGGATTACCTTTGTGGCTTCAAGTCCAAACTTTTTACAACGGTGTGAATTCTTCAGCGAGGCAAATGATTGACTCATCAGCTGGTGGAACTTTGAATAACAAAACTCCTGAAGCGGCTTACGACTTTATTGAAAAGATGTCATTGAATACCTATCAATGGCAAATTAGAAGGGCCAAACCGATAAAATCAGCTGGAGTTTTTAACATAGACACAGTAACAATGCTATCAACATAGGTGGAGATGATGAATAAAAAGCTTGATGATTTATGTTCTTCGCAGGTACACCCAATAATGCAATGCGAAGTGAGTGGGAATGTGGCGAATCCTGAGTACCCACCCTACCAACCAGGAACAGAACATGAGTAGACAAACTATATAGGTAACAATTTCAGATCCAATAATAATCCTTATAGTAACACTTATAACGCAGGTTGGAGGAACAACCCAAATTTCTCGTGAGGAGGATAAGGAAATCAAGGAAATCAAAGGCAGCAACCTCTTCCAAATTATCAAAATTAGCCATATCCACAAGAGAAGCAATCAAACCTTGAAGAGATGCTGGCGAAATTCATGGCAGCCACGGATTCTCTTTTCCAAAAGACTGAAGCAGCACTTGATGAACAATAAAAATCGATCAAAGGGATCGAGAATCAAGTTGGAGAACTTACTAGTTCAGTGGGACATCTCACAAAGTTGATTTCTAAACGTCAACAAGGACGTCTACCAAGCAACACAAAAATAAACCCAAAAGAACAGATCCAAGCCATCACAGCTCAAGAGGTTATAAAGGTAGACGAAGCCACTATAGCACAAGAAACCAAGGAAGAAAAAGATAAAATAGAGGTAGCATACGAAAAGCCAAAACCAATAATCAAAGAATACAAACATCGCATACCTTATCCCGAAGTATTGAAAGGAGATGATTCAGAGGAATAGTTCGGTAAGTTAAAGAAATTACATATTAACTTACCCTTTCTTGAAGCTCTTTTCCAGATGCCAGACTCGAGGAAATTTTTCAGTCAACTCTTGACAAACAAACACAAAATAGACGAAGAGCACCACGTGGAACTAAACGGAACATGCTTGGCAATGTTTCAAAATAGACTACCATAGAAACAAAAAGATCCAGGGAGTTTTACGATTCCATGCTTAGTTGGTAGTTTAACTATTGATAATGTGTTAGCTGATCTAGGGGTAAGAATAAATGTCATGCCTTATGCATTGTTTAAACAACTAGGTCTAGGGAAGCCCAAACAAACTAGGATGAGTATTCAACTAGCTGATAAAACTGTTAGAATTCTTAGGGGCATTGAAGATGTAACACCCCAAACCCGGTCAATACACCACGACCGAACCTGGTATGCTACAGGAAAAAGGTTTTGGATGGTTTAAGTTGAAGTCTAGAAATTTGGTGAGAACACTTAGCGAAATTTTGTATCTTGAGGATAACTCAAGTAGCTTTTGATTAAAAATCTGATGATGAATTTGAAAACCTAGAAAGTTTTGAAAATTTATCCGATGTGTAGGAAAAATTAGTTTATTTCATTTTGAAGCTTAAGTTATTTCTAATTGTTACTAAAACATTTATGACTTAGTAGAAAATCATATTTAAGTTGGAAAACCTTTTGAGTTCACTTTATCTCAAGTTATAGTATGATACCCGATGGTATAGTTTAAAACATCGTCTTTGAAATTTTGAAAACGTTGTCTTTCCAAATTTTAGCACATTTCACTCAATTAGTTTGTTAAAGCATATTGAAAATCTACTTAAACATAACATATCAAAACATAATTTAAGAGGCCATTTACAAACCCAAATATAACAAAATAGAAATAAACCAACTAGTGTACCAAATTTTATAAAAAGTCCGAGCAAATCTTTATTTCAAGATGGCATGAGCACCTCGAGTCCATCCGGCTCCATGTCCGTCTATGTGTCACTGAAATAGTCAAAGGAGAGAGAGTGAGTCGCAAGACTCGGTGTATAATTCCTCTCCCGGTATAACATGCCAACACATATATCATAATGAATAATGCAAATCATGCACCTGCTCCTAACCAACCATATGGCCTTTTCTACCCCAGGTGTGGTACCAAACCACCGGTGGTGCTAAACCACCGTGACCCAAAGTCACGATATCCATCTTGTGGTACCAAACCTTTGGTGACCAAGTCACTAATAATCCAATGATGGGGCCAACCCATCGATGATACCAAATCACTAGCGATTTCGATCCCATATCTCAAAAGTGGGGCCAACCCACGGTGGTGTTAAACCACGGGGACAAGTCGCAATGAGGTGCCAAACCTCGGTGTCCCAAAGACACAATGTGATACCAAATCACCGTGACCGTAGTCACAAATCGATGATGGGGCCAACCCATCGTGTGATACCAAATCATCAAGCGTCAATCCTCAGATAATCAATCGTGGGGCCAACCCATCGTGGTACTAAGCCATGGACGAGACGCCGATGTGCCAAACCTCCGTGACCCAAAGTCACAAAATACGTGGTACCAAACCACGGAGGTGCCAAACCTCCGTGTCCCAAAGACACGGTGTCCCAAAGACACGGATATCATATTCCCCTCCTCTCATATCACCCAATCACGTATCATACTAGATGCAAAATCGCAATCATGCTATCATGCTCACATGCTTAACATGGCATCTCAAAGTATTAAAATCATGATATCATCATCATCACATAACTCATAGTGAAAGCAGATTTACCCGAATCCATATCCATACCTCAATGGGTATCGCAATAATCAAACACACTGTTTCATTTACACAATAGGTTATCATATTATTAAGTTAAGATCGTGTTGGTTTACACACCAATTAGCGAAGGTATTAATCCCTAAAATCGATTTACGCCCCTCGATCACTTCTACAACTCGAATCCTACAATCGGCCAACAAATGGATTAACCATCATACCATTCGCCACAAGCATTAAACCAAAAAGGGTTTATCAAATAGTCCTTACCTTGCAAACGTTTGGCTTCCTACCAAAGTCGAACCACAAAGGCTTCTCTTTACAAACGGCTCCACCTAAAAAGAAAATCCATTAATCCATTGAGACTTGCTTTAACGAGGCTAAAAGAATGGACTAACAAAATACTCCTCTTACCACCACTTAACAATCGGCTAAAAGAGTTGGAAGACTCCTCTTGATTAATTCCAAAGTCCAAAGACCCTATACGAAAAGATTAAACAAGAAGTTAACACCTTTTTAACCCATACCGATATCAGCCCTTAACATACCAAGAATTGGTAAAATACCAGAGAAAGAGAAATGGCCATTCGCCAACACTTACCCACTACCAAACGATTGAAACCAGACCTAACAACCACCAATAATCGGCCTACCAACTACTAAGAGAGGAAAAGGATTCGGCCAATAGGTTTTGGAAAAAAAAATGAAAGTAAAGAAAGATGAATGGAGGGGGTCACCTTCGGTTTTGAATGAAAAGAAACACAAAAAAAGGGGTTTGGGGAGTGGAGTTTCGGCTAGCACCCTTGATCAAGAAAAGAAGAGCTTTAGAGAAAAACAAAGAAGGAAAACGACAAGGGTGGTAGTAAGGTGCGACTAATAGGTTTTGACAAAGAAAAAAAAATAAAGAAAAGATGAATGGATGAATATAGCTTTCGGTTTTGTGTGAAAGAAAAGAGAAAAGAATTTGAAAAGGGATACTAGGGTCGGCTTTGTTCAAGTACAAAAAAGAATAGAAGAGAAATGCAAAAGAACTCTCGGCTCACCAATTTTAGAGATGCAAAACAATTTTGTCGAAAAGCTCCTTGAGCATTCGGCTCTAGCTGAAAAAAAAGAAGAAGAAGAAGAAGTGTCTTGCAAATTTTGGCTCGTTTTTGACTAGGAGAAACTTGTTTACCCAAAAGAGCTTTGACCAAGGGTAGGAAAAAGGACACCAAAGCCAAAAGAAATTTCGCAAAGATGAGAGCACTTGGGTTCGGCTTCCAAATGAAAAAAGAACAAAGAGATTCGGCTTAGGCTATTGCAAGTGACCGAAAATTACACATGCCAAAAGGCAATTTCGGCTCACTCCAATTACCAACCGGCCACACATCCCCTTTCCCCCAAACTCTCACCAAATCTGGCCAAATCTCCCCCATTTACTCCCACACCACCAATTCAAATCCCATGACCAAGTCTCCCTCCCACTTTCACTCTCCACCCCTCTTTTGAATGTGAAGACTAAGTCCAAGCTAGAGTTCAAGTTGCCTTCTACCTCTTCCTCCATGCTGTCCAAAATGGGAGCCAAAAGGGGTGGGATTCTCGCGACTTGAACACAAGACCTCCCCCTTGTAGATGACGCCTCACACACACTCTCCATGTGGCGCATGCTTGCCACTTTGCTAGCTCCTCATTTGTGCTTTAAATTCACTTAATTTAAATATAAGCCCCATCTCCTTCACTCTTATCCCCTAAAGCCCAAAACTAAAATTTCACCACCTACCGGGCTCACTCCTAGCCTACTGCCTAAGTCCAGAAAACACCCAAACAACATCATAGCAAGCAATTAATCATGCAACCAATGCCAAAACAAAATAGCCCTTAACTCGATATTACGGTTCTACCTCTTAAAATAATTTCGACCTCGAAATTACCCGTCGTCAAGAGTTATGGTATTGCTATCTCATCATATCCTCGGGTTCCCATGTCGCTTCTTCCACGCCATGATGCCGCCTAAAGAACCTTAACCAGAGGCACGAGACTTCTCGCGTAACCTTCACATCCGGCCTAAAATCAGACAGCTCTTCTTCCATGGACAAATCTGGATTTACCTCGATCTCTTCTCATCGTTACCACATGTGATGGATCGGAACGATATCGCCAGTAGCATCGAAACGTGGAACACGTCGTGAATCTGACTTAGCTCAGCTGGCAACTCGAGCTGATAAGCAACTGGTCCCACTCGTCTTAATACCTTATACGGCCCAATAAACCTCGAACTTAGCTTGCCTTTCTTCCCGAACCTTAATACTTTCTTCCACGGTGAGACCTTCAGGAAAACCCGATCTCCCACAAGAATTCAATATCTCTCCGCTTAAGATCGGCATAGGACTTCGCGGTCCAAGCCTCCTTCAATCGAGCCCAATTAACTTAACCTTGTCTTCGCCTCAAAGAACCAACTCGTCCTAATAATCGACGCTCACTTAGCTCGTCCAACAAGTAGGTGAGCGACACTTCCTACCATACAACGCCTCATATGGTGCCATCTTGATGCTCGCTTGGTAGGCTGTTGTTGTAGGTGAATTCACTAACGGTAGATACTCCTCCCGCCTACCCTCAAGTCCAAAACACACCCTCAAGCATGTCCTCCAATATTCAGATAACTTTTCCGATCGCCTGTCATCATGGATGAAATGCCGTCTTGAAATCTAACTGTACCCAGAGCTCGATGCAAAGCCTTCCGTAACCTTGACGTGAATCGGGGTCCCTATCCGAGATGATCGACACGGCACCCCTGCAGCCTCACAATCTCGACACATACAAACTTCGCCAACCTCTCAAGTGAGTAATCCACCTCACCGAATAAAGTGAGTAGATTTAGTCAACGATCCACAATTACCCAAATCAATCCTTCTTGCTCGGTGTAAGCGGTAATCCACCGACGAAATCCATAGTTATCCTTTCCCACTTCCACGTGGAATCTTCATCGGTCAAGCAACCCAGACGGCAATCGATGCTCGGCTTTGACACTGCCGACATGTCGACACTTTCCTACAAACTCGCCACCTCCTTTTTTCGCATCTTACCACCGTAATCGCTCCTCGAGATCCTTATACATTTTCTACCTCCGGGATGCATAGCGTAGGGTCGCTATGAGCATCCTCAAGAATCTTTTGCCTCAATTCAAGATCTCTAAGCATACAAGCCTTCCCCGAAACACGTAACCCCGTCATTAGACAAGCTATACCCTTCAACCCATCACTCGCACCGAGTCTTCTGCTACCAAAACCTCATCTAACAACCGCTTTCTCGATCCGCTTCAACCCAAGTAGGCTTAACTCGCGCTTCGCAGAATACTCCCACATCGCATAAACTCAAGTGGGCAAACAACGCCTAAATCAAACAACCTTACGGCTCAACGCGTGTCGCCACGACGTTAGCCTTGCGGATGATACTCAATTGAGCAATCGTAGTCTTCAAAGCCTCAATCCATCCAAGACTGCCTCGTATTCAAGTCTTTCGAGTCAAGGTACTTCAGACTCTTATGGTCCGTAGACTATCGATCTCTCTCCGCATAAGTAATGCCTCCATATCTTTAAGGCAATACTACACCGCAAGCTCCAAATCGTATGAGGATAATTGACCTCATGTGGCCTCAATTGCCGGGATGCGTAAGCCACAACCTTCCTTCTTGCATCAAGACACAACCCAAACTCAGATGTGATGCATCGCAAGACATCAGAATTCCTTACCACCTCAAAGTTGAATCGTAACCTGAGCTTGGTCAAAATCTTCTTCAACTTGTCGAAGCTCTCCGTTGCTTCTCACCAAATAAACTAACTCCCTTTCTCAATAATTTGGTCATCGGTCTTTGCAATTAACGAGAAACCCTCTACAAATCTTCTAGTATCCTCGCCAACCCCGTAAAACTCAATCTCCGCCATCGACTTAGGCGGCTTCCAATCCAAAATCGCTTCTACCTTATGGGGTCCACTCTAATCCTCAACCGACACTACATGACCCAAGAATGTCACCTCCCGAGCCGTAACTCAGATTTACTAAACTTCGTGATAGAATTGCTTTCTCCTTAGAATCTGCAATACCACCCGTAAATGAGCATCATGCTCTTCCTCACCCTTGAGTATACCAAGATGTCGTCGATAAAAAGCACCACTAATCGATCTAGGTAATCGTTGGAACACCCTATTCATCGATCCATGAAAGTCGCTGGGGCATTAGTCAACCCGAACGGCATAACTAGGAACTCAAAATGCCCATACCGAGTAACGTAAATACCGCCTTACGATATCCGCCTTTTACCTTCAACTGGTGATACCTGCACTTAGGTCGATCTTCGAGAAAATCGACGCCCTTCAAATTGATCAAACAAGTCATCTATCCGAGGCAAAGGATACTTGTTTTTAATCGTCACTTATTGGGTTGGCATGTAGTCTATGCACATCCGCATAGTACCGCTTTTCTTCTTTACAAAGAGTACCTAAGGCTCCCCATGGTGAAATGCTTGGCCCGATAAAGCCTCGTCCAACAATTCTCAGATTCGAGCCTTAAGCTCCACTAACTCCTTAGGTGCCATCCTCAGACGGAGTAATGGATACGGTGCGCTCCTGCAATGATCTATCCCAACCCTACCTCCCGATCCGTGGCAAACCCTAAGCTCCTCAGGAAACACATCAACAAATTCCCTAACTGTTCGAACTGTCTCCACAGCAGACTCCTTAGCCTCCAAGGCATACACATGTACCATATATGCTTCGCAGCCCTTTCTGACCATTTTCTCGGCTTTCAGAGCAGATACCACATTGGATAGATAATTTATCCTATTACCGATCGTAACCACTTCATCACCCTCACCGTGTTTCGAGAACCATGCGCTTAGCCGCAATTCAACTTCGCTCGACACTTACCGGCCGGTCCATTCCGAGAATTAGATCGAACTCCCGAATGGCGCTCCATCGATCAACCTCAAATACTACCCTTGAGTTCTAGAGGTACGCCTCATATAGTTTATCTACCACTACAGAGTGACCTAGAGGGCTTATTACGGTCATCCGCCTAGAAGATACCTCGAGTCTAAATTCATGGTCTTCACTATACTACTTGCAACATACGAATGTGTTGAACCCACATCAATTAAAGCAAAGAATGGAGAACCAAAGATTAAAACGCACTGTAATGACGTCAGGTCGCCGCCTCCTCTCGGCCTCAAAGATACACCAACCCTACCGTCGGCCTCGAACCACTGCACCTCGCCCGTGCTCCACGGCCCGACCGTAACTATTACCCCTCCGCCATTACCTCGCCCCCTCTGCGGTGGTCTATTATTTCAGACGACACGGCCCGATTCTCCGATCAATCCTAGCTAACTTGCGCGGACGGTCCCTCACTTCGGTGGTCCAATGAGCCACACTCAAAATACCTCGCCATCGGTCCAACATCCTCCCTAATGAGCCTTTCCACAACGGTTACATCACAAGGCCCTCGCTTAGCAAAGAATAAACCTACCTAACCGATTCGCCCACTGGTCTAGCCCTTTTCTCGCTGACACCCGACGACCCGTAAGATCCAAAACTCCGCTTATGACGATTTCTATCCATACCGCCTCACGACTTTTAATGGCCTCGCAACCTTCGCTTTTCAACCGTAATCAGAATTCACGCTCCCATTGGGCAATTATCACCTTAGTTCGCCTCGCAGCCATCCTCAAAACGAATGCACCTCTCATGCTCAAGAGCCACCATACCCCGCATACCGACTCATTTCGTAAACTCTACTCGTGACTCACACGATTTGTTCTCGACTAACCTCAGAAATGCTTTCCTCTGCTCATTTATGTAGTTAGCTCCGACGTACTTTTTCTGATAAGCAGCCCAAAAATAGTCCCATGTCAGATCTTCCGCTGCAGCACTGTCACGGACCGTGAGCCACCACTGGTATGACTCATCCCGGAGAAGTGATACGATCCCCTTCAACTTTTCTTCCGCGGTCAGTCTAGATCATCCATGATCCGCTCGTCGCTTTCACCAATACTCAAGAAGGCTTGGAGCAACACCGAGACACCCCGAAGAATTCAAATTTCATTTGCCCAAGTCGCCAGCACAAATTTCCTAGCTCCTAGGCTCCACCGCCCACTACCCTTTCTAAAACCAAGATCGCTGTGACATCGCATCATCGCCAGATGTTCTCGAACTCACCACCTCCATTGGTGGCGTAATCCAGACTCATTCTCTCAACCCCCCTAACTTACGGCTCAAAAATAGTCATCCCATGCGACCACGCCCACGACCATGTCCACCTCGGGTACTCATGACTAAATCTCGTGCGATTAAAGAATTTTATGTATCACCATTATTCCACTATTTTTAAAGCAAAGTTTTATGAATATTAAAGAGACTTTGTTTTCACGAGTCCACGTAATCCTATCGGGCCAGTCTCTAAAGTAATCTTACTATCACTAGCCATTCAATCATATCAATTAATATCACAACCAATAGTACGGGTACTTACAGGCGGATCTGGTGCCGAGACTCGGTGTCATGCCTTTCAAACCATACTTGAAAATGTAATACTTAAAAACTATAGTTTTAAAACATTTTGGGCCTCGGCCCACAACCGAAGCTTTTGAACTTGGCTCGATATCACAAATGTAACACCCCAAACTCGGCCAATACACACTTAACCGAACTCGTATGCTACTGGGAAAAGGTTTTGATGGTTTAAGTTGAAGTCTAGAAATTTGGTGAGAACACTTAGCTAAATTTTGTATTTTGAGGATAACTCAAGTAGCTTTTGATTAAAAATCGATGATGAATTTGAAAACCTAGAAAGTTTTGAAAATTTATCCGATGTGTAGGAAAAATTAGTTTATTTCGCTTTGAAGCTTAAGTTATTTCTAATTGTTACTAAAACATTTATGACTTAGTAGAAAATCATATTTAAGTTGGAAAACCTTTTGAGTTCACTTTATCTCAAGTTATAGTATGATACCCGATGGTATAGTTTAAAATATCGTCTTTGAAATTTTGAAAACGTTGTCTTTCCAAATTTTAGCACATTTCACTCAATTAGTTTGTTAAAGCATATTGAAAATCTACTTAAACATAACATATCAAAACATAATTTAAGAGGCCATTTACAAACCCAAATATAACAAAATAGAAATAAACCAACTAGTGTACCAAATTTTATAAAAAAGTCCGAGTAAATCTTTATTTCAAGATGGCATGAGCACTCGAGTCCATCCCGGCCCATGTCCGCGTCTATATGTCACCGAAATAGTCAAAGGAGAGAGTGAGTCGCAAGACTCAGGTGTATAATTCCTCTCCCAGATAACATGCCAACACATATATCATAATGTAACAATGCAAATCATGCACCTGCTCCTAACCAACCATATCGCTTTTCTACCCCGTGGTGGTACCAAACCACCGGTGGTGCTAAACCACCGGTGACCCAAAGTCACGATATCCATACTGTGGTACTAAACCACCGTGACCCAAGTCACAATAATCCAATGATGGGGCCAACCCATCGTGTGATACCAAATCACTAGCGACGATCCCATATCTCAAAAGTGGGGCCAACCCACGGTGGTGTTAAACCACAGGACAAGTCGCAATGAGGTGCCAAACCTCCGTGTCCCAAAGACACAATGTGATACTAAATCACCGTGACCGTAGTCACAATCGATGATGGGGCCAACCCATCGGTGATACCAAATCACTGGCGCCAATCCCAGATAATCAATCGTGGGGCCAACCCATCGTGGTACTAAGCCATCGACGAGACGCCGAGGTGCTAAACCTCCGTGACCCAAAGTCACAAAATACGTGGTACCAAACCACCGGAGGTGCCAAACCTCCGTGTCCCAAAGACACGGATATCATATTCCTCCTCTCATATCACCCAATCACGTATCATACTAGATGCAAAATCGTGCAATCATGCTATCATGCTCACATGCTTAACATGGCATCTCAAAGTATTAAAATCATGATATCATCATCATCACATAACTCATAGTGAAACGGTATTTACCCGAATCCATATCCATACCTCAATGGGTATCGCAATAATCAAACACACTGCTTCATTTACACAATAGGTTATCACATTATTAAGTTAAGATCGTGTTGGTTTACACACCGAATTAGCGAAGGTATTAATCCCTAAAATCGATTTACGCCCCTCGATCACTTCTACAACTCGAATCCTACAATCGCCAACAAATGGATTGACCATATACCATTCGCCACAAGCATTAAACCAAAAGGGTTTATCAAATAGTCCTTACCTTGCAAACGCTTGGCTTCCTACCAAACTCGAACCACAAAGGCTTCTCTTTACAAACGGCTCCACCTAAAAAGAAAATCCATTAATCCATTGAGACTTGCTTTAACGAGGCTAAAAGAATGGACTAACAAAATACTCCTCTTACCACCACTTAACAATCGGCTAAAAGAGTTGGAAGACTCCTTTGATTATTTCAAAGTCCAAAGACCTATACTAAAAGATTAAACAAGAAGTTAACACCTTTTTAACCCATACCGATATCATTTCTTAACATACCAAGAATTGGTAAAATACCAGAGAAAGAGAAATGGCCATTCGGCCAACACTTACCCACTACCAAATGATTGGAAACTAGCACCTAACAACCACCAATAATCGGCCTACCAACTACTAAGAGAGGAAAAGGATTCGGCCAATGTGTTTTGGAAAAAAAATGAAAGTAAAGAAAGATGAATGGAGGGGTCACCTTCGGTTTTGAATGAAAAGAAACAAAGAAAAAAGGGGTTTGGGGAGTGGAGTTTTGCTAGCACCCTTGATCAAGAAAAGAAGAGCTTTAGAGAAAAACAAAGAAGGAAAACGGCAAGGGTGGTAGTAAGGTGCACTAATAGGTTTTGACAAAGAAAGAAAATAAAGAAAAGATGAATGGATGAATATAGCTTTCGGTTTTGTGTGAAAGAAAAGAGAAAAGAATTTGAAAAGGGATACTAGGTCACTTTGTTCAAGTACAAAAAAGAATAGAAGAGAAATGCAAAAGAACTCTCTACCACCAAGTTTAGAGATGCAAAACAATTTTGTCGAAAGGCTCCTTGAGCATTCGGCTCTAGCTGAAAAAAAGAAGAAGAAGAAGAAGTGTCTTGCAAATTTTGGCTGCGTTTTTGACTAGGAGAAACTTGTTTACCCAAAAGAGCTTTGACCGAAGGGTAGGAAAAGGACACCAAAGCCAAAAGAAATTTCGCAAAGATGAGAGCACTTGGGTCTGGCTTCCAAAATGAAAAAAGAACAAAGAGATTCGGCTTAGGCTATTGCAAGTGACCGAAAATTACACATGCCAAAAGGCAATTTCGGCTCACTCCAATTACCAACCTACCACACATCCCTTTCCCCAAACTCTCACCAACCGCCAAATCTCCCCATTTACTCCCACACCACCAATTCAAATCCCATGACCAAGTCTCCTCCTACTTTCACTCTCCACCCTCTTTGAATGTGAAGACTAAGTCCAAGCTAGAGTTCAAGTTGCCTTCACCTCTTCCTCCATGCCGCCCAAAATGGGAGCCAAAAGGTGGGATTCTCATGACTTGAACACAAGACCTCCCCCTTGTAGATGACGCCTCACACACACTCTCCATGTGGCGCATGCTTGCCACTTTGCTAGCTCCTCATTTGTGCTTTAAATTCACTTAATTTAAATATAAGCCCCATCTCCTTCAGCTCCTATCCCCTAAAGCCCAAAAACTAAAATTTCACCACCTACCCAGGCTCACTCCTAGCCTACAGCTAAGTCCCGAAAACACCCAAACAACATCATAGCAAGTAATTAATCATGCAACCAATGCCAAAACAAAATAGCCCTTAACCCGGGATATTACAAAAGATGTGCTTGTAAAAATCGATAAATTTGTTTTCCCAGTAGATTTTGTTGTTTTAAACATGGATGAGGATAATTCAATCCCCTTAATTCTAGGAATACCTTTTCTAGCAACTGTCAAGACTAAAATTGATGTTGCCACAGGCGAGCTCATACTTCGCGTAGGAGATGAATCGATTAAGCTTCAAGCTCTCGACTCTTCCAGAACAATAGATGATGAAGGTAAGAAAGTCATTTCAATAGATAATCAATTTGTTCAACCTTCATCATAGGAAACACCACATAAAGACAACCCTGAGCTGACTCATAAGTCCCAAAACAACAAAGAAGAATTCTACAAGGGACAAGACCTTAGGCTTGACAATTTTGAAGAGCAGAAGATACAAGTCAAAGGAAAGCTGGATCCACACGAAGTAAAACCAAAGGAATCACCAGAAAAGCTCATAGGGACATCAAACCACTTCAAAATAGGAGACCAGGTACTATTAGACAAAGTCGATCCTCACATCACTTCAACAGGCCTGAAACCAAAGGGAGAAATTCTTCTTAAGGTACATAATATTTTCCCACACGAAACAGTCGAGGTAAGCAACGCAATATTCGACACCTCCAAGGTAAACGCTTCTCGACTTGAACTTTGTCATGAAAATAGAACTATAAGCATAAGGGAAGATGTTCAAACATTTAAACCTCCCTGAATTTTTTTGAAGAGTCTAGCTTAAAACTATAAACGAGCACTTTTCGGGAGGCAACCCGAGTACTAACAATAATTTCTATTCGGTAGTTTTAGTTTTATTCTTATCTCTATTTTTAATTTTAGAATTCAATAAATTGAAAAAAATTACAGATTCCCAGACCACACTGTCTAGCACACGACCGTGGCCATGGCCGTATGGGCACACCGAATCACCGTACTAATATAGCAGGGGACGTGTGAATCCTAACCCAACCAACTGCAGAAGTCACGGGCTCACCTACCCCACCACGGCCGTGCGAGGTGGCCATGGGTCAACACTATCGTTATAGAAAAGGACGTGGCAGCAGAGACAAACGGACGTGGCACTCCAACACGCCTCTAAACATGACCGTGCAATACAGTTGTGCAAAGCAGCACGCCCTAGATACACGAGCATGGGACAGTGTCAGAAGCAAAAATCTATTTAAACCCCACAGCCCTTCCCCTTTCCCCCATCTTCTTTCCTCCTTTTTCTTTTAATTTTTTCTGTCTTGCATTAGAAAAGGTGTTCAGACTCTTGAGCTACACTAAAATCATGCCGAAGAAGCGTAAGAGGCCAATCACAATCTCCTTAAAGGAGACCCCAACACATAAGGACATGTCGATAGGAATTATGAATTATGGAAAGTTCGTTTTAATTGTAAATTAAGAATTTTACTTGAGGACAAGCAAAAGCTTAACTGTGGGGGTATTTGGTAAACCATAAAAGTAACATATTTTAACCCCATATTTAGTATGCTTTTGGATGAATTAGCCCTTGATTTCTGTAAAAAGGTGCTTTTAATCCTTTCTTTTCATGTTTATACTCAAGAAAGCACCCGAGGATAAAAAGAACACAAAACGGGCTTAAAACGGAGTAATTGGGCCTTAGCAAGCAATCAACACGGCCTGGCCCAAATCCCACACGACCATGCCTTGCCAAATACCTAGAGCACGGCCTCAACTCCATCACACATGGCCGTACATCATATCATTACCACACACAGGCGTGCCTGGTGATCTACATGGCCATGCCTAAATTGACAGAATCAAGGCATGGTCCAACCCTATAATAACACGGGCGTGTCCCCATGGGCGTACCCCTACCACGGGAATGAGCAATTTCACTCGGAATTAGATGCTTGAAGCCAAAAAAACATACTCCTAAGTCTACCCAAACACCCTAATAGTAATTCTACTTGGAGGAGATACTTAGGAGCCAAGTATAGCATCCCAAAGCCTATATAAACAACCCAAGGCGATATTAGAGGGAGCTTTTGGCGAGGCTCGCTGTCAAGCATTCATCTTTTAGGGAGTCACTTGAAGATAGCCAGTTGATCCATCTCAAGAAGTCGAAACTCCATTCAAGATGAAGGATCTCTCCTTCAATTCCTTCCGGGGGTTTTAGGGAGTTCTTATGTTTTGTTTTATCTTTTCTCTTGAGATGTTTTCTTATTTCGTTATGAACTAAACCCCTCAGATACCTGAAGGGATGAAACCTATGATGGATTTTGTTATTTGATTTAAAAATTATATGATAAGTACTTGGTTTGTTCTTAATTATGTTGCTTAATTCAATCTGATATGCTTAGGTGGAGAAGGAATAGACCCTACCTGAGAGTAGATCTAGCATAATTGAGCGGAGTTGATCGGGTGCCTAGAGATAAGGTTACGAGATTTTGCCGGATTAGGGTGAAACCTAATATGGGAATCCATTGATCGATTTACTGCTTCCTTAGAGGGTTATTATAAGAGAACGAGAGTTCCACTAATTAACCTAAGGTTAGACGTTATCCACCTCGGAGAGGGTTTAATATAGGTTAGGAGTCTCACTTGATCAAGCTAAGTAAAGAAATCATATGGTTTGGGGAATAAATAATAAGTGAAGTCATAGGTGGATTCTTCCCAGGTATCGCCTTTATCAACCGAGTTTTCTTAAAGTCTTTCTCCAATTCCATCTTTTGTCTTTGCATTTAGTTTAAGTATTTCCTTAGTTTAATAATCCAATCACTCCATATTTTAGGCTAAATAATAGAAAGAAAGTGAGTAGTAATACTTTTAGGTTCCTTGGGTTCGATAAGATATTCTTGCCTAAGCTATACTACTGTTCGTGTAACACCCCAAACCCGGCCCAAAACGCTACAAATTAATTCGTAATGCTACGAGGAAATATGTCTGAAAAGATTTTGATTTAATGGGTGAAAACACGTTTTGAATTTTAAATATTTTCTTTAGTTTATAAAAGAACAAAACTTTGAAGGTTGGGTGTAGTCTAAAACATTGTACATTTAGAAGTTTCAAGAGAAATCGAGATATTTAAAATATTCAAAGTTAAAAACTCAAGTTTAATCTTTTGTTGTAAATTGTTTCCAAAATTGTTCTTAGTTTTAATCGATAATCCAACCGACTCACAATAAAATAAAATCCCCAAATATTTAAATGGCCTTATTACATTCAAAAGAAAATTAACCCAAAAGTAACTAAGAATTTAAGTGCATAAACATTAAAACAACTTCGCCTCGCCACCACTAATCTACTCCACTTTGGTCCATGTATCATACATCACCGCATTGTTTAAGAAAATAGGTGAGTCGAATGCACTAGCAGCGATTATTTCACATGTTTCCCAAGTGGGCTTGGCCCAAATCATACAATCCACATACCACACATGATGATGCAAATATGTTACCCAACCCAACCTAGAGTCCATCCTCTACACACCCCTGCACTCAACCATAACACACCAGGGATTACTAAATCGACCTCTAACCACTACACACCCGCTTGGCGCTGTTACCCAAAGTCGTGGCATAGCCACCGATCACCTTGTGACCAAATATAACGTGGCATAGCCACCGATCACTATGTGACCAAATCTCGATATCCACGATGTGACCCATTGTCATCATCAAACCGTGATGAAGCACAAAGCAAGCATCAATCCCTTGATGTGTCATATAGCTGACACCAAGTCGTGATTTGGCACATAGCCAATCACCACACGTACATAAATGTACACCCGGTCCTTCATTTAACATATATATCCCGATCCCATGCATATGCAACATGCTATAATGATATGATAGAATAATGCATGGACATATTAGGTAGGCATTCATCATGCTCAAAATATCC
The DNA here is from genome assembly GCA_025506655.1 of Gossypium rotundifolium. NCBI lineage: Eukaryota > Viridiplantae > Streptophyta > Magnoliopsida > Malvales > Malvaceae > Gossypium > Gossypium rotundifolium. Next base: position 139,856,463 of record CP106728.1, on the reverse strand, counting down.
ACAATAATCAACCATCCACACCTTAGATAAAGTACTAACCTGGTTACTGTGATACCCAATTAAAGGTAACAAATCCACCACTATCACTATACCGATTATCACCACATATAATAAAATGACTAATTATGGAAACAACGAATTAACCACACACCGATAACTCAAGCACTAGACTCTCAACGCCAACACTGCCCCTAAATGAGACTACCGCTATCCGCCACGATCCCCGCTTCTCGACATCAAGACACCCCGATGGCCAATCCCGAACCGTAGGAACTGAACGCTTTTGAACTTAGGGTAGGGACAACCCTTTCTCTCATTGGTCGGTATTCGCTCCATGAAACAAAGTCTTGGTCAAGACCCGATTAACATATTAAATCAATCTAAATGAGAAACACCAAATCTTAATCGAATACCCTTACCAAAATAGATTCAAACTCAAGGCTCCTACTTGATTATGAGAGTTGTCAAAATCCCTACATGACTTATGTTAGATTCAAGAACATCTTGTGGTCCAAATGAAATGGCCTTCTACCGAATGAAAGTTATAGTCCCCTTACCGTGATTAATCGAAACCAATGGATCCCCGCTACTCCTCACCACGCCAAGCACGACATAAAGAAACAAGAATCAAGCCCTTCACATGTTCGCCAATACACAAGAACTAAGTTAGGCATCTAACTTTCGGCAACCAAAAGAGAAAGAAGAAAATTTGAAATAGTAGAAACCCTTACCAACTATTAGATCCGAAGGAATAGAGTCTGATAGATTTGGCCAAGAGTAAAAGTGTTTGAGAGATAGGAGAAGAATGCGAAAAAGAAAGAGAAGAGATGCCTTGGAAGATTCGGCCAACACTCAAAGAAATAGAAGGGTTATTCGGCTTCTAAGCAAATGAAACTAAAAGAAAGGGGTGAAGGTTTATGGGTGTTTCGGCTATTTGAGAGAGAAATTAGAGAAGAGAAGAAGAAATTTTAAAGGAAAGAAAAGATGCACGAATGGTCACTACCCCTTTCAGTTTTGATCTCTAAGAAACAGAGAGAAAAGAAGCACACTTCACTTGTTTTTGGTACACCACTTTTCGGCAAAATGAGCTAAAAGAGAAGAAAAGAAACTCAAAGGCAAAATGACCCCTAAATTTCTACACACATTCGGCACCCACATATCCCACTACCACCAACCGAAATGCCACCCCCCCAAAGTCCCATATTCGGCCAACTCTTCTTCTCTCACCCAAATCCCCTCTTTTCCTCCTACTTTTCCTCTTCACCTCTCATTCAAACGTATTTGAATGTTTCAAACCTCTCCAAAAGCTATCCACCACTTATTCAAACATCTTGACCAAGTCTTCTCCCTATCCTTCCAGAGTCCAAATGCCGCCCAACTCTCCCACTCCCTTACACAAAAAGTAACCCCCAAAGTGCTTCCACTGTAGCTCGAACCTTGCCCCACCAGCTCCCTAAGGCGTCACTCCCCTGTGCACTAAGTGGCGCCTCCCAAGCCACTTCACCACATCAATTCTTGTGTCTTAAACTCCACACGAACTCTTAAGGCATATCTTCCCTTAGTTTCCCCTAAGGGGTCCAACCCAAAAATTTGCCTAAGGTCCAAACTTAACCTCAAGATTTCCCGAGACCCCCAAACACATACAAACAACATATAGAGCACACTACCACATACATGTAACTTACCCCTAAGCCACGGATGTTATAGTTCTACCCCCCTTAAAAATAATTTTGACCCCGAAATTACCTGATCAAAATAAATAAGGATATTGCCGTCGCATCACTTCATTCGGTTCCCACGAAGCTTCTTCTGCCCATGATTATGCCATAATACTTTAACTAGAGGAACTGATTTCTTTCAAAGTACCTTCACATCTCGCTCTAGAATCTGAATCGATTCTTCTTCGTAGGACAAATCTAGTCTCAACTCAACTTCCTCAACTAGCACTACGTGAGATGGATCCGATCGATAACGACGTAGCATAGACACATGGAACACATCATGCATCTGCTTCAATTCTGACTGCAATTCCAACTGATAAGCCACTGGCCCTACTCGCTTCAAAACCCTATAAGGCCCTATAAACCTGGACTTAGTTTACCCTTGCGTCCAAATCTCATCACCTTCTTCCATGGCGAAACTTTCAGGAACACACTATCACCCACAGTAAATTCTATCTCTTTTCGCTTCAGATCCGCATACGACTTTTATCTGTCAGATGCCTCCTTCAACCGTGCTCGGATTACCTTAACCTTTTCCTATGATTCTGCCACTATCTCTAGACCCAAAACATGACGTTCACTTAATTCTATCCAACACATAGAGTCGACACTTTTACCATACAATGCTTCATACGGCGCCATTCAATACTTGCTTGGTAGCGTTGTTGTATGCAAACCTCCAAAGGCAAGAATTCTCCCACCCCCTCAAGTCGATAATGTAACCCTCAACATATCTTTTAACACTGAATCACCCTTTCGATCAAGGGTCCGATTGTGGATGAAATGTCGTGCTAAAGTCCAACTTGGTACCCAAAGCCTGATGCAACACCCTCCAAAACCTCGACGAAATCTAGGATCCCTATCCGATATGATTGACATCGGCACCCCATGCAATCTCATAATTTCTGCTACATACAGCTTCGCTAACTTCTGTAGAGAGTAATCAATTCGAACTGGTATGAAATGTGCAAACTTTGTCAATCAATCCACAACTACCCATACTGAGTCCTTCTTAGTAGGTGTAAGAGGAAGCCCACTCACGAAATCCATTGTGATCCTCTCCTACTTCCATAGTGGAATCTTCACTGGTTGCAGCAACCCCGAAGGTACTTGATGTTTAGCCTTGACCTACTGACACGTCAAGCACTTCCCCACAAATTCTGTAACTTCACGCTTCAATCCAGGCCACCAAAACTATTCCCGTAGGTCTTTATACAACTTACTTCCTCTAGGATGCATAGCGCAAGGGCTACCATGCGAATCCCGAAGAATCTTCTGCCTTAGTTCTATATCCTCCGGCATACACACCCTACCACGAAAGCACAGGACGCTGTCACCGTTTACACTATAATCCTCTAACTCCCCTCTCTGAACTTGCTGAAGTCGAGTACTCGAACCTCATCTGCCAATTGTTTCTCTCTTACCTGACTTAACCACGTCGGTTTCACCTGCAATTCTGCTAACAAACTTCCGTCGTCGTAGAGACTAAGATGTGCGAACATAGACCTCAGATCCGACACTACTTTCTGACTTAATGCATCGGCCACCACATTTGCTTTACCCGCGTGATACTCAATCGAACAATCGTAATCCTTTAATAGCTCCACCCACCTTCGTTGCCTCAAGTTCAGCTCCTTCTGAGTCAACAGATACATTAGGCTCTTGTGGTCTGTGTAGATCACTGACTTCTCTCCGTACAGATAGTGCCTTCACACTTTCAAAGCGAAAACTACTACTGCCAACTCCAAATCATGCATCGGGTAGTTAACTTCATGCAGTCTCAGCTGCTGGGATGCATAAGCAACCACCTTCCCTTCCTGCATCAGTACACAACCTAACCCCGTGTGAGAAGCATCACAATACACCACAAAGTCTTTCCTCGCCACCGGCTGGATCAAAATCAGGGCCTCAGTCAAAACTCTCTTTAGCTTTTCGAAACTCTTCTGCTTCTTATCTGACCATACAAAAGGTACCTCTTTCCTTAATAGCTTAGTCAAAGGTGCCGCTATAGAAGAGAACCCTTTAACAAACCTCCTATAGTACCCTGCTAGCCCCAAGAAACTGCGAATTTTAGCTACCGACCTAGGTGGTTTCCATTCCAATACTGCCTCAACCTTTCGGGGATCCAACCTTATTCCTTCCGCGGATACCACGTGACCCAGAAAAGTAACTTCACTCAATCAAAATTCGCACTTGCTAAACTTGGAGTACAACTTCTTTTCCCTTAAAATTCACAACACCACCCGTAGATGTGCATCATGTTCTTCCTTCGACTTTGAATACACCAGGATGTCATCAATGAACACTACGATAAATTGATCCAGGTACCTTATTCATCACGTCCATAAATGTAGCTGGTACGTTAGTCAACCCGAACGGCATTACCAGGAATTTGTAGTGCCCATATCGAGTCTGAAATGCTGTCTTATGGATATCAGCCTCCTTCACCCTAAGCTGGTGATATTTCGACCTCAAATCTTCTTTGAAAATACTGCAACTCCCTTGAGCTGGTCAAACAAGTCGCCTATCCTCGGCAGCGAGTACTTGTTCTTGATCGTCAGTTTATTCAACTAGCGGTAATCTATGCACATACGCATAGACCTATCTTTCTTCTTTACGAACAACACCGGTGCTCTCCACGGAGACACACTGGGTCGAATAAACCCGTGATCTAGCAACTCCTGGAGTTGGGCCTTCAGTTCAACCAACTCCTTTGGTGCCATCCTATAAGGAGCGATGGGCACTAGCGCTATTGCAGGCAACAGGTCAATTCCAAACTCTACCTCCCGATCCGGAGGTAACCCTGGAAGTTCTTTTGGAAAAATATCCGCAAACTCCTTCACCGTCTTAATCTCCCCCACAGCTGTCTCCTTGGCATCCAAGGCACTAACCAACATCAGGAAAGCCGAGCACCCCTTATTCACCATCTTCACTGCCTTAAGAGCAGACACTACGTTAGACAGGTAGTCTCTCCTCTCACCTATCACTGCAACCTCATAATTCTCGGGAGTCCTTATTGACATGCGCTTAGCAGTATAGTCCAGATTCACACGGTATCTTACTAACCAATCTATCCCTAGGATCAGGTTAAATTCCCCGAACGGCAGCTCCATCAAGTCAGCTGAGAATACCACCCCCTGAACCTCTAAAGGCACGTCTCTAAAGAGTTTTTCTACTACCATGGATTTCCCTAAAGGACTAAGTACATTCATCTTCCTAGGGACAGTCTCAGAGTTCACATTCAAGGTTCTAGACACCATGCTAGCAATGTACGAATGTGTTGACCCAACATCAATTAAAGCAGGAAAGGGTAATCCATAAATAAGGAACGTGCAAGTGATAACATCTGTGCGCCCCCTCCTCACGACGCCTAGTCAGATACACTAACCCCGGCCGCTTTGCTTCGAGCTCTCAAAGACCCCTACCCAAAGGCTCCACGACCTCGGCCAAAACCATTTCCTCCTCGGCTCGGCCCACGACCTCTCGCACACCGTGAACCACCCCTTCCTGACTGCACATACCCTTGACCCACTAACTGAGCCCTATCCGCAATCTGAGGACAATTCCTCACAAAGAGAGTCTTAGACCCATACCTGAAACATTCCCTAATCCTTTCCCAACACTCGTCTACATGCATCTTCCCACACTGAGCACATGGACGGACCTAATTCCTCAAAGAAATGCAAGATAACAAAGACGAGTAGGATTGTCCACCCTAGGCTTTTTGAAACCCAAGACCCTCGACGATCCAAAACCTCTCTTGTTATCGCCTCTGCCTCTATCTCTATTCTCGCTTTCACCGCTTAACTTTCTACGATCCGAGATTTCTACCAAAGTGGCAAAGTCCCTCTCACACCGAGGAGCTATCAACACCCGCAGTTCATCTCGGAGCCCATCCTCAAACCTCACGCAGCTGCTCAGAATCGTGATCAACAATCCTCCGCATACCGACTTAACCTCAAGAATTTCGCCTCATATTCTCGCTCATCGACTTACCCCTTGCACCAAATTCAAAAATGCCTTCCTCTCAGGCGCTCACGAGCTAGCTCCCATGTACTTCCCTTCAAACTTCACCTTGAAGTAACTCCAATCTACTCGGTCCATTGGAGCACCCTCTTTGACGGTAAGCCACCACCGGTAGGCCTCATCCCGTAATAGAGATATGTACCTTCACCTTTTCCTCAAGAGTGCGGTCCAAATCATCCATGATCCTCTCGATTGCCTCCAACCAATACTCGCCGATTTGAGCCACCCCAAGACACCTCTCAATATCTCACCCATTCATCAAGTCTCTCAAAATAGACTTTTGAACCCGTTATCTACATTCGCTCAAGAACTCTTTCCAAGACTCGCAAAGATAGCCTAAGATATCGTGATCGCTCCACCTGTCTCGATCTTGAAACTTCGCTTCTCATCACAGCAATGTCATTTCATTCCTCGATCCATGACCGCACCTAACCGGTTCGATATTAACATTACGCCTCTACCACGCCAACGCTGCATTACGACCTCACCCCTAGAACTTATGTCTATCGTAGCGCTTTAATGCTTAAGAAATTTTATGCATTAACTTATTGTTCCATCGATTATCCACACATAATTTTATGTAAAGACATTTAATAGTAGTTCTTTCACCATGCAAAGTTTTGTCTCAAGTCCTCCACCCTAACTCGTAAAATCTCATTCATTCATCAATACTATCCACTACACACGCTCACCACTTTGAACATTTTCATTGTTCCCAACCTGTGGGTATTTTTGTAATTTGTCTTATAGGGTATTTTGGTAATTTTCCAAATCAGGGGTATCTTGTAATTTTACAAAATAAGGGTATTTTGGTATTTTTGCAAAATAGGGGTATTTTGGTAAAAATCGAGGGTAGTATGGTAATTTCATAAACTGGGGGTATTTTAGTAATTTTTACAAATCAAATTACTTCAGTAATTTTGTAAATCGTGGTAATTGGATTGTTTTCCAAAATTGGGTGTTTGGTCCATTTCTAGTTTTATTTATTGATTTGGCTTAATGAGTCTTCACGGTTAAGGTGAACAATCATCGCGCACTGTGTAGGATTCGAGAAAGGAGGAGGTGAGTCGCACAGACTACTTAAATACCAAGCTCATTCGTAATCCATGCCTAGACATGCATGCTTATTACCACACCTCGAACTCAAATGACTTATTCTCGGGTTTGGTGAAATGAGTTAAGTCTTATGAAATTTAATGTTAGAGTAAGCTAATCCTAAGGTTTAATAGTTCCTAACTTACTAATCTATTTATCCCATATCACCCTTCACCTTACATACAAATCATGCAACGGTTTGAAGTACTTACCTGGTGGACAACGGGCCGGAGACTCAGGTGTCATGCCAGAAAACCTGAACATCTTGTGAAAATACAAGTTTTAGTAAAACTCACTTTCAAAAGACATTTTGGGCACAAAAGCCCTTAAAATCGAGTTTTGAACTGGGCTCTGATACCAAACTGCAACACCCCAAACTCGGCCCAAAACGCTACGGTCGAATTCAGAATGCTACGAGGAAATATACCTGAAAAGAATTTGATTTAATAGGTGAAAACACGTTTTAAATTTTAAATATTTTCTTTAGTTTATAAAAGAACAAAAGCTTTAAAGGTCAGGTGTAGTCTAAAACATTGTACGTTTGAAAGTTTCAAGAGAAATCAAGATATTTAAAATATTCAGGTCAAAAGCTCAAGTTTAATTTTTAAGTTGTAAATTGTTTCCAAAATTGTTCTTAGTTTTTAATCGATAATAAAATTGACTCACAATAAAATAAAATCCCCAAATATTTAAATGGCCTTATTACATTCAAAAGAAAATTAACCCAAAAGTAACTAAGAATTTAAGCGCATAAACATTAAAACCACTTCTGCATGGCCACCACGAATCTACTCCAGCCCGGTCCATGTATCATACATCACCGCATTGTTTAAGAAAATAGGTGAGTTGAATGCACTCGAAGCAGCATTATTTCACATGTTTCCCAAGTGGGCTTGGCCCAAATCACACAATCCACACACCACACATGATGATGCAAATATGTTACCCAACTCAACCTAGAGTCCATCCTCTACACACCCACGCATCAACCATACTGCATCAGGATTACTAAATCGACCTCCAACCGCTACACACTGCTTGGCGGTCAAGTCGCCTTCAAAGTCGTGGCATAGCCACCGATCACCTTGTGACCAACTATAACGTGGCATAGCCACCGATCACTATGTGACCAAATCTCGATATCCACGATGTGACCCATGGTCATCATCAAACTGCGATGAAGCACAAAGCAAGCATCAATCCCTTCATGTGGCACATAGCCGACGCCAAGTCGTGATTTGGCACATAGCCAATCACCACACGTACATAAATGCACACTCGGTCCTTCATTTAACATATATATCCCGATCCCATGCATGTGCAACATGCTATAATGATATGATAGAATAATGCATGGGCATATTAGGTAGGCATTCATCATGCTCAAAATATCCACAATAATCAACCATCCACACCTTAGATAAAGTACTAACCTGGTTACCGTGATACCCAATTAAGGGTAACAAATCCACCATTATCACTGTACCAATTATCACCACATATAATTAAATGACTAATTATGGAAACAGCGAATTAACCACACACCTGGTAACTTGAAGCACTAGACTCTCAACGTCAACACTGTTCCTAAACGAGACTATCGCTATCTACCTACGATCTTGCTCCGACGTTGGCCCACACCCCGGTGGCCAATCCTGAACCGCAGAAACTGAACATTTCTTGAACTTAGGGGTAGGGACAACCCCTTTCTCTCCTTGGTTGGTATTCGGCTCCATGAAACAAAGTCTTGGTCAGAAGACCGATTAACACATTAAATCAATCTAAATGAGAAAACACCAAATCGTAATCGAATACCCTTATCAAATAGATTCAAACTCAAGGCTCCTACTTGATTATGAGAGTTGTCAAATCCCTACATGACTTATGTTAGATTCGCCTAACATCCGTGGTCCAAATAAAATGGCCTTCTACCGAATGAAAGTTATAGTCCCCTTACCTTGATTAATCAAAACCAATGGTCCCTACTACTCCTCACCACACTGGCTACGACAAAGAAACAAGAATCAAGCCCTTCACATGTTCGGCCAATACACAAGAACTAAGTTAGTCATCTAACTTTCGGCAACCAAAAGAGAAAGAAGAAAAATTGAAATAGAAGAAACCCTTACCAACTATTAGATTCGAAGGAATAGAGTCCCATGATTCGGCCAAAAGTAAAAGTGTTTGAGAGATAGGAGAAGAATGCGAAAAAGAAAGAGAAGAGATGCCTTGGAAGATTCGATCAACACTCAAAGAAATAGAAGGGTTATTCGGCTTCTAAACAAATGAAACTAAAAGAAAAGGGTGAAGGTTTATGGGTGTTTCGGCTATTTGAGAGAGAAATCAGAGAAGAGAAGAAGAAATTGTAAAGGAAAGAAAAGATGCACGAATGGTCACTACCCCTTTCAGTTTTGATCTCTAAGAAATAGAGAGAGAAGAAGCACACTTCACTTGTTTTTGGTATACCACTTTTCGGCAAAATGAGCTAAAAGAGAAGAAAAGAAACTCAAAGGAAAAATGACCCCTAAATATCTACACACATTCGACACCCACATATCCCACTACCACCAACCAAAATGCCACCCCCCAAAGTCCCATATTCGGCCAACTCTTCTTCTCTCACCCAAATCCCCTCTTTTCCTCCTACTTTTTGAAACACCCCAAACCCGACCCACAAATCCCGACCGGATCTGACATGTTCCTTAAGAAAAACTTAGCTTAAATTTTGTTTCGTTTTCTTATAAAATAAGTCATTCCAAAACCAAGTCAAAATTTTAACGAGTTGGAAACCAAGTTGCCCTTCGAGTTGCGTTTTGCTAAGAACGTTTCTTTCATTTTGGCAGATTTTAGAGTTCATTAGGTTGATAACCCAAAAGTTGAGTAGGCGATAAAACATTTGAAGTTACTTTAAGAAAAATATTTAATTACTTGTTCATTGATTATCATAGGGAAATAAAACTTAAAACATAAAATTTAAACAGTTAAGTAGTGGCCTTATTACAAATTTAAAACACCAGATAAATCCTGAAAGAAGACATACTAAGGAAACGAAAAGAGTTCCATCACATAAAAACCAAAATTTTGCTGAGCATGGCCACCACATAGTCCCTGCCGACCAGGTCCATTTCACTGTGTATCATCTACAAAATGTTAGCCCACGAAGGGTGAGTCAACAGACTCAATGTGTAACAACCAACCACCAAGACCCAATCGATTATATCCTTACTTACAATGTTTTGGGGCAAAGCCCATCTGAAATCATATTTGGCCATAGGCCCATGTCATAGCATATTAAATCACATATATATAAAAACAATGATGCAACCCGAACCCACCTAGATATCCAACCTCTACACACCACCCGTACCTGCCAATCACACCGTGGGGATTACTAAATCAACCCTCCAACCGCTACACACCCTCGAAGGCAATTGCTGCAGTCAACTGCACATCGCCCTTAATATGTGGCATAGCCACCAGATAATGTGACAAGGTCACCGGATGCATAATATTGTGACAAAAGTCACCGGATAATGTGGTAAAACCACCAGAACACTTCCCCTTTACATTATCACCCTTATGCCCATGCAACATATAAAATATACAGATATCATGCAATACACCCTACCCCAAGCCATAAAGAAATTACACATGTTTTCATATAAATGTTTAACAGAGTGTTAGGGGTATCGTACCTGAATACACTGTACCATTGAATGGTACCCTTAGCCATATAATTCCATAGCCTTATTAACATGTATTTAACAATATTATTACTAATCAGGAATTAGGGTGGGGTTACACACCGATAACACCGAGAACCACGCTGATGCTAACACTTTCGCCAGGATCACAACATTTTCTTATCCTTTCCGACCGCCCACAACGGTGGCCAATCACGCACTTTAAACCGAACATCTCTTGAATCGGGGTAGGAACTACCCTTTCTCTCCTCTACTAGTACTCGATCCATCGAATATCACTTAATCGTAAGCCCGGTTAATCGACACGTAAACATCTAAACAAAAACACATTTATAACTTATCTAAATACTCTTCATCAAATAGATCCAATCCCGAAAGATCTCATTCTAATCATCGGCTACAAAGATCCCGAAACCCACCTTCATGGTTTTGGCCAAAAGAATAAAAGGGATTAGTGTCCTTGATTTCGGCTAACCAAAAGGAAAAGAAGGAGATACCGAATGACAATTAACCCTTACCGTAATATTGATATCAATCGAACACCCTTGCTGGAAACACAGAGAGATTCGGCCAAAACACTAAAGAAACAGGATTAGTCTTTTGGTTTCGACAAACCAACAAGAAAAAGAGCAAGAATAGTTTATAAAGAAAAGAACTTACCACCATTACTTAGAAATCGGAAGAGCCCTCAAGAGATGGAGATGGAAGTCAATTATATCTTGATTAAAAAGGGTGAAAATTGAAATAAGAGAGTATGGAGAATTCGGCCAAAGTTCCAAAGGCTAGAAGGGCTATTCGACTTTGAAGATGAAGTGAAATTTTAAGGCGACCAATATGAAAAGAAAAGAGAAGATGAGAGAGAGGTATGGTTCGGCTTCAGAGAAGAAATAAAAGGGAAGAAATAGTCTAAATGCACTAAATGGTCACCTTCACTTTCGGTTGAGAGACAAAAGAGAAGAAAGGAAGGGAAAAACTTGAAAATGCCAAATGAATTTTGGCACCTACGTTCCCCTACATGACCGAAACTACCATCCCAAGACCCCTCCATTCGGCCAACTCTTCTTCTCTCATCCAAATCCCCTCTTTTCCTTCTACTTAGCCGAAAATTTGAGCTGTTTAACCCAATCTACACTTCATCCATGAAGTGTCCACGGCAACTCCAACTCTTCCCCTCTTTGACGCAAAAAAGAAACCCCCAAAATGCTTCCCTTGCTGCTCAAACCAAGGCCCTTCTCACCCCCTAATGCGTCAACCACAAGTGCTCTAAGTGGCGCATCCTAGCCACTTTACCAACTGGATTCTTGTGTCATACCCTCTTCACAAGAACTCTTAAGGCCTACCTTCCCCTAGCTTCCCCCTAAAAGCTCCAAAGTCAATTATTTTCCTAAGGCTTCTACCTATACCCCAAGGTTTCCAAAGCCCCCAAACACACACAAACAGCACACTAAGCATGTTGCTACAAAAATATGAGTTAAAACGCATTACCCCTAACTCCCGGATATTACACTTTTCCTCTTCACCTCTCATTCAAACGTATTTGAATGTTTCAAACCTCTCCAAAAGCTCTCCACCACTTTTCAAACATCTTTACCAAGTCTTCTCCCTATCCTTTCAGAGTCCAAATGTCGCCCAACTCTCCCTCTCCCTTGACGCAAAAAGCAACCCCCAAAGTGCTTCCACTGCAGCTCGGACCTTGCCCCACCAGCTCCCTGAGGCATCACTCCCCTGTGCACTAAGTGACGCCTCCTAAGCCACTTCACCACATCAATTATTGTGTCTTAAACTCCACACAAGAACTCTTAAGGCCTATCTTCCCCTAGTTTTCCCTAAGGGCTCCAACCCAAAAATTTGCCTAAGGTCCAAACTTAACCTCAAGATTTCCCGAGACCCCAAACACATACAAACAACATATAGAGCACACTACCACATACATGTAACTTAGAAAGAAATACAAAACCCCTAAACCTCGGATGTTACAGTTTGATAAGTGCACTTGCCTCTGTCGTTGTCGCAGTCAGTCTACAGGTTCAATCACTTTTTTTTTAAATATTAAAACTAGACTGTTTTGCAGCGATCGAGTTTTTGGCGCCGTTGCCAGGGATTACTCAAAATATTAAGAAAGCTCTATTTCTATTACTTTAGCCATTATTTTTATTTTTAAATTTCTCTTTTATACATATATTTTTGTTTTTGTATTTTTTTCTAAATTTCTTTCTTTCTTTTCATATCAGGTACCTCTAGTTTATAATTAGAAGAAATCCGAAAGGACCATTAGAATACAAAGTGACATTAAGGCTATCGCTCGCAGAAATTGCAGAGAAAAAAGACGAGCCCTAGACTATCAAAGAGAAGAACAATAAAGATCCAATCCAACTGAAGGGATGGACGAGAACAATCCACCAAATGTGCAAGAATAGAATGCTCCGCGTACTATGTATGATTATGCTAAACCTAATTTGACAGGAGCAGAATCTAGTATTATTAGGCCCACTATAGCTGCTAATAATTTTAAATTAAAGCCTAACACAATACAAATGATTCAACAATTCGTTCAATTTGATGGTTTGTAGGATGAGGATCCAAACACTCATATACCTAATTTTTTTAGAATTCTATGATACCTTCAAAATAAATGGCATTTCTGACGATGCCATACGTCTTTGGTTATTTCCTTTTTCATTAAGGAACAAAGCAAAGCAGTGGTTGAACTCATTACCACGAGGGTCAATCACCACATGGGATCAAATGATCGAAAAATTTCTTTTAAAATATTTTCCACCAGCCAAAACGACTAAATTTAGGAATTATATATCTTCTTTTGTGCAGAATGACGTAGAAACATTATATGATGCATGGGAAAGATATAAGGATCTCCTAAGGAGATGCCCACACCATGGATTACCTTTATGGCTTCAAGTCTAAACTTTCTACAATGGTGTGAATTCTCCAACTAGGCAAATGATTGATTCATCAGCCGGTTGAACTTTGAACAACAAAACTCCTAAAGCGGCTTACGATTTTATTGAGGAGATGTCGTTGAACACCTATCAATGGCAAATTACAAGGGCTAAACCGACAAAATTAGTCGGAGTTTTTAACATAGACGCAGTGACAATGTTGTCAACACAAATGGAGTTAATGAATAAAAAGCTTGATAATTTATGTTCTTCACAGGTACATCCAGTCATGCAATGCGAAGCGAGCGGGAATGTGGCGAATTCTGAGTACCCACCTTACCAACTAGAAGCGTAAAACGAAAGAGACAAACTATATAGGTAACAATTTCGATCTAATAATAATCCTTATAGTAACACTTACAATCCAGTTGGAGAAACCACCCAAATTTTTGTGGGAGGACAAAGAAATCAAAGGCAAGAACCTCTTCCAAATTACCAAAATCAACCTTATCCACCGTAAAAGAAGCTGAGTCTTGAAGAGATGCTGAAAAAGTTCATGGCAAACACAGATGCCCGCCTCCAAAGAACTGATACAACACTTGATAACCAAGGAATATCGATCAAAGAAATCAAGGAACAAGTCGGGGAAATCACTAGGTCAGTCGGACAACTCACAAAGCTTGTTTCAGAACGTCAACAAGGACGTCTACCAAGCAACACAGAAATAAACCCAAAAGAACATATACAAGCCATCACATCTCAAGAAGATACAAAGGTAGACAAGCCCACCTCATTATAAGAAACCAAGGAAGAAATAGGTAAAATTGAGGTAGCACAAGAAAAATCGGTAATTAAAGAGTACCACCCTCGAATACCTTATCCCGAAGCATTGAAAAGAGATGATTCAGAGGAACAATTCGGTAAGTTTCTAAAACTTCTAAAGAAATTACACATTAACTTACCTCTTCTTGAAGCTTTTTTCTAGATGCTCGGCTCAAGGAGATTTTTAAGACAGCTCTTAACAAACAAACGCAAAATCGATGAAGAGCACCATGTGGAACTTAACGCATCATGCTCAACAATGCTACGAAATTGACTACCGCAGAAATTAAAAGATCCAGGGAGTTTTACGATTCCATGTTTAATTGGTAGTTTAACTATTGATAATGTGTTAGCTAATCTAGGGGCAAGTATAAATGTCATGCCTTATACACTGTTTAAACCACTAGGTCTAGGGAAGCCCAAACAAACTAGGATGAGTATCCAACTAGCTGATAAAACTGTTCGAATTCCTAGGGGCATTATTGAAGACGTTTTAGTAAAAATCGATAAATTTGTCTTCCCAGTAGATTTTGTTGTTTTAGACATAGATGAGGAAAATTCAATACCTTTAATTTTAGGAAGACCTTTCTTGCAATCGCCAAGACTAAAATTGATGTTGCCACAGAAAACTCATACTTGTAGGAGATGAATCGGTTAATCTTCAAGCTCGGACTCGGCCGAACTACAGAAGATGAAGGTAAGAAAGTCGTTTCAATAGATAATCAAATTATTCAACCTTCATCGTAGGAAACATCACAAAGCACAAAAACTGAGCCAACACAAAAGCGTTTGATCAACAATTTAGAAGAGCAGAAGATACACACCAAAGAAAAGCCGAATCCACAAGAAGTAAAACCTGAGGAACCACCAGAAGAGCTCATAGGGACGTCAAATTACTTTAAAATAGAAGATCAAGTACTGTTAGATAAAGCCAATCCTTACATCAGTTCAACAGAACTAAAGAAATAGGAAGAAATACTCCTTCAGGTACGAGATGTTTTCCCACACGAAATAGTCAAGGTAAGCAATCCAATGTTCGGCAATTTCAAGGTAAACACTTCTCGACCTAAACTTTGTCACGAAAATAAAACTATCAGTAAGAGGGGAAATATTCAAACCTTTAAACCTCCCTAAATTTTTGAAGCCTAAGACAGTCTAGCTTAAGACTATAAACAAGCGCTTCTCGGGAGGTAACCCGAGCGCTAACACTTTTTATTTCTCAAAATTATTTTTCTTTTCTTTTATTTTCTTTTCTTTCTTCTCTCTCTACAATTAAAGCAAAGATGCAGGTTTCCAGGCCACACGGCCTTACACACGGTCGTGCCCGTGGCCGTGTGGACCATCAGAACAACCACACTGACAAAGCAGAGCCGTGCAAGTCAACCCAACCACCCCCAACGTCACGGATCCAACCACCCACAGCACGGGCACCAATAAAAATAGCACGGTCGTGCCTCACAGCCATGCTAAGATACTGACTTATTTAGCACGGGCAGGCCACGCCCGTGCATTCCAACCGTGCTCTTAGACTGGCTTTTTAGGAATAGACGTGCAAACCAACAAAACGGGCGTGGAAGGACAACACACCCCACAACATGGCCGTGCGGTACGACCATGTGAATCGACACACTTTCGATACACAGGCGTGGGAATGTGCCAGATTTGGAATCCTATTTAAATCCCCACAGCCCATCCTCTTTGTCCCATCTTCTTTCTTATTCCTTCTTTCTCTTTTCTTTCAAATTTTTTTCCTATTCATAAAAAAGATCCAAGATACTTGAGCAACACAAAGATCATGCCGAAGAAACGTAAGCATCATCTCCTTAGGGGAAACCTCAACATGAGTTCATGCCGGCAGCTTCACTTAATTGACATGCCAAAGGTCTCGAAAACCTTTTCATTTCTATTTTTCTTTTCTCGTCTCCTTTATTTTCCTTATCTTTACTTAATTCCTGCTTAAATTAATTTATGTCATATTAGTCTCTTGGTTTTAGGTTCTAAAGGCTGCTTGGGAATCACGCACCACAGCCTTCGAGGTCACATCCACCTCATGAACTATCCAACAATAAGGACTCCTTAGTCCATTAGTATTGTCTTTTAATTTCAGTCTTCTTCTTAGTCTCCTTCATTTTATTTCCTTAATCTTTAATTATATTATTAGTATAATATTATTATTACTCTAGATCTCTTGGCTATATCTCCACAGGCTACCCAATTTCTTCATCTAGCAAATTGCTTCTCGGTAGCCACTCCACTAGGCCCATAGAAAACACCATCACCGCCACCAAAGACGCTAGGGATCATCTAAATTTCAGGGATTATTACTTTCCCACTTATCTTTTGATTTGGCACATAAATTTTATTATCTATCTTTGTACATCGAGGGCAATGTACATCTTAAGTGTGGGGTAATAGTACCTAACTTTTGCATAATTCTCAAAACACCAAATTACTACGATCTTAAGTATTTTTCTCATATTATTAATTAGGATGACATTTCTAATGATTTATGATTTTTATTGATATGTTTTAGATTAAATCATTTATAATTATGCATTGATGATTAAATTTGAAGAATACTAGAGAATCAAGCATGATAAGTCTACTTTCTAAAATTAAAATTGATGGGTTGTTGAACTGAATTTGAGTATCACCTTGAAGTTCAAAATTTATAAGGATTGATGTCAAAACACCCATAATTTTGTGTGAGATTTTGAGCCTTATAGAGCATGTACCCTTTTTTATGCTCACTTTAATTGATTATGAGTGTGTCAACTTTGAACTGTTATTCTAGAACTTGCCTCATTTATACATGTCAAAACCACATTAATGATTTGATACACTGAGATGATAAAGGCAACTAGGTTTTAACCCGTTCACTCCACTAAAAAGCCTACCTACACAAATAACCCCTAGTGAACCCCACTGAATCCTAACAACCTTTTTATTAACTCACCTACTAATATTAACCCAAAATCCCTTTGTATTTGTTATCAACATTCCTTTGACTACCCCTTTATCGAGAATTGATTTGGTCAATTGTCGAATTAGGTTATTTCAAAGTTCCTTCTACTATGTTTTAGTTTGTTCTAAAAAAATCCAAGTATATTCAATATTAGTAGTAAATAAAAGAGCTTAGAGCATTTAAAACTCCAATTGTTGAAGAAAAAGCTCGTATTAAAGTATTCTAAAATTTTAAGTGATGAAAATACTCTTATTATAGAGTAACTATCAATAGTAGGTATTATTAGTTTTCATTCGATGTAAATATTCATATTTAGTTCATTATTTTAGATTAGGAATTAGTCAATTCAATCTCGATTATAACCTCTAATTCAACCTTTATCCACACCTTTTAACCCTAGCCCCATTACAACCCTGATTAAAGACCTTTTGATCTGTGTATCATCTCATATACAGTGCTGGAGATTTTATTTTCAGGCAAGCTTATGGGATTAACTTTTTAGGTTCGACTTAGAGTGCTTATTCTTGAACCTTAAACACTTTTGAGTGATTTAAGTGAATCTTTAGTGAGGATGTCAGTCCTTGTCGATTTTGAATTAAAGGTAATCACTTAGATAAGGGGAGACACCTATGTTTTCATGCTATAAAGGTATGACCTATCGTAATTGAATCTTTAGGGTTCTTTGAGTTGAATTTTCCATGTATAAATTATCTATAAATTATGATGAGACATTTTCGATAGGAATTATGAATTATGGAAAGTTCGTTTTAATTGTAAATTGAGAATTTTACTTGAGGACAAGCAAAAGCTTAACTGTGGGGGTATTTGATAAACCATAAAAGTAACATATTTTAACCCCATATTTAGTATGCTTTTGGATGAATTAGCCCTTGATTTCTATAAAAGGTGCTTTTAATCCTTTCTTTTCATGTTTATACTTAGGAAAGCACCGAGGATAAAAAGAACACAAAATGGGCTTAAAACGGAGTAATTGGGCCTTAGTAAGCAATCAACACGGCCTGCCCCAAATCCCACACAACCGTACCGCGCCAAATACCTAGAGCACGACCTCAACTCCATCACACACGGCCGTGCATCATATCATTACCACAGACGGGCGTGCCTGGTGATCTATATAGTCGTGCCCAAATTGATAGAATCAAGGGACGGCCCAACCCTTTAATAACAAGGGTGTGTGCCATGGGGGTGCCCCTTCTGCGAGAATGAGTAATTTCACTCGAGATTGGATGCTTGAAGCCACAGAAACATACTCCTAAGTCTACTCAAACACTCTAATAGTAATTCTACTTGGAGAAGATACTTAGGAGCCAAGTATAGCATCCCAAAGCCTATATAAACAACCCAAGGCAGACATTAGAGGGGAACTTTTTGGCAGAGGCTCATTGCCGAAGCATTCATATTTTAGAGAGTCACTTGAAGATAGCCAGTTGATCCATCTCAAGAAGTTGGAACTCCATTCAAGACGGAGGATCTCTCCTTCAATTCCTTCCGGGGGTTTAAGGGAGTTCTTATATTTTGTTTTATCTTTTCTCTTGAGATGTTTTCTTATTTTGTTATGAACTAAACCCCTCAGATACCTGAAGGGGATGAAACCTATGACGGATTTTGTTATTTTATTTCAAAATTATATGATAAGTGCTTGGTTTGTTCTTAATTATGTTGCTTAATTTAATCTGATGTGCTTAGGTGGAGGAGGAATAAACCCTACCTGAGAGTAGATCTAGCATAATTGAGTTGAGGTGATCGGGCACCTAGAGATAGGGTTACGAGATTTTACCGGATTAGGGTGAAACCTAATATGGGAATCCATTTATCGATTTACTGTTATTCTAGGGGGTTATTATAAGCGAACGAGAGTTCCACTAATTAACTTAGGGTTAGACGTTATTCGCCTCGAGAGAGGGTTTAATATAGGTTAGGGAGTCTCATGGATCAAGCTAAGTAAAGAAATCATATGGTTTGGAGAATAAATAATAAGTGAAGTCATATGTGGATTCTTCCTGAGGGTATCGTCTTTATCAACTGAGTTTTCGTAAAGTCTTTCTCCAATTCCATCTTTTGTCTTTGCATTTAGTTTAAGTATTTTGTTAGTTTAATAATCCAATCACTCCATATTTTAGGCTAAATAATAGAAAGAAAGTGAGTAGTAGTACTTTTAGGTTCCCTTGGGTTCGATAAGATATTTTTGCCTGAGTTATACTACTGTTCGATAGGTGCACTTGCCTCTATCATTGTTGCGATCTACCATGTGTTTGATCACTCTTTTATAAATATCAAAACTAGACTGTTTTGCAGCGATCAATAAATAAACCAAGGCAGCCGTTCTAAAGAGTTTTGGTGGGCAGAGTTTTCTGCCAGAGCTTTTATTCAGGGAATTACTCAAATATAGCCAGTTGATCCATCTCAAGAAGCCGGAGTTCTACTCAAGACAGAGGATCTCCTCTTCAATTCCTTGAGGGGTTTTAGGATTTCTTATGTTTTGTCTTATCTTTTCTCTTGAGATGTTTTCTTATTTTGTTATGAACTAAACCCTTGAGATACAGAAGGGATGAAACCTATGACGGATTTTGTTATTTGATTTCTAAATTATATGATAAGTACTTAGTTTGTTCTTAATTATGTTGTTTAATTTAATCGATGTGCTTAGGTGGAGGAGGAATAGACCCTACCTAAGAGTAGATCTAACATAATTAAGCAGAGTTGATCGAGCGCCTAGAGATAGGGTTACGAGATTTTGTCAGATTAGGGTGAAACCTAGTATGGGAGTCCACTAATCGATTTACTGCTTCCTTATGAGGTTTTTATAAGAGAACGAGAGTTCCACTAATTATCCTAAGGTTAGACGTTATTCACCTCGAGAGAGGGTTTAATATAGGTTAGGGAGTCTCATGGATCAAGCTAAGTAAAATAAGTCATATGAATTAAAAGTTAGATAACAAGAGAAGTCATAGGTGGATTCTTCCTGAGGGTATCGTCGTAATCAACTGAGTTTTTCCATAGTCTTTTCCCAAAGTTTCATTCTTTTGTCTTTGCATTTAGTTTAAAGTATTTCATTAGTCTTTGGATTAATAAACCAATCACTCCATATTTCAGGCTAAATAATAGAAAGAAAGTGAGTAGTAGTACTTTTAGGTTCCCTTGGGTTCGATAAGATACTCTTGCCTAAACTATACTACTGTTCGATAAGTGCACTTGCCTCTATCGTTATCATAGTTAGTCCACAGGTTCGATCATTCTTTTTATAAATATTAAAACTCAACTGTTTGACACGATCAACCATCAAACTCAAGTATACAGCATCTTAACATATCCTCTAGAATCTGAATAATTCGTTCAGACTGACCATCTGTATGCGGATGAAAAGCTGTACTGAAGTGTAATTTTGTGCCCAAAGCTTCTTACAATTTCTTCCAGAATCGCGATGTGAATCTCTGATCTCTATCAGATAAAATGGATAATGGCACTCCGTGCAATCTAACAATCTCAGAAATATAAAGTTCAGCTAATCTTTCAAGTGAGTAATCTGATCTTACCGGAATAAAATGAGCAGATTTTGTCAATCGGTCAACTACGACCCAAATTGCATCTTTCTTTCTCGGAGTTAGAGGTAATCCAGAAACAAAGTACATCATTACTCTATCCCAGTTCCACTCAGGAATCAGAATCAGTTGTAGCAAACCAGACGGAACTTGATGTTCAGCTTTCACCTGCTGACAGACTAAACATTTCAAAATAAAGTCAAAAATGTCTCATTTCATACCAGACCACCAGTGGTGTTACTTCAAATCATGGTACATTTTAATACTCCCTGGATGAACAGATAGACGACTATCATGTGCCTCGCTCAAAATCAGTTGAATTAACTCTGAATTTATTGGTACACAGATACGACCTCAGAATCTCAAGCAATCATCAACAATTTGAAATTCAGATTCAGAATTCGATTTACACTGAGCTCGTTTCAATAACAATTCATTATCAACCTTCTAAGCATCACATATTTGCTGTAAGAATAAAGGTTTCACTTTCAATTTAGCTATCACAGAACTATCATCAGACAAATCTAACTGAGCATTTAAAGCACGTAATGAAATTGATGAGCTTTGACTCAAAGTATCACCAACAACATTTGCTTCCCCTGGATGATAATCTATCATAAGCTCATAATCTTTTAACAATTCTAACCACCTTCTTTGACACAAGTTCAAATCTTTCTGGGTCATCAAATATTCTAGACTTTAATGATCTGAAAATACTTGACATTTCTCACCATACAGATAATGGCGCCAAATCTTAAGTGCAAATACAATCGCAACTAACTCAAGGTCGTGTGTCAGATAACTCTTTTCATGAGGCTTCAATTTTCTCGAGGCATAAGCTACAACTTTGCCTTCTTGCATCAAAACACATCCTAGTCCATTTAACTAAGCATCACTATAAATCACAAATTCTTTGTCCGATTCTGGTTGTACTAACACTGGAGCTTCTGTTAACAGAGCTTTCAACTGATCAAAAATTTTCTGACATTTCTCTAACCATTCAAATCTAACATCTTTCTCAAGTAATTTGGTCAACGGAGTAGCTATTACTGAAAATCCTTTCATGAATCGACGATAATAACTAGCTAGTCCTAGAAAACTACAGACTTCAGACACATTCTTCGGAGGTTTCTGATCATGTCAAACAGTCGAGTTTTAATATTTATAAACAGAATGATCGAACCTATAGGCTAACTATGACAACAACAGAGGCAAGTGCACCTATCGAATAGTAGTATAGTTTAGGCAAGAGTATCTTATCGTACCCAAGGGAACCTAAAAGTACAACTACTCACTTTCTTTCTATTATTTAACCTAAAATATAGAGTGATTGGTTTATTAAACTAATGAAAAACTAAACTAGATGCAAAGACAAAAGAACAAAATTTTGGAAAAAGACTGTGGAAAAACTCAGTTGATTACGATGATACCCTCAAGAAGAATCCACCTATGACTTCTCTTGTTATCTAACTTTTAATTCATATAACTTCTTTACTTAGCTTGATCGGTGAGACTCCCTAACTTATATTAAACCTCTCTCGAGGCGAATAACGCCTAACCTTAGGCTAATTAGTTGAACTCCGTTCTCTTATAATAACTCCCTAAGGAAGCATAGAATCGATCAATAGACTCCCATATTAGGTTTCACCCTAACTGCAAAATCTGTAACCCTATCTCTAGGCGCCGATCAACTTCGCTTAATTATGTTAGATCTACTCTTAGGTGGTCTATTCTCCTCCACCTAAGCACATCGATTATATTAAGCAATATAATTAAGAACAAACTAAGTACTTATCATATAATTTAGAAATCAAATAACAAAATCATTATAGGTTTCATCCCTTGGTATCTCAAGGGTTTAGTTCATAACAAAATAAGAAAACATCTCAAAAGAAAAGATAAAACAAAACATAAGAAATCCCTAAAACCCCTCAAGGAATTGAAGAGGAGATCCTCTGTCTTGAGTAGAACTCCAACTTCTTGAGATGGATCAACTAGCTATCTTTGAGTAATTCCCTAGATAAAAGCTCAGGCAGAAAACTCTGCCCAAAAACTCTCCCCTAGAATGGCTGCTTTGGGTTGTTTATATAGGCTCCTTAGATGCTTTACTTGGCTCCTAAGTACCTCTTTCAAGTAGAATTACTATTAAGGTGTTTAAGTAGACTTAGGAGTATGTTTCTTTGGCTTCAAGCATCCAAATTCGAGTGAAATTGCTCATTTTCGTAGTAGGGGCATGGCCATGCCACATGCCCGTATAAGTCGACTTCAGGCCGTGTGTCGATTCTATTGATTGAGGCACGGTCGTGGCACGACCGCGTAAATTGGGATATAGGCCATGCTTCAGGTCTGTCGATTGGGACATGGCCTTGCAAATTGTGCTTGGGGCGTGTCTTTGAATGATTGGCGAGGCACGGTCGTGTGACTTGAAGTCCAGGCCATGCCAATTTCTTGGGTTGGCCCAATTTGGTCCGTTTTAAGCCCGTTTCTCATTCTGTTCGTTCTCAGGTGCTTTCTTGAGTATAAGACATGAAAAAAAAAGATTAAGAGCACCTTTTTACATAAATTGAGGGCTAAATCATCCAAAAGCATACAAATGTGGGATTAAAATATGTTACTTTTATAGTTTATCAAATACCCCCACACTTAAGCTTTTGCTTGTCCTCAAGCAAAATTCTCAACTTACAATTAAAATGAACTTTCCATAATCCATAATTCGTATCAACAATGTCTCATCATAATTCATAGATAATTTATACATGGATAATTCAACTCAAAGAGTCCTAAGGATTCAATCATGATAAGTCATACCTTTGTAATACGAAAACATAGGTGTCTCCCCTTATCTGAATAATTACCTTTAATTCAAAACCGACAAGGATTGACATCCTCCCAAAAGATTCACTCAAATCACTCAAAGTGTTTAAGGTTCAATAATAAGCACTCTAAGTCAAACTTGAAAAGTTAATCCCATAGGCTTGCCTAAAAATCAAATCTCCACCACTGTATATGAGATGATACACAGATCAAAAGGTCTTTATCGTGGTTCTAACGGGCTAAGGTTAAGGGTGTGGATACAGAAATTTGAATTAGAGGTTAGAATCGAGATTGAATTGACTAATTACCTAATCTAAAAACAAAGAACTGAATGTGAATATTTACATCGAATGAAAACTAATAATACCTAATATTGATAATTACTCTATAATAAAGAGTATTTTCATCACTTAAAACTTGATAATACTTTAATACGAGCTTTTCTTCAACAATTGGGCTTTAAATGCTCTAAGCTCTTTTATATACTACTAATATTGAATAAACTTGGATTTTTTAAGAACAAACTAAAATATTACATCATAATGATAAATGTAACTCTTGAACTAATATAATTCGATAATTTTAATCAAATCAAACCTCGATTAAAGGGTAGTCAAAAGAATGGTGATAACAAATTCAAAGGGATTTTGGGTTAATATTAGTGGGTGAGTCAAATAAAATGGTTGTTAGGATTCAACGGGGTTCACTAGGGGTTAATTTGTGAAGGTAGGCTTTTTATGGCGTAAGTGGGTTAAACCTAGGTGCCTTTATCATCTAAGTATATCAAATCATTAATGTGGTCTCGGCATGTATAAACGACGCAAGTTCTAGAATAATAGTTCAAAGTTGACACACTCATAATTAATAAAGTGAGCACGAAAAAGAATATATGCTCTATAAGGCTCAAAATCATAAAAAAATTATGGGCGTTTTTGACATCAATCCTTATAAATTCCAAATTTCAAAGTAGTACTCAAATTTAGTTCAACGACCTATTAATTTTTAATTTTTAGAAAGTAAACTTATTATGCTCGATTCTCTAGTATTCTTCAAATTTAATCATCAATGCACAATTAACTATGACTTATTCTAAAACATATCAATGAAAATTATAAATCATTAGAAATTTCATCCTAATTAGTAATATGAGAAAAATACTTTCGAACAAGTTTAAAATTCAGGATTAATGAAAAATTTAAATTGAGAATTATGCAAAAAGTTAGGCACTTTTATCCCCCCACACTTAAGATGTACATTGCCCTCAATGTACAAAGATAGGTAATAACAATTAATATAAGATCAAAAGAGAGGGATAGAGTGCCACTTCCTAAATTTTGGGTGATTTCTGGGAGGATGGCAGAGAAATATAAGTTGGAAGGACCGGTCTGGTAGGGTGTCTACCGATGATCTTTGTGCTAGATAAAGAAATTGGGTAGCCTGCAAAGATATAGCCAAGAAATCTAAAGAAACATTAATAATATACTAATATTATAATTAAAGGTAAAGGGAATAAAGAGAAGGAGACTAAGAAGAAAACTGAAATTTAAAGAAAAGACTAATGGACTAAGGAGTCCTTATTGTTGATGGTTCGCGAGGTAGGTGTGACCTCTAAGGCTGTGGTGCGTGATTCCCAAGTAGCCTTTAGAACCTAAAACCAAGAAACTAGGATGAAGGGAATTAAATTAAGCAGGAGAGAAGTGTAGATAAAGAAAATAAAAGAGAATAGAAAAGAAAAATAGAACCGAAATGGTTTCGGAGGCCCTTGGCGTGTCGAATAGCTAAAGCTGGCGGCATGTCCTTATGTGTTGGGGTCTCCTTTAGGGAGATTGTGATTGGCCTCTTACGTTTCTTTGGCATGATTTTAGTGTAGCTCAAGAGTCTGAACACCTTTTCTAATGCAAGATAGAAAAATTGAAAGAAAAAGAAGGAAGAAAGAAGATGGTGGAAAGGGGAAGGGTTGTGGGGTTTAAATAGATTTTTGCTTCTGATGTTGTCCCACGCCCGTGTATCTAGGGCGTGCTGCTTTGCACGGCTATATCAGACGGCCATGTTTGGAGGCGTGTTGGAGTGCCACGCCCGTTTCTATAATGGCAGTGTTGACCCACGGCCGCCTCGTACGGCCGTGGTAGGGTAGGTGAGCTCGTGACTCCTGTAGTTGGTTGAGGTAGGATTTACACGGCCTCTACTATTTTAGTATGGTGATTTGGAGTGTCCACACAGCCATGGCCATGGCCATGTACTAGACCGTGTGGTATGGGAATCTGTAATTTTTCAATTTATTGAATTCTAAAAGAGAAAATAGAGATAAGAATAAAACTAAAACTACCAAATAGAAATTATTGTTAGTACTCAGGTTGCCTCTCGAAAAGCGCTCGTTTATAGTCTTAAGCTAGACATTTCAAAAATAAATTTCAGGGAGGTTTAAAGGTTTGAATAACTTACCTCATGCTTATAGTTCTATTTCATGACAAATTCAAGTCGAGAAGCGTTTACCTTGGAGGTGTCGAATGTTGAGTTACTTACCTCGACTGTTTCGTGTGGGAAAATATTGTGTACCTTAAGAAGAATTTCTCCCTTTGGTTTCAGGTCAGTTGAAGTGATGTGGGGATCTATTTTGTCTAACAGTACCTGGTCTCCTATTTTGAAGTGGTTTGATGTCCCTACGAGCTTTTCTGGCAGTTCCTTTGGTTTTATTTCGTGCGGATCTGGCTTTTCTTTGACTTGTATCTTTTGCTCTTCAAACTTGTCAAGCCTAAGGTCTTGTCATTTGTAGGATTCTTCTTTGTTGTTTTGGGACTTATGAGTCAGCTCAGGGTTGTCTTTATATGGTGTTTCCTGTGATGAAAGTTGAACAAATTAATTATCTATTGAAGTGACTTTCTTACCTTCATCATCTGTTGTTCTGGCCAAGTCGAGAGCTTGAAGCTTAATCGATTCATCTCCTACGCGAAGTATGAGCTCACTTGTGGCAACATCAATTTTAGTCTTGGCAGATGCTAGAAAAGGTCTTCCTATAATTAAGGGGATTGAATTATCCTCATCCATGTCTAAAACAACAAAATCTACTGGGAACACAAATTTATCGATTTTTACAAGAACATCTTCAATAATGCCCCTAGGAATTCTAACAGTTTTATCAGCTAGTTGAATACTCATTCTAGTTTGTTTAGGCTTCTCTAGACCTAGTCGTTTAAACAATGCATAAGGCATGGCATTTATACTTGCCTCTAGATTAGCTAAAGAATTATCAATAGTTCAACTACCAACTAAGCATGGAATTGTAAAACTCCCTAGATCTTTTTGTTTCTGTGGTAGTCTATTTTGTAACATTGTCGAACATGTTGCGTTTAGTTCCACGTGATGCTTTTCGTCTATTTTGTATTTTTTTGTCAAGAGTTGTCTTAAAAATTTCCTCGAGTCTGGCATCTGGAAAAGAGCTTCAAGAAGGGGTAAGTTAATATGTAATTTCTTTAAGAGTTTAAGAAACTTACCAAACTGTTCCTTTGAATCATCTCCTTTCAATGTTCGGGATAAGGTATGCGAGGTTTGTATTCCTTGATTATTGGTTTTGGCTTTTCGTGTGCTACCTCTATTTTACCTTTTTCTTCCTTGGTTTCTTGTGTTGTGGTGTGCTCATCTACTTTTGTACCCTCTTGAGCTGTGATGGTTTGGATCTGTTCTTCTGGGTTTATTTCTGTGTTGCTTGGTAGACGTCCTTGTTGACGTTCAGAAATCAGCTTTGTTAGATTTCCCACTGTCTTAATAAGTTCTCCAACTTTATTCTCGATCCCTTTGATTGATTTTTGTTGTTCATCAAGTGCTGCTTCAGTCTTTTGGAAACGAGAATCTGTGGCTACCATGAATTTCGTCAGCATCTCTTTGAGGTTTGATTACTTCTCTTGTGGGTATGGTTGATTTTGATAATTTGGAGGAGGTTGCTGCTTTTGATTTCCGTGTCTCCCCCACAAAAAATTTGGGTGGTTCCTCGAACCTGCGTTATAAGTGTTACTATAAGGATTATTAATGGATATGAAATTGTTACCTATATAGTTTGTCTACTCATGTTCTGCTCCTGGTTGGTAGGGTGGGTACTCAGGATTCGCCACATTCCCGCTCGCTTCGCATTGCATTACTGGGTGTACCTGCGAAGAACATAGATTATCAAGCTTTTTATTCATCATCTCTACTTGTGTTGACGGCATTGTTACTTCATCTATGTTAAAAAATTCGACTGATTTTGTCGGTTTGGCCCTTGTAATTTGCCATTGATAGGTATTCAATGACATCTCTCCAATAAAGTTGTAAGCCGCTTCAGGAGTTTTGTTATTCAAAGTTCCACCAGTTGATGAGTCAATCATTTGCCTCGTTGAAGAATTCACACCGTTGTAAAAAGTTTGGACTTGAAGCCAAAAAGGTAATCCGTGGTGTAGACATCTTCTTAGGAGATCCTTACATCTTTCCCATGCATCATATAATGTTTCTGCGTCATTCTACACAAAAGAAGATATGTCATTCCTAAATTTGGCCGTTTTGGCTGGTGGAAAGTATTTTAAAAGAAATTTTTCGGTCATTTGATCCCATGTGGTGATTAACCCTCATGGTAACGAGTTCAACAACTGCTTTGCTTTATTCCTTAATGAAAAGGGAAATAATCAAAGATGTAATATCCCGAATTAGGGCTTATGCACTATGGCTAAAATTTTATGAAATAGTATGCGTTATGTGTTGTGAATGTGTTGTGTGCATTTTAGAACCTTGAAAATGTAAGGAAATGCTTTAGAAAATATTAAGTCTTAAGAGGAAGCTTGGAAATGTAAGGAAATGTAAGGAACTGTAAGGAACCTTGGAAATGTAAGGAAATGCTTTAGAAAATATTAAGTCTTAAGAGGAAGCTTGGAAATGTAAGGAAATGTAAGGAACCTTGAAAATGTGACAAAATCGGGCTTGGAAAAATGGCCCGGAGACGCCACTTAGGGCTCTGGAAATGACGCCATATGCTAGGATAACTTGGGCCTAGTATGGCCACATGAAGCCCAAAATAATGGGTTAAAATTCGGCACTCCTAAGGCAAGCAGATGGACGGCATAGGGAGACTAAGGTAGGAGTTTAAGTTGAAGTCAAATTCTTTTAGAATCTCGGCTAAGGTAGGAAAATAAAGATATGAGAGTGATGGCCAAGAATGGGGACTCTCTAGGCTTAGTAATTTCGGCTGAAAGAGGAAAATAAGGCCATTCATCAATCTTTCCTTCTTCTCTTACCTTTTCCGAATTCTCTAGTGCCTCTCCTCTTCTCTTCTTATTTTTCCAAAGTTGAAATACCCTTGTGATAGCCGAAACTTTAACCATCTCCATTGCCGAAACCCTTAAGCTTTTCTTCCTCATCTTTGTTGAAACTGAAACTCTCTAGTAAACTTTTCTCTTCACTTTTATTTTGTTAAACTGAAAAACTCCCAGTGCTAGTCGAATTCTTCATCCTCTTTTTCTTCTTCTTTTTCATCAAAAGCCGAATTCCCTTCCCAAAGATCACCATAAGCCGATTCTTCCTAAAGCTCATATCTCTCTCTCTTTTCCTCCTTGAAACCGATTACTCCATTAAAACTCAAAAGCCGAAACCTTTTGACCACTAGCTAGCCTTCATAGACGAATCTTTGAGGGGCTTCAAGCAAAGGTGCTGTCGACTTTTGTATTAAGGGACTCTTCCGGGATTTGTCTCTTGTCGACTTTAAGGAAGGATATTCGGGATTTTAAAGATTCAAGGTAAGACATATTCGACCAAGGGCTATCTACTTACGATTTAATGTTAGAAATTAATCTAACATAAGTTTTTAGGTATTTCGACAGATACTACAATCCACAGTCACTTTTCGGGATTTGAAAATCATAAGGTAAGTGCATGAGTACATTCGGCCAAGTCCCTATTGTGATATCTAGATCTATTTTGTCATTATTCAAAACCCGAAAACTAACCCTTTAAGTGATCTAATGTTGGCTGAATACAAGGTAGAGGATCACAAAGTTTCGAGATTTGATTTTTAATCCAATCGGCACCGAGGTAAGAATTTGATTACAACAATCCTACTAGGATTTGGATTTATAGCCGAATGGCCTTTTACTTACATGTTAGGGTTGGCCGAATATAGGAATTAAAGATCTAAAGCAATAGAACGAGTTTTCGTGGATTTCAATAAATTGATAAGTATATCGTGTGTACCCCACACTAAATCTCGATAGATTCTGACTTTAATTTATTATATGTGCTAATACAAAAGTGTAAGATTACGATTACGAGGTGCCGTGTAATGGTACTAAGTACTCAGGTATGTTTCCTACTCCTACTATGAGTATGATAAGTTTTTGGTAAGGCATATATATGAAATTATAAGAATGTGAATAAGAAATATGATATGGTTAATGCATAATTGTATGACATGGGGCATATGGGTGATATGTAAAGGGGAAGTGAATTGGTGGTTTTATACCCCAATATAAGAATGTGGTGACTTATGTCACGATATAAGAATGTGGTGACTTTTGTCACAATATAAGCATGTGGTGACTTATGTCACGAATTTATATAAGGTGGCTATGCCACAAATTTTATAAGGGCGATGAGCACGCCATTCGCAATGATCGCCTTCGATGGTGTGTAGCGGATGGAGGGTTGACTTAGTAGTCCCCACGGTGTGATGGTTGGTACGAGTGACGTGTAGCGGATGGATAACTAGGCTTGGTCCGGGATTGCATCATTTTATTTAATGCTATATGATTATGTATGATTTGATATGCCTGAATTTATTTGAGTTTGGTGATGGTTGTACACATTGAGTCTGTTTGACTCACCCCTTGTGGGACTATTTTTCAGGTGATGATCAGTGATGGATCGGGTCGGCAGAAGCTCAAGGGTGGCCATGCAAAGCTCAAGGATTTATTTATTTTTATTCATGTTTAAGTTTTGAATTATTCGGGTTTTTATTTGATGTAATAAGGCCAAAGTATTGAATCGTTTATGGATGCTCTTAAATTACTTAGTATGATACGAATATCATCGAATTTAAAGTTTAAAAGTTAAATTTTTCTTAAGTATAATTATTAAATTGTTTTTAACACCTTATCAACACGGGTTCTTAATTCGAGCCCAACCCAAATCAAAGACTATTAAAAAATATACAAGTTTTTAGCAAAGTTTCAAACAAGATTCGTATGGATTTTCTTTAGAAGCATGCCAGATCCGGTCAGCGCTTGTGGGTCGAGTTTGGGGGTTTCAGCTTGGTATCAGAGCCCAGTTCAAAACTCGGCCTTAAGGGCTTTTAGGGCCCAAAATGTTTTCTGTCTTTTGAAAATGGACTTTTCTAAGAAATAAGCGATTTTTCCGGCATGGCTTTTGAGTTTCCTACCAAGTCCACTGTAAGTACTCCTAACCTCTTTGTGATTTATATGTGGGGATATATATAGGGACGTAGACTAGTGGATTAGGAATTAAACCCTAGGACTAGTTTACCCCAACAACTACATAAAACTTTAAGGCACAATTAAACAAACACGTGTCTAAGTCGTAGGAGTTAGGGTGTGGCAAACTGTTGCGCATGTCTAGGATTGGTTTGGTGGGAGCTTGATATTTAAGTAGTCCTAGTGACTCACCTCCTACCCACTCGAATCCTACTTGGTGCGTAGTGATGGTTCGCCTAACCAAGAGGACTTAGTCAGAGGCTAAACCCAATAACTAAAACCCAAAAGGGACTAGCCATATTTTTATGGAAACCCTAGTTTTAAAAGTCAACCAACTACCCTTTTGATACTTTGAAAATTATTATTTTGGAAAAACTTTTTAAAAATTTTTTATTTACAAAATTACCTAAATACCCTTAGTGGTAAAATTACTAAAATGCCCTTGATATTCCAAAATTACCATACTACCCCCAATTTCAATAATAACTTCTGATTCTGCAAAAATGTTCAAAAAACTTTATAAAATATCAAAGACACCCTGATTTGGAAATTTTACGAAATTACCCCTGATTTGCAAAATTATCGAGTGACCCCTAACCTATGCAAATGACCAAAATACCCTCAGTAAGGAAAATCACCGAACTACCCTCAAATTAGAAATCTTTAAAAATGCCCTTGTTTTGAAAGTCACCAGGAACCATATTTTCACGAAAAATTACCGAAATGACCCTGGCTTTTGAAATTACAAAAATACCCCTTGTGCATAAATTACCATTTTACCCTTGAAATTTTTCCAGCAAGTATTTTAATTTTGTACAATATCATCAATATTTTGCAACATTTTCAAATACCCTAATTTGAAAATTACCAAAATACCCCCATAGGATAAAATTACGGAAATACCCCTGGGTAGTGGAAAACAACAAACAACGACAATTACAACATTTCTCTGTAATGAACGCAAGTTCATGTGTGTGACTAAATGAATGATGTGAGACTGTATGTGTATGAATCGAAAGAACTACTTCTTAAAACTATTAAACATAAAACTGTTCGTGGTTAATCAAGTGGAACAAAACTAATTCATAAAATTCTTTAATCTGATAAACGTAAGCAGAAGTATGAATTCAAGGGGACGTGGTCGTAACGTGCGTGGCCGTGGAAGAGGCCGAATGACCGTGTCTAAACCTGTTAGATCGGGTCAAGGATATGAAAATGAAATTCCACCACCACCCCAACCGCTGATGTGGAATATCAGGACCAGACGGGGGATGACGCAGTGTCACAAGCGATGCTGCGGGTCTTGGAAAGGGTGGTAGGAGCAGGTGGAGGCATGGGAGCTCAGAAGTCGGTGCCTGAGCGACTCCGAGCCAACGGACCTGAGGTGTTCCGTGGTGTATAAGGTGTAGCACCCAATACCACTGAGTATTGGTTGGAGGCGACTGAGCGGATTATGGATGAGCTCGACTTAACTGACAAGGAAAAGCTGAAAGGATTAGTGTCGCTTCTCCGCGATGAGTCATATCAATGGTGGCTCACGGTGCAGGATGGTGCTACAGCTGAGGAACTCATGTGGGAGTATGCTAAAGCAGCATACCAGAAGAAGTATGTTGGCACTCATTATATTGATGCCCAAAGAAAGGCTTTTCTAGGACTAGTTCAAGGGAACAAGTCCGTAGCTGAGTATGAAGCTGAATTCTTAAGGCTGAGCCGTTATGCTCGAGGCATAGTGTCTACTGAGCATGAGCGGTGTGTCCAATTTGAAGACGGACTAAGAGATGATCTGAGGTTATTGATAGCCCCGCAACAGGAGCGGGAGTTTGCTGTGTTAGTGGAAAAGGCCAAAGTGGCTGAGGGTATTAAGGAGTCCGTAAGGCAGAACTCTGATCAAAATAGGGAAAAGAGAGAATTTGGATCATCAAGGCCATCCAGGAATGAGCAAAAGAGGCCTAGAGTTGAAGGGTCGCGAGGTCGACCAAGCTACTCTTTGGAGGCAAGACTTACTTGTGATCAATGTGGGAAGAAGCACTTAGGTGAATGTTGGAAAAAGACGGAGGATGTTTTAAGTGTGGGCCAAAGGACCATATGATTAAGGATCGTCGATGAGACCAGATGGGAATCAACCAAGAGCTCGAATGTTAATCAAGTGGTAGAGGTGGGCCAATGACCTCGGTGAGGTCGTGGTCCGAACCATAGAGGAAATGGTTTGGTAGTGGTCATGGAGCACCAAAGAGGTTTGAAGGTTCAGATCGAGGCAACCAAGGTTGGTTTATGCAGTCAGCCATCGCGAGGAGAGTGATGTGCCAGATGTGACAACGGGTAAGTTCTTATTTTTAGAATACCCTTCATTACCTTGTTTGTTATAGAGTTAGTTCGTTCTTGTAATGCTAGTGAAGTGTATGAAACCTTCAATGTGAATTTTTGTAGGAAATGTGTTAGTTTTAAGATCAGAGTGCGCAGCAGTAGTGTAGTGTGGTGAGTTAGGACGTACGATTTTTTGTTAGTAAGTAATTTCGAGGACGAAATTAATTTAAGGGGGGTAGAACTGTAATATCCCGGATTATGGCTTATGCACTATGGCTAAAATTTTATGAAATAGTATGCCTTATGTGTTGTGAATGTGTTGTGTGCATTTTAGAACCTTGGAAATGTAAGGAAATGCTTTAGAAAATATTAAGTCTTAATAGGAAGCTTGGAAAAGTAAGGAAATGTAAGGAAATGTAAGGAACCTTGGAAATGTAAGGAAATGCTTTAGAAAATATTAAGTCTTAAGAGAAAGCTTGGAAATGTAATGAAATGTAAGGAAATGTAAGGAACCTTGGAAATGTGACAAAATCGAGCTTGGAAAAATGGCTCGGAGACGCCACTTAGGGCTCTAGAAATGACGCCATATGCTAGGATAACTTAGGCCTAGTATGGCCACATGAAGCCCAAAATAATGGGTTAAAATTTGGCACTCCTAAGGTAAGGAGATGGACGGCATAGGGAGACTAAGGTAGGAGTTTAAGTTGAAGTCAAATTCTTTTAGAATTTCGGCTAAGGTAGGAAAATAAAGATATGAGAGTGATGGCCAAGAAAGGGGACTCTCTCGGCTTAGTAATTTTGGCTGACAAAGGAAAATAAGGCCATTCATCAATCTTTCCTTCTTCTCTTACCTTTGCCAAATTCTCTAGTGCCTCTCCTCTTCTCCTCTTATTTTTCCTAAGCCGAAATACCCTTGTGATAGCCGAAACTTTAACCATCTCCATTGCCGAAACCCTCAAGCTTTTCTTCCTCATCTTTGTTGAAACCAAAACTCTCTAGTAAACTTTTCTCTTCACTTTTATTTTGTTAAACTGAAAAACTCCCAGTGCTAGTGAATTCTTCATCCTCTTTTCTTCTTCTTTTCATCAAAAGTCAATTCCTTCCCAAAGATCACCATAAGTCGATTCTTCCTAAAGCTCATATCTCTCTCTTTTCCTCCTTGAAACGATTACTCCATTAAAACTCAAAAGTGAAACCTTTTGACCACTAGCTAGCCTTCATAGCAAGAATCTTTGAGGGCTTCAAGCAAAGGTGTTGTCGACTTTTGTATTAAGGGACTCTTCCGGATTTTTCTCTTGTCGACTTTAAGGAAGGATATTTGGGATTTTAAAGATTCAAGGTAAGACATATTCGCCAAGGGCTATCTACTTACGATTTAATGTTAGAAATTAATATAACATAAGTTTTAGGTTTTTAACGAGATACTACAATCCACGATCACTTTTTGGATTTGAAAATCGTAAGGTAAGTGCATGAGTACATTCGCCCAAGGCCCTATTGTGATATCTAGATCTATTTCGTCATTATTCAAAAGCCAGAAACTAACCCTTTAAGTGATCTAATGTTGGTCGAATACAAGGTAGAGGATCACAAAGTTTCGGGATTTGATTTTTAATCCAATCGGCACCAAGGTAAGAATTTGATTACAACAATCCTACTAGGATTTGGATTTATAGTCGAATGGCTTTTTACTAACATGTTAGGGTTGGCCGAATATAGGAATTAAAGATCTAAAGCAATAGAACGAGTTTTTTGGATTTCAGTAAATTCGATAAGTATATCAGGTGTGTACCCCACACTAAACCTCTATAGATTTACGGCTTTAATTTATTATATGTGCTAATATAAAAGTGTAAGATTACGGTTGAGGTACCATGTAATGGTACTAAGTACTCAGGTACGTTTCCTACTCCTACTATGAGTATGATAAGCTTTTGCTAAGGCATATATATGAAATTATAAGAATGTGAATAAGAAATATGATATGGTTAATGCATAATTGTATGACATGGGGCATATGGGTGATATGTAAAGGGGAAGTGAATTGGTGGTTTTATACCCCAATATAAGAATGTGGTGACTTATGTCACGATATAAGAATGTGGTGACTTTTGTCACAATATAAGCATGTGGTGACTTATGTCACGAATTTATATAAGGTGGCTATGCCACAAATTTTATAAGGGCGATGAGCACATCGACTGCAGTGACTGCCTTCGATGGTGTGTAGCGGATGGAGTGTTGACTTAGTAGTCCCCACGGTGTGATGGTTGGTACGGGTGGCGTGTAGCGGATGGATAACTAGGCTTGGGTGCAGGATTGCATCATTTTATTTAATGCTATATGATTATGTATGATTTCATATGCGAATTTATTTGAGTTTGGTGATGGTTGTACACATTGAGTCTGTTTGACTCACCCTTGTGGGACTATTTTTGGTGATGATCGGTGATGGACGGGTCGTGAAGCTCAAGGTTGGCCATGCAAAGCTCAAGGATTTATTTATTTTTATTCATGTTTAAGTTTTGAATTATCCGGTTTTTATTTTATGTAATAAGGCCAAAGTATTGAATCGTTTATGCATGCTCTTAAATTACTTAGTATGATCTGAATATCATCAATTTAAAGTTTAAAAGTTAAATTTTTCTTAATTATAATTATTAAATTGTTTTAACACCTTATCAACACGGGTTCTTAATTGAGCCCAACCCAAATCAAAGACTATTAAAAATATACAAGTTTTAGCAAAGTTTCAAATAAGATTAGTATGGATTTTCTTTAGAAGCATGCGAGATCCGGTCGGTGCTTGTGGGCGGGTTTGGGGTGTTCGAGAAGACGATGGCATCGTCGGAAATGCCATTTATTTTGAAGGTATCACAGAACTCTAAAAAATTAGCTATATGATTGTTCGTGTCTTCGTCCTGCAAACCATCAAATTGAACAAACTGTTGAATCATTTGTATTGTATTAGGCATTAATTCAAAATTATTAGTAGCTATACTGGGCCTAACAATACTAGATTCTACTACTGTCAAATTAGGTTTAGCATAATCTTACATAGTACGCGAAGCATTCTGTTCTTGCACATTTGGTGGTGGATTGTTTTCGTCCATCCCTTCAGTAGGAGTGGATCTGTCTTGTTCTTCTCTTTGGTAGTCTAGAGCTTGTCTAATTTCTCTGTGATTTCTGCGAGCGGTAGCTTCAATGTCACTTTTGTACGCTAAAGGTCCTCTCGGGTTCCTTCTAGTCATAAACTATAGGTACCTACTAGGAGAAGAGAGAAATAAATTTAGTGTAAATAAAAATCTAAATTAAAAATAAAAGTAAATTGTGAGAAAAAAATAAAATAATGACTAAAGTAATAGAAATAGAGATTTCTTAATATTTTAGTGTTCCCCAGCAACGGCGCCAAAAACTTGATCGTGCCAAACAGTCGAGTTTTAATATTTATAAAAAGAATGATCGATCCTGCAGACTAACTATGACAACGATAGAGGCAAGTGCACCTATCGAACAGTAGTATAGTTTAGGCAAGAGTATCTTATCGAACCCAAGGGAACCTAAAAGTACTACTACTCACTTTCTTTCTATTATTTAGCCTAAAATATGGAGTGATTGGTTTATTAAACTAATGAAAAACTAAACTAGATGCAAAGACAAAAGAACAAAACTTTGGGAAAAGACTGTGGAAAAACTCAGTTGATTACGACGAT
Source organism: Gossypium rotundifolium (assembly GCA_025506655.1). Classification (NCBI taxonomy): domain Eukaryota; kingdom Viridiplantae; phylum Streptophyta; class Magnoliopsida; order Malvales; family Malvaceae; genus Gossypium; species Gossypium rotundifolium. The sequence goes on along the minus strand of CP106728.1, from coordinate 139,819,397 downwards.
ACCCTCAGGAAGAATCCACCTATGACTTCTCTTGTTATCTAAATTTTAATTCATATGACTTCTTTACTTAGCTTGATTCGTGAGACTCCCTAACCTATATTAAACCCTCTCTCGAGGCGAATAACGTCTAACCTTAGGTTAATTAGTGGAACTCTCGTTCTCTTATAATAACCCCCTAAGGAAGCAGTAAATCGATCAATGGACTCCCATATTAGGTTTCACCTAATCCAAGCAAAATCTAAGTAACCCTATCTCTAGGCGCTCGATCAACTCCGCTTAATTATGTTAGATCTACTCTTAGGCAGGGTCAATTCCTCCTCCGCCTAAGCACATCAGATTATATTAAGCAACATAATTAAGAACAAACTAAGTACTTATCATATAATTTAGAAATCAAATAACAAAATCCGTCATAGGTTTCATCCCCTTTAGGTATCTGAAGGGTTTAGTTCATAAAAAAATAAGAAAACATCTCAAGAGAAAAGAAAAAACAAAACATAAGAAATCCCTAAAACCCCTTGAAGGAATTGAAGAGGAGATCCTCTGTCTTGATTAGAACTCCGGCTTCTTAAGATGGATTAACTGGCTATCTTTAAGTAATTCCCTGAATAAAAGCTCTAGCAGAAAACTCTTCCCAAAAACTCTCCCCTAGAACGGCTGCCTTGGGTTGTTTATATAGGCTTCTTAGATGCTTTACTTGGCTCCTAAGTACCTCTTTCAAGTAGAATTACTATTAAGGTGTTTAAGTAGACTTAGGAGTATGTTTCTTTGGCTTCAAGCATCCAAATCTAAGTGAAATTGCTCATTTCCGTATCAGGGGCACGGCCATGGCACACGCCGTGTAAGTCAACTTCAGGTCGTGTGTTGATTCTATTGATTGAGGCACGGCCATGGCACGGTCGTGTAAGTTGGGATTCAGGCCGTGCTTCAGGTCTGTCGATTGGGACATGGCCTTACAAATCATGCTTGGGGCGTGTCTTTGAATGATTGGAGAGGCACGGCTGTGTGACTTGAAGTCCAAGCCGTGCCAATTTCTTGGGTTGGCCCAATTTGGTCCGTTTTAAGCCCGTTTCTCATTCTTTTCGTTCTCGGGTGCTTTCTTGAGTATAAGACATGAAAAGAAAGGATTAAGAGCACCTTTTTACATAAATTGAGGGCTAAATCATCCAAAAGCATACTAAATGTGAGATTAAAATATGTTACTTTTACGGTTTATCAGTTTCCAATCCAGAATAGCAGATATCTTACTCAGATCCACTCGTATTCTAGAAGCTGACACAATATGTTCCAGAAAACTAACCTCATGCAACCAGAATTCACATTTGTTGAATTTTACATACAATTACTTTTCCCTCAAAGTTTGCAACGCAATCGTCAAGTGTTCAACATGCTCATTTTCATTCCATGAATAAATCAATATGTCATCTATGAAAACTACAACAAATTGATCTAGGTACGGTTTGAAAATTCTGTTCATCGGATCCATAAAAATAGCGAGAGTATTGGTTAGTCCAAATGGCATAACTAAAAACTCATAATGTCCATACCTCATTCTGAAAGCAGTCTTCGGAATGTTTGAATCTTTAACTCTCAACTGGTAGTATCCCGATCTCATATCAATCTTTGAAAACACAGTAGCTCCTTTTAACTGATCAAATAAATCATCTATTCGGGGCAACAGATATTTATTCTTTATTTTCACTTTATTCAACTGATGATAATCGATACACATCCTCATCGTGCCATCTTTCTTTTTCACAAACAGAACATGAGCACCCTAAGGCGAGAAACTCGGTCTAGCGACCCCTCTATCTTTCAACTCTTGCAACTGCGACTTTAACTCTTTGAACTCTGCTGATGCCATTCTATACGGAGCTATCGAAATAGGCGTAGTACCAGGCAACAATTCAATACCAAACATAACTTCACGAATCAGAGGTAAACCCGATAACTCTTCAAGGAACACATCAGAAAACTCACAAGTAATAGGTACTAACTCAACTTCCTTCTCAGACACTTTCGAATCAATCACATAAGCGAAGTATGACTCATAGCCCTTTTTCACATAACTTTGAGCTTTCAAAGCGATATCACGATGAGGCAATCCATTCAAATCATTAGAATCAACCCGTACAATTTCATTATTCGGATATCTCAAATCTATAGTATTTCTTTGCGATTCTAGCAATATCATGCAAAGACAACCAGTACATACCCAGAGTAATATCGAACTCATCAAATGATAGAAGCATCAGATCAATAGGGAAACAATTATCCCGAAACATTAACGGATAGTTCTTGCATACTTTGTCAATAAGGACACTTTTACCTAAGGGGTTCGATACTTTTATAGCAAACTCAGTAGACTCTATAGGAAAAGTCTTACTGTAAACTAAATTCATGCAAATATACGAATGCGTAGAACCAGGGTCTATCAATGCAATCACATAAGTATCATGAAGCGCAAAAGTACCCGTTATGACATCAGGTGATAAAGCTTCCTTTCGAGCTCGGATAGCATACGCTCTGGCAGGCGCTCTCGCTTCAGATCTTACAACAGTATCTCTCGTGCACCTCTGACTACCACTAACATTTCTTGTATTCTTCGAAGGTCTATCTTTTACAGGTGCATTATCAGGTCTCGAATTCTGAACAGTCTCTAGCTCGACAGACTCAGGACAATCACGGATAAAATAGTCAAGCGATCCACATCTGAAGCAAGCTCTGTCATTTAATCGACAGCTTTTCGGATGTCCTTTTCTACAATTTTTACATTCAGGTCTCTCAGAACGAATTTCCATTCAAGCTCGATTTCTATTCGGATGTCCCACATTGTCTCTGGAGCGACCTTGATCATCTCTAAATCTCTTAGAAGTAGACTTAAATGACCTGTTCTAAAATCTCTTTCTTGTATCTCGGGCTTCAGACTCAACTTTTCTTTTATCTTTCCCGAGTGCCTTAGCTTTGCAAGCTTAGCCAACAAGTACAACAAACTCTTTTATTTCTAAAATCCCGACTAGCAGACAAATGTCTTCATTAAGGCCATCTTCGAATCTTTTGCACATTATAGCTTCAGAAGATACACATTCTCGAGCATATTGACTCAATCTCACAAACTCTTGTTCATATTCGGTAACAGTAAATCAGCCCTATTTAAGCTCCAGAAATTTATTTTGTTTCTGATCAACAAATCTCTCACTGATATATTTCTTCCGGAACTCAGTCTAAAAAAAATCCCACGTAACTCGTTCTTTTGGAACAACAGAAATTAAGGTTTTCCACCACTGATAAGCTGCATCTCGGAGCAATGATACCACACACGTAATGCATTCTTCTATAGTCAGAGACATTTCATCGAATACCCGGATAGTATTTTCAATCCATAACTCGACCTTTTCAGCATCATCATCGTTAGTAGCCCAGAATTCTTCGGCCCTGTACTTACGGATCTTGTCAACTTGAGGCTTATTCAATAGATTCGGATACATAACTGGTAGCACAACTGTAGTCTGAGGGGGATTAATCGGGGGCGGGGGTTGTGAAATAGTCAGGTTGTTCCTCATAAATTGAGTGAACCATTCACTCATTATCTAGAAGAAAGCTTGCTTAGCTTCTCCCTCCTGACCACTCGTAGTCGATCTCGGATCAGAAGGCTCTGTCCCTTGCGCGAGAGCAGGAGCATTACTTTCTATGTCGTCAGCAGGAGCATTACTTTCTATGTCGTCAGCTACGGCTCTTTCGGGATCCATTACTATACGAAAATCACATTTTATACGTCAGGATTCATCACACTATCACAATTTAGATATATGGCATGTATAGCTAGACTCTGACACGCTACGTTAGTCCGAGAATCGACTAAAGGGTAGATCTGATACCAACAAAAATGTAACACCACTAACCCGTATTCGACGCCATAAAAGGATTAAAGGCATTACCGAATAAATCGAAAACATTTACAGAATTAAACATACAACTATTCATCAATATCAATCATAATGTCCCTTAATTAGGTCATCGGGACCTTAATCATGCTTATAAATTGAGTCGAGACTAAATCGAGACACATACAAAATTCCATGGAATATTAAAAACATTTCTAAATACATGGGATACATGCCTGTGGAGGTAGGCCGTGCCTCACCCACGGCTACTTGACACACCCGTGTGTCCTCCCCGTGGTCATATACTTCCAAAACCAACACGGCTGCCAAGCACGCTCGTGTGCTAAGGCCGTGTCCCACTAAGTCATATACTGTCATGATCGTGTACTTCTTAAGCTAGCTACTGATTTTACCCCATAGTTACTAGGCATGCCCGTGTGCCATGACCGTGTGACATAATAGGCCATTTGCAAGGCCAATAAGCCACCCATTTGTGTCACACCTACAAGCAAAATTTACCATTACAATTCATACACATATAACCACCAAAGGCTTACCAAAATAATTATTTAAAACATGTATTCAATACCCATTCCAACCATAACAATTTCAAAGGTTAAAACTCATATCATTACAAGCATAAATCATTCATTTGATCATTCAAAACTTAACCATTTCATATACCAACTAACCATGCCAAAATATGCATCATATAACTCATTCACTCAAGCATATTACCAACTCAAAACTTGCCAAAACTCATGGCTAAGTTCAATTCATAAACATATACACATATCTAGCATATACATGCCATAATTAGCTATATACATTTTCAAAAGGGTACCAAAATAAGTTTAGTAGTGTGATGACAAATCCTCGACGGTCTTGAGCCTTCAATAGTTTTGACGACCTAGAAAAATAGAGAAAACAAACACACAAAGTAAGCTTTCCAAAAGCTTAGTAAGTCAATGTACAAACAAACTTGGCATATAAAACATATAAGGAATTTGATACATTTGCACATCTCATTCACTTAACAAATTATCAAATAAATACTTTGATTCAACTTATGGCCATGCTTGCCACATTCATCAATTCAAGAATCATTTGTAGACATAGCTCTTACATAATCATTCTTGCATCATATTTAATCTTACTTCTCTTCAAAACAAAGTCGTATAGGTACTTACTTTTTTATACACACTTGTATATATACCAAATGTACCTGAATCAGACATTCATTCACTTGAATGTTCAAAGCTCAAATTTACTATTCGTACAACAGACTTGCCCGTTGAACCTTTAGGAATCTAGTAGGATGCTCAGAAAGATCGAAATAATCGTACAATGCCAACGTCCCAGACTAGGTCTTACATACTCTCGGATATCGATGCCACTATCCCAGACAGGGTTTTATACGAATCGATACGATGCCGATGTCCTAGACATGGTCTTACACGTAAAACTCATATCGATGCCAACGTCCCAGACGTGGTCTTACTCGTAAAGCACATATAGATGCCGACGTCCCAGACGTGGTCTTACGCAAAATCACAAATCAATGCCAACGTCTCGGAAGTGGTCTTACATGATAAAACAGAACAGATTCCTATGTCATGACATAGCTAATTCTATCTATTCCTAGGTTCGAACGGGATTTATCGGACTTTACCACTATATCAAACTTATCTCAGATTTCCGCACATAACATCTCATACACATTCATTATCATTAGCATTCATATGCATATATCCAATTCAATACAAATACGTTTATTTGCATAGTGGCTTACCTCGGATTCGGTTTATCGGAATGAAAATGGCTACTCTGTTACTTTCGCTTTCCCGCGATCTAAGCCCGATTTCCTCGGTTCTTGATCTATACGTATTCAGAATTGACCCTTTTATTCACTAATTCATTCAATTCAATCCAAACACATATATTTAGAGCAATTTAAAAATTAGCCCTCATACATGCACAATTTATCAATTAGGTCTATTTTTCTCAAAACATCAAATTCACAAAATCAATACACAACCAAGCTTAGCCGAATGTATATAAACATCATACAAGTCCATACTTTTCATCAAATTGGCAATTTAGCCCCTCAATTTACCATTTTCACAATTTAGCCCTAACTAGCTAAATTCATCAAAACTTCAAGAACAAAATATATTCATCTAGCTCCAAACTTTCATTTATCAACTAAACTCATTTCAAAACTCAACATATCAACAATGGCATCTCACACAAACATCATCAATATTCAAAATTAGTACATGGGTTTTGTAGCTCTCAAAGCAACGATTACAAAAACGTAAAAATTATCGAAAACCGACCAAAAACAAACTTTGAATTTTGGCTTATAATCAACCGAAAATACTAGCTTCAAAACTTTCTTTCTTTCTCAAATATTCGGCCAAAAGATGAACTAAAAATGACCATTTTTCATGCTTTTATCAAATATAACATACATAATAATCTATTTTCTAATTTGTCCTTAAAATATAAAATATTTATAACATAACTAACAAGGTCATTTTGACCAAAACAATCCACTAACTAAATAGTGGTTCAATTACCACTTAAGGCCATAACTTTTAAAAGCCACAACACGGTGTTTTAACAAATGGCGTACAAGTTTCACATTTGATAGAATTTCATCCCTTTGTCAAATTAATCACACAAGCATTTAATTAGCTCATTTAAAATTTACCACATGCTTAATCACATATCAACGACATAGATTATAATATTAAAATATTATACGAACTTCATTTGTGGTCTCGAAACCTTTATTCTGACTAGGGTATAAACTGAACTGTTACATGATCATTCATTCTATAAATTTTAAGACTTTTTCCATCACCATCAAGTTTTTGGCGCCGTTGCCGGGGAACTGAAATATTAAGAACGCTCAATTTTTATTACTTTATCCATATTTTATTTTTGCAATTAAATTTTATTTTTACTTTTCTAATTTAATTTTTCTTTTAATCGGTTCCTAGCCGGTACTGTTCGTAGAAATCATAGAGAAATAAGGCGAAGCTTAAACTACATACAAGAAGAGCAAGAAGGAGAAATTAATACTACCGAAGAGATGGCCGAGAATAATCCGCTACCTCAAGAGGTGGCCAAAAATCATGGTCCTCGAACTATGTATGATTATGCTAAACCTAATTTAACAGGGACTAAATCGATTATTGTTAGGCCTGCTATAGCTGCTAATAATTTTGAACTGAAACCAAACACTATACAAATGATTCAACAATTTGTTAAATTTGATGGTTTGCAGGACGAAGACCTAAATACTCATTTAGCAAATTTTCTAGAATTCTGTGATACCTTCAAAATAAATGGCATTTCTGATGATGCCATTCGTCTTCGATTATTTCCCTATTCATTAAGGAATAAAGCCAAACAGTGGTTGAATTCTCTTTCACGATGATCAATCACTACATGGGAACAAATGACCGAAAAATTTTTATTAAAATATTTTTCCCAGGCCAAAACGGCCAAATTAAGGAATGATATCTCTTCTTTTGAGCAGATGGATTCAGAAACACTATACGATGCATGGGAGAAAGATACAAAGATCTATTAAGAAGGTGCCCACACCGTGGATTACCCTCGTCACTACAGGTCTAAACTTTTTACAATGATGTGAACCCTTCAACGAGACAACTGATTGATTCAGCCACCGGTAGAACCCTAAATAACAAAACACCTGAGGCGGCCTACGAAATCATTGAAAAGATGTCACTAAACAACTATCAATGGCAAGTTATGAGAACGAAGCCAACAAAAGCTGCCAGTGTTTTCAATCTCAACACAGTAACCATGCTATCAAATCAGGTAGAACTGTTAACTAAAAAGATTGATGGGTTATGTAGATCTTTGCAGGTACATTCAATTATGCAGTCCAATACGAATGGAGGATGGATGAACAATACAGAATACCTGCCTTGCAACCCGAGCGCTGAAAACGAGCAAGTTCACTATATGGATAACAATTTTAGACCTCAAAATAACCCTTATAGTAGTATTTACAGTCCAGGTTGGAGGAACCATCCCAATTTCTCATGGGGTAGTCAAGGAAACCAAAGACAACAATCCTACCCACAAGAAAAGAAGCCAAACCATGAAGAGATGTTGAAAAAATTTTTAGAGGTGTCAGAAACTCATTTCCAAAATACCGAAACGATATTGAATAATCAACAAGTATCGATTCAAGGGCTTAAGGATCAAATTGGACGACTAACTAAGTTAGTTTCTGAAAGGAAACTAGAGAGTTTACCTAAGGAAAAAGAGTAGGTGAAAGCAGTTGCACTAAGAAGTGGAAAGGAGTTAGTTAAAACAAAGAAGAAGATACCACACAAAATTGATAAGGCAAAGGATGAGGAGGTTGAGAATGTAACACTGGTACGTGAAGAATGTAAACCACCAATCCCATATCCAGCAAAGTTGAAGAAAGACCGATTAGATGCACAATACGGTAAATTTCTTGAACTTTTTAAACAATTACATATTAACTTACCTTTTGTTGAAGCTATTTCACAGATGCCGACATACTTAAAATTCCTAAAAGAGCTTCTAACAAATAAAAGGAAGTTCGAAGAGATATCAATAGTGGAACTTAACGAAGAATGTTCAGCCATCCTCCAAAATAAACTACCAACTAAACTAAAAGATTCAGGAAGTTTCACTATTCCCTGTTTAATTGGTAGTTTAAATATTGAGAAAGTACTAGTTGATTTAGGTGCCAATATTAATTTAATGCCTTATAAAATGGTCAAGTAGCTTGTTCTTGGGGAACAAAAACCCACTAGGATGAGTATTCAGTTAGCTGACAGATCTATTAAATATCCTAGGGGAGTTATTGAAGATATTTTGGTAAAAGTTGATAAATTTATATTCCCTGTTGATTTTGTTGTGCTTGACATGAGGTACCCTTACTTTTGGGGCGCCCTTTTTTAGCTACTGCTAGGGCTGTTTTTGATGTAGGTGATGGTAAACTTGTGCTAGGGGTAGGCAATGAGGAAATTATTTTCCAAATTTACGATGTTATGCGATATTCTAGAGAACAAGATGATTCCTATTATTTTATTGATGCCATTGATAATCTACTCAAGATTCTTTACAGGAAATCATACATGACAACACGATGGAACTGTGTCTTACCCAAGGTGATGGGGTAGAAGACGACACCGATGAGTTGAATTCTAATATATCTTCCTCTAGACAAAAAAAAAAAGAAAAGGGCATTGAAATTAATGACGAACTGAAACAAAAACCCTCTACTGATGAGCCACCAAAATTAGAATTAAAACATTTATCAAATCACTTAGAATATGCTTTCCTCGGGGATAACTCCACATTACCAGTAATCATTTCTTTAGAACTGGAACCCAAAGAGAAAGACAAGCTACTACAGGTACTAAAGGAGCATAAAAGAGCCATAGCTTGGAAAATTTCTGACATTAAAGGGATAAGTCCATCGTTCTACACCCATAAAATTTTAATGGAAAATGAATATAAACCATGCGTGTAACCTCAAAGATGATTGAATCCTAACATGAAGGAAGTTCTTAAGGATGAGATAACTAAACTTCTAGATGCTGGAATCATTTATCCTATTTCTGATAGTACTTGGGGAAGCCCTGTGCAGGTTGTTCAAAAGAAAGGAGGCATGACTGTTGTAACCAACGTAAAGAATGAATTGATTCCTAAAAGAACAGTTACAGGTTGGAGAGTTTGCATAGATTATAGGAAGTTGAACGATGCTACGAGAAAAGATCACTTCCCTCTACCATTTATTGATCAGATGTTAGAAAGATTATCTGGGCATATGTACTACTGCGTCCTTGACGGACTCTCCGACTACTTCCAAATCCCAATAGCCCCTGAAGATCAAGAAAAGACAGCATTTACATGTCTATATGGTACGTTTGATTATCGTAGAATGCCTTTTTGGATTATGTAATGCTCCTGCTACTTTTTAGCGTTGCATGCTGGCCATCTTTGATGAACTTGTGGAAGACATTATGGAGGTATTTATGGACGACTTTTCAGTATTTAGTAATTCTTTCCATTTTGCCTTAAAAATCTAAAATGAGTTCTAATGAGATGTGAGGAAATGAACCTTGTGCTAAATTGGGAAAAGTGTCACTTTATGGTGCGAGAGGGGCTTGTGTTAGGACATAAAATTTCTAGTAAAGGGATTGAGGTAGATAAAGCAAAGGTTGAAACCATAGAAAAATTACCTCCTCCTAGTTCAGTTAAGGCTATTAGAAGCTTTTTAGGACATGCCAGATTTTATAGAAGATTTATTAAAGATTTTTCTAAAATAGCTAAGCCTTTAACAAAATTAGTAGAAAAAGATGTACCATTCGATTTTGATCAGGAATGTTTAAATGCATTTAATATCTTCAAAGATAAATAAATAAATGCTCCAATTATAATTGCACCTGATTGAAATTTACCCTTTGAACTAATGTGTGATGCGAGTGATTTTACAGTAGGTGCAGTCTTGGGACAGCGAAGAGACAAGCACTTTTAGTCGATTTATTACTCTAGCAAGACATTAACGGCCGTACAAGAAAATTACACCACCACAAAAAAGAATTGCTAGCTGTGGTTTTTGTATTTGATAAATTTAGACAATATTTGATACTATCCAAAGTTGTCGTTTACACTGACCATTCAGCTCTTCGTTATCTTTTGACTAAATTCGATGCAAAACCTCGACTCATATGATGGATTTTACTCTTACAAGAATTTGATTTGGAAATTTAGGATAAGAAAGGAGCTGAAAATCTTGCACCAGATCATCTTTCTAGTCTTGAAAATCCACATATCAAAGATCTCGACGAGAGTGAGATAAACAACGTGTTTCCTGAAGAACAGCTCTTTTCTATAACCAACTCTGAGGTACCTTAGTTTGCAGATATTACGAATTATTTAGCTGCTAACATCCTAACAAAAAGGTTAACACATCATCAAAAGAAACAATTCTTTGCTGATGCAAAAAACTATTTTTGGGAGGACCCTTTTCTTTTCCGTATTTGTGCAGATCAAGTAATTCGGAGATGTGTTACAAAGGTAGAAGCAAGCAACAACCTAGAACATTGTAACTCAGGACCTTTAGGAGGGCATTACAGCGGGATTAAGATAGCACATAAATGCTCGAATCAAGTTTTTATTGGCCAATTCTGTTTAAAGATGCCAACATGTAAGTTGCTTCATGTGATAAATGCCAAAGAACATGTAATATCTCTAAATGCGATGAAATGTCTCAAACGTATATGCTATCATGTGAAATATTCGATGTATGGGGTATTGACTTTATGGGTTCATTTCCTAGTTCATTTGGAAATAAATACATCTTAGAAGTAGTAGATTATATGTCAAAATGAGTGGAAGCTCAAGCTTTACCTACTAATGATGCTAGAGTAGTAGTGAGGTTTCTTAAGAAACTCTTCTCTCGATTTGGAACACCTAGAGCAATTATTAATGATAGGAGTACTCACTTTTGTAATACTCAATTTGATTAAGTCTTAAAGAAATATGGAGTACACCACGGGACAACTACCTCTTATCATCCTCAAACCCGTGGACAAGTGGAAGTAGCAAATCGAGAACTTAAGCGTATTATAGAGAAAACAATAGAATTAAGCAAGAAAGATTGGGCATTAAAAGTAGACGATGCTTTATGGGCCTATAGAACAGCTTTTAAAACTCCCATAGGAACATCCCCGTACAAACTTGTCTACAGAAAAAGTTATCATCTACCATTTGAGTTAGAGCACAAAGCTTTTTGGGCTATAAAATTTTTAAATTACAATCTTAACACTGCAGGTGAAAAAAGGATGATGTAGTTGAACGAGCTTGATGAATGGCGAGCTAATGCTTATGAGAACTCACAACTATATAAGGAGGCAACAAAGTGACGCCATGATTCTCGTTTAAAACAACTGAAGCAATTCGAAGTAGGAGATATAGTCCTGCTATACAATTCCAGGTTAAAATTGTTTCCTGGAAAGCTGAAATCAATATGGCCAGGTCCATTCATAATCAAAACTATTTTTCCCTACGGCACAATAGAGGTAACTCGTCCAACTCGTGGCACAATCAAGGTAAATGGTCAGCAACTAAAAAAATTATAATGGTGAAGATTTTAAGGATATTAGGAGGAGCTTCAGCTCCGTAAACCTTCATTTAGAAATGAAAATAGGGTAAGTCTAGCTTAAGACTTTAAATGAGTGCTTCTCGGGAGGCAACCCGAGCACTAACTTCACTAATATCATATTTTTTTATTTTTAGCATTTAACAACAAATTAACCAATTTAACAAAGCGCAGGTTTCCTTGCCACATGGCCTTGCACACGGGCGTGGTTGTGGCCGTGTGGATACCACGAGCAAGCATCGGCATGGCAGAGGCCGTGCAGACCAAGGACAATAAAAATCCCAAAACAAGGGCTGCGACAAAACACCACGGCCGTACGATTAGGACGTGGTTGAAACTAAGTAAATGACACATGCGTGCGACACGCTTATGCCCCATAACCGTGGCCAACCTGTCAAATAAACACAGGCGTATGACACGTCCGTGCCCCATAACCGTGGCCAAACCTGTCGAGTGAACATGGGTGTGGGGAAGAGTGAAACGGGCATGGAAAAAGTGAATAAAGCTAGGCACGCCTGTGCGATACGGGCGTGGGACGTAATACAGGTGCGCCAGACCCCCGAACATTCGAAACATATGAGCTAAAAATGATTCACACGGGCGTGCGACACGCCTGTGTGACCTCATTTCTATATAAACCCCTTACTATTCATCATTTTTTTTCCAAACCCCATCCATTTTCCTTTCTCTCCTCCCCCAAGTCCGCCACTGTTCACCTCACTCCCTTCACTCCCTTCTCTCCCTTCCCTCTACTTCTCTTCCTCATCCACACGCAGTCCACGCCTGTGTGAGGACAACACACCCGCATGTCACCAACACTCCCGTGATCCGACCACGGCCTCAACCACGCCACCTTTCTTCTTCATTCCCCAACCTTTTTTGATCTACACCATAACCATGTCAAAGAAGCGGAAGGACCTTAGCATAGTCTCCCCGTCCGAGACCGATATACATAAATTCATGCCGGCCGCTTCATTAAATCAACAGGAAAAGGACCTTTGAGTCCATTTAATCTTTCTTTTTCTTTTCTCTTTTTTTTTTTATTTTCCTTATCTTTAATTTTCTTATACTAAATTTAGTTTATTTTATTTTAGTTTCTTGATTTTAGGTTCTTTAGGTCGCTTGGAATCACACACCACGGCCTTGAAAACACACCCACCTCATGAACCATCTAACAATAAGGACTTTTCAGTCCATTAATCTTTTCTTTTAGTCTTATTTCGTTTCTTGCATTCTTTCTTTTTATCTTTATTTTCTTTCAATATATAATTAGTATAGTTTAAATTATTATTATTAATTCCTGGCTAATTCTTCACGAGTTACCCAATTTCTTCATCTAGCATAGAGATTGTTGACGGCCACCACACCACGACCATTGCCAACTCAAGGAATCCATCCAAAAATTAGGAAGTTTCACTTCTCCATATCTCTTATGATTTCATATATATCTTTGTACATTGAGGGCAATGTACATCTTAAGTGTGGGGGTGAATTTTATTTTGAAAAAGTTCCTAACTTTTTGCATTATTCTCAAATCCCTTAATGATATCTTATCTTAAGTAATTTTCTCATATCACTAATTAGAATGAAACTTCTATTGATTTATGATTTTTATCGATATGTTTTAGATTAAGTCATAGTTAATTGTGCATTGATGATTTAAACCTTAGGAGACTAGAGAATCAAGCATGATAAGTCTATTTTTCAGAATTAAAAATTTTCTAGGTTGTGGACCTAAATTTGAATATTACCTTGAAGTTTGAAATTTACAAGGTTGATATCAAAAACCCATAATTTTTGTGAGATTTTGAGCCTTATAGAGCATATATTTTTTTTTCGTGCTCACTTTATTGATTATGAGTGTGTCAACATTGATTTGTTATTCTAGAACTTGCTTCGATTATACATGTCAAGACCACACCTTTGATTTGATATACTGATATGATAAAGGCACTTAGGATTTAACCCACTTACTCCACTAAAAGCCTACCTTCACAATTAACCCCTAGTGAACCCCTTTGATCCTAACAATCCTTTTATTGATTCACCCACTAATATTAACCTAAAACCCATCTTGTATTTGTTATCACCATTTCTTTTGACTACCCTTCTATCGAGATTTGATTTGATCGATTGCTTAATTATTTTAGTTTAGTAGTTAAATTCATCTTATATCATGTACTTATTTTGATTTGTTCTTAAAATTAATATATATATATATATAATATCGAAGAATATTCATTATTAGTTCTATAATTAAGTGAGCTTATACGTTTAAATTAAACATCTTGAAGAAGAAGCTCGATTATTAATTTTCAATTGATGTAATTATTCAGGACTAGTTCATTTTTGTAGTTAGGTAAATTGTCAATTCAATCTCGATTCTAACCCTTTAATTTAGCCTTTATCCACACCTTTAACCTAAGCCCCATTACAACCCTTTAAAGACCTTTTGATTTGTGTATCATCTCATTTTATAGTGGCGAAGATTTGATTTTCATGCAAGCCTATGGCATTAACTTTTCATGTTTGACTAATGAGTGCTTTATTTTGAACCTTAAACACTTTGAGTGATTTGAGTGAATCTTTAGTGAGGATGTCAACTCTTGTCAATTTTGAATCAAAAGTAATTGTTTAGGTAAGGGAAAACACCTATATTTTCATGCTACAAAAACTATGTCTTTGGTTGTTTGAATCTTTAGGACTCTTTTAGTTAAATTATCCATGTATAAATTATCTATGAATTATGATGAAACATTATCAATGAATATTATGAATTAAGGAAGTTCGTTTTAATTATGAGTTGAGAATTTTGCTTGAGGACAAGTAAATGCTTAAATTTGGAGGTATCTGATAAACCGTAATATGTTCATATTTTAATCCCACACTTAGCATACTTTTGGATGATTTATTCCCTGAATTATGGAATTCGGTGCTCCTAATCCTTTAATTTCATGTTTTATAGTAGGAAATCACCGGAGGATGAAAAGAACGAGAAACAGGCTAAAAATAGAGAAAATGGGCCAAAGCACGTATCGCACACGGCTTGGGCCCGTGAAACAAGACTGTGCCTCCTTAGCAGATCTGACCATGATCTGGCCCCGAATCATACTGGTGTGTCCCTGTAACAACAAAAAAGAGTTTCATTCAGATTAGGGTACTTAGAGGCAAAGAAAGACATTCCAAAAGCCTATATAAACACCTTAGAGGCCAACCTTTAGGGAGTGTTCAGCTAGGTGAAGGAGCCAAGCCAGAGGGGCTGAATTGTGGGATTCACTCGAAGAAAGCCAGTTGATTCATCTCAAGAAGCCAGAATCATACTCAAGACTGAGGATCTCTTCTTCAAATCCTTTAGGGGTTTTTGTAATATCCCGGGTTAAGGGCTATTTTGTTTTGGCATTGGTTGCATGATTAATTGCTTGCTATGATGTTGTTTGGGTGTTTTCAGGGCTTAGTTGTAGGCTAGGAGTGAGCACCGGTAGGTGGTGAAATTTTGTTTTGGGCTTTAAGGGATAGGAGCTGAAGGTGCTGGGGTTTATGATTAATTTAAGTGAATTTGTAACACAAGAAGGGAGCTGGTAGAGTGGCAAAGCATGCGCCACTTGGAGGGTGTGTGTGTGGCGTCAATTGCAAGGGGAGGTCTTAAGTTCAAGTCATGAATTCCACCCTTTTGCATCCATTTTGACGGCATAGAGGGGAAGAGTTGTGGGCAATTTGAACTCTAGCTTGGACCTTGTCAACTCATTCAAACGGTGGATGGAGAGCAATTGTAAGAGGGAAACTTGGTCTTTGCCTTTTGAATTGGTGGTGTGAGAGTAAATGGTGGGAGGTTGGCCGGTTTTGAGGAGTGTTTGGGGGAGCTTGGGAAGTGCCGAAACTCCCTTGGCCTTTTGGGGTGTATTTTCGCTCTTAGGGGGGGACAATTAAGTTTTTTTTCTCTTCTTTTCTTTGCGTCAACAAGCCGATTCTTAGTTTAGTCAAAAGCTTGCAAAGAAAACTCTCTTCACTTGCAAATAGCCTAAGCCGGATCTCACCCATTTTGTTGTGCATTTTTTTTGAAACCGAAACCAGCATTTTGTTTCTTTTCAACTCGACGAAACTAGCTCCTTTGACTCTCCTTTCCTTCTCATATTTTCTTTTCTTGGGCAAAACCCAAAGTATTGGTCTTCTTGAATTTGCTTGTTGCTTCCACCTTTTTCTTTTGTTTTGTGTAGTTTAATGCCCTCTCATTCCCTTTCTTCTCTTGTTGCTTGTAAACCAAACTAGCCTTCTTCTCTCTTTTGGTAGTAACACATTTCACCAAAACCTACATCCTCCATCTTTTCATCTAAACCGAAAGCTACCACAAGCAAACCCTTGCCGATTTTGGTCATTTGTGGCAAAGCTCTTTCTCTCCTACTTCCCCTTTTCTTTTGTTCATGTGGTATAGGCCGAAACTTCATTCTCCAAATACTTCCCTCTACTTCTTTCATTCAAAACCGAGAGCACTCTTTCTTCCTTGTTTTTTTTCTTTTTAAAACTCTTCTTTTCGGGATTAAGGGTGTTAGCCGAACCTTCCTTGGTATTGGCCGAATATTGGGTGTTGTTAGGTGCCGATTTCCAATCGATTGGTAGTGGGTAAGTGTTGGCCGAATGGCCTTTCTCCTTCCTCTGGTACCTTACCGATTCTTAATATGTTGTTGGCCGATTGTGTTATTTGTTGGAAGGTACTAATCTTTTGTAAACCAATTTTCATAATAGGACATCCGGATCTAAGGAACGTTCTTGAGGAGTTTTCTTTCTCCCAGTAGCGGGCGGTGAGTAGTGGTAAGAACGAGTGCTGTATTCGATTTCGTTTAGTTTTCTTAAGACCAGTTGTTAAGAGATTAACCACTTTCTTTCTAGGGTGAAGCCGATTGCTGAAAGGACCACTGTTGGGTTCGGATTTGGTAGGAAACCAAATCTAGTTGAAGGTAAGGGTAAACCGATATACCCCTTTGATTTATTTGGTTATGGCCGAATGGTATGATGGTTAATCCATTGTTGGCCGATTGTAGGATTCGGGTTGTAGAAGTGATCGGGGGGCGTAAATCGATTCTAGGGATTAATACCTTCGCTAATTCAGGTGTGTAAACTAACACACTGTCTTAACTTAATAATGTGATAACTTTGTTGTGTAAGTGAAGCAAAGTGTGATTGATTATCTCGATACCCATTGAGGTATGGATACGGATTCGTAAGTCCGTTTCATTATGAGTTATGTGATGATGATGATATCATGATTGTTGATACTTTGAGATGCCATATTAAGCATGTGAGCATGATAGCATGATTGCACGATTTTGCATCTAGTATGTTATGTGATTGGGTGATATGAGAGGAGGGGAGTATGATATCCGTGTCTTTGGGACTTTGTGTCTTTGGGACACCGAGGTTTGGCACCTCAAAGTGGTTTGGTACCACAATGATATTTTGTGACTTTGGGTCACAGAGGTTTGGCACCTCGGCGTCTCGTCCAGTGGCTTAGTACCACAAATGGGTTGGCCCCACGTTGATTATACTGGGATTGACGCGGTGATTTGGTATCACACGATGGGTTGGCCCCATCATTGGATTTGTGACTACGGTCACGGTGATTTGGTATCACATTGTGTCTTTGGGACACCGAGGTTTGGCACCTCATTTGCGACTCGTCCCCGTGGTTTAACACCACCGTGGGTTGGCCCCACTTTTGAGATATGGGATCATCGCTAGTGATTTGGTATCATACGATGGGTTGGCCCCATCATTGGATTATTTGTGACTTGGTCACCGGTGGTTTGGTACCACAAGATGGATATCGTGACTTTGGGTCACCGGTGGTTTAGCACCACCGGTGGTTTGGTACCACACGGGTAGAAAAGGTGATATGGTTGGTTAGGAGCAGGTGCATTATCGCATTATTACGTTATGATATGTGTGTTGGCATGTTATACCGGGAGGAATTATACACTTGAGTCTTGCGACTCACTCTTTCTCCTTGACTTTTCGGTGACACTTAGACGCGGACATGGAGTCGGGATGGACTTGAGGTGCTCATGCCATCTTGAAATAAAGATTTGCTCGGACTTCTTTTATAAAATTTGGTACACTAGTTTGGTTTATTTCTATTTTGTTATATTTGGGTTTGTAAATGGCCTCTTAAATTATGTTTTTGATATGTTATGTTTAAGTAGATTTTCAATATGCTTAAACAAACCAATTAAGTGAAATGAGCTAAAACTTGGAAAGACAACGTTTTCAAAACTTCAAAAACGATGTTTTAAACTATACCATCGGGTATCATACTATAACTTGGGATAAAGTGAATTCAAATGGTTTTTCTAACTTAAATATGATTTTCTACTAAGTCAAAAAAAAAATGTTTTAGTAACAATAAGAAATAACTTAAGCTTCAAAACGAAATAAACTAGTTTTACCTACACATCGGATTAAATTTCAAAACTTTCTGGGTCTTCAAATACATCGTCAGATTTTTAATCAAAACCTAATCGAGTTTTCCTCAAATACAAAATCCCGCTAAGCGTTTTCACCAAACTGCTAGACTTCAACCTAAACCACCCAAAACCTTTTCCCTGTAGCATACCAGATTCGGTCATGGTGTATTGACCGGGTTTGGGGTGTTACATTTGTGGTATCAGAGCCAAGTTTAAAAGCTCGGCTGTGGGCTCGAGGCCCAAAATGTTTTAAAACTATAGTTTTCAAGTATTCTATTTTAAAAGTATGGTTTGAAAGGCATGACACCGAGTCACCAAGCACCGATTCGCTTGGTAAGTACCCCGTACTATTTGTTGTGATATTGATTGATATGATTGGTGGCTAGTAAGACTACTTTAGAGACCGAAATTAATAGGACTCTGTGGACTCGCAAAAACAACGCTTCTTTAAAAAAAAATTCATAAGACTTTGCTTTAAACACGGTGGAATAATGGTGATACATAAAATTCTTTAATCAAACGAGGTTTAGTCATGAGTACCGAGGTGGACGTGGTCGTGGACGGGTCGCAGTAGGATGACTTTTTCGAGCCCGTAGGTTCAGTCCGTGGTTCGAGAATGAGGTCTGGGATTACGCCACCATTTGGAGGTGGTGAGTTCGAGAGCGCATCGGCGATGACGCAGATGTCACAAAGCGATCTTGCGGGTTTTAGAAAAGGGTAGTGGAGTAGGTGGAGGCGTAGGAGCTAGGAAATCGTGCTGGCGACTTGGGCAAATAAATTTGAATTCTTTCGGGGTGTCTCGGTGTTGCTCCTAGCATCCGCTTGAGTATTGGTGGAAGCGACGAGCGGATCATGGACGATCTGGACCTAACGGTGAAGAGAAATTAAAGGGATCGATCGCTTCTCCGAGATGAGTCATACCGGTGGTAGCTCACGGTCCGTGATAGCTGCGGTGAAGATCGACATGGGACTATTTCCGGCCGCTTATCGAGAAAAATACGTTAGAGCTAACTACATAAATGAGCGAGAAAAGCATTTCGAGGTTAGTCGAGGAGCAAATCGGTTTGAGTACGAGGCGTAGTTTTG
This sequence comes from Gossypium rotundifolium, assembly GCA_025506655.1. Taxonomy (NCBI): domain Eukaryota; kingdom Viridiplantae; phylum Streptophyta; class Magnoliopsida; order Malvales; family Malvaceae; genus Gossypium; species Gossypium rotundifolium. The sequence goes on along the minus strand of CP106728.1, from coordinate 139,799,787 downwards.
AGGTGAGTCGGTATGCCAGGGGTATGGTGGCTACTGAGCATGAGAGGTGCGTTCATTTCGAGGATGGCCTGCGAGACGAACTAAGGCTGATAATTGCGCCCCAACAGGAGCGTGAATTTGCGGTTCTAGTTGAAAAGGCGAAGGTTGCCGAGGGCATTAAAGAGTCTGTGAGGCAGGGTATGGATAGAAACCATCACAAAAGGAGTTTTGGATCTTCTGGGTCATCGGGTAATCAGCAGAAGAGGGCTAGACCGAGTGGGCCAAATCGGTCGGTAGGTTTGTTGTTTGCTAGGCGGGGCCTTGTGATGTAACCGTTGTGGAAAGGCTCACCGGGAGGATGTTGGGTGATGGTAGAGGTTGTTTTGAGTGTGGCTCATTGGACCACCGAGTGAGGGATTGTCGCGCAAGTTAGCTAGAATTCATCAGAGAATCGGTAATCGACAGAAATAATGGACCACCGTAGAGGGCCGTGGTAATGGCAGAGGAGGTAATAGTTCGGTCGGGCCGGGAGCAGGGAGAGGTGCAGTAGTTTTGAGGCCAGACGGCCCGGGGTTGGTGTATGCTACGAGGCACCGAGAGGAGGCTGACGCACCGGGGACGTCATTACCAGACGCGTTTCTAATCTTTGGTTCTCCATTTACTGCTTTGATTGATGTGGGTTCAACACACTCGTATGTTGTAAGTAGCATAGTGAAGACCATGGATTTAGACTCTGAAATATCTTCTAGGTAGATGACCGTAATAAGCCCTCTAGGTCACTCAGTAGTGGTAGATAAAGCAGAGAGAGTCGCACCTCTAGAACTCCAAGGGGTATCTTTCGAGGCCGATCTGATGGAACTGCCGTTTGGGGAGTTCGATATGATTTTGGGGATGGACTGGCTGAGTAAGCACCAGGCGAAGTTGGACTTCATGGCTAAGCGCATGGTTCTGAGCACAGCTGAGGGTGATGAAGTAGTTCTGATCGGTAATAGGAGAAACTATCATCCAATGTGGTATCACTTTCAAAGCCGAGAAAATGGTCGGGAAGGGCGTGAAGCGTATGTGGTTCATGTGTATGCCTTGGAGACTAAGGAGTCTGCTTTGTGGAGACATTCAGACGATTAGGGAATTTGTGGATGTGTTTCTGAGGAGCTTAGGGTTTGCCACGGATCGGGAGGTAGAGTTCGGGATAGATCATTGCTTAATCGCGCCGGTATCCATTGCTCCGTCTGAGATGGCACCTAAGGAGTTAGTGGAGCTTAAGGCTCGATCTGAGAATTGTTGGATGGAGGCTTTATCGGGCCAAGTATTTCACCATGGGAGTGCGGTACTCTTTGTAAAGAAGAAAAGCGGTACTATACGGATGTGCATAGACTACCACCAACCTGAATAAGTCGACGATCAAAAACAAGTATCCACTACCTCGGATAGATGACTTGTTTGATCACGGTGAAGGGCGTCGATTTTCTCAAGATCGACCTAAGGTCCAGGTATCACCATTGAAGGTAAAAGAGGCGGATATCTGTAAGGACGGTATTTCATTACTCGGTATGGGCACTTTGAGTTCTTGGTTATGCCGTTCGGGTTGACTAACGACCGCTGACTTTCATGGATCGATGAATAGGGTGTTCCAACAGATTACCTAGATCGGTTCGTGGTGGTTTTTATCGATGACATCTTGGTATACTCAAGGGCGAGGAGGAGCATAATGCTCATTTACGGTGGTATTGCAGATTCTTAAGGAGAAATTTCTATGCGAAGTTCGATAAATGCGAGTTACGGCTCGTGGAGGTGACATTCTTGGGTCATGTAGTGTTTTGAGGGATTAGAGTGGACCCCAGTAAAATAGAAGCGGTTTTGGATTGGAAGCCGCCTAAGTCGATGTGTAAATCGAAGTTTTCGGGCTTGAGGATACTACCAAGATTTGTAGAGGGTTTCGTTGATCGCAGCGCCAATGACTAAATTATTGAGAAAAGGGGTTCCGTTTGTTTGGACTGAGAAGCAGCAGGAGAGCTTCGATAAGTTAAAGAAGATTTTGACTGAAGCTCCGGTTCTAATTCAACCTGAGGCTGGTAAGGAATTTACAGTGTACTGCGATGCATCACATACGGGTTTGGGTTGTGTGCTGATGCAAGAAGGAAAGGTTGTGGCTTATGCATCCCGACAGTTGAGGCCATATGAGGTAAATTATCCAACGCACGATCTGGAGTTAGCAGCTGTAGTATTTGCCTTAAAGATATGGAGGCATTACTTGTACGGAGAAAGATCGATAGTCTATACGGACCATAAGAGTCTCAAGTACCTTCGACTCGAAAGACTTAATCGAGATGGCCGATGGATTGAGTCTTTGAAAGACTACGATTGCTCAATTGAGTATCATCAAGGCAAGGCTAACGCCAGGCGCACGCGTTGAGCCGTAAGGTTGTTTCGGTTGAGGCGTTATTTGCTCACTTGAGTTTGTATGACGACGGAGTATTACGGCGGAGCTGCGAGTTAAGCCTACTTGGGTTGAGCGGATCCGAGAAAAACGATTCTTTGGATGAGGTTTCGAGTCGCAGAGGACACAAGTGCGTAATGATGGTTTGAAGGGTTCTGACTTGTCCGATGATGGGGTCTTTGTGTTTTGAGGAAGGCTTGTATGCCGAGAGATTCGAGTTGAGGCAAAAGATTCTTCAGATGCACATAGCACCCCACGCTATGCATCTGGAGGTAGCAAAATGTATAGGGACCTCGAGAAGAAGCGATTACGGTGGTAAAGGTGCGAAAAAGGAGGTGACCGAGTTTGTGGGTAAGTGTCGACTTGTCGCCAGTCAAGGCCGAGCACTAGTTGCCGTCAGGTTGCTTGACCGGTGAAGATTCCACAGTGGAAGTGGGAAAGAATAACTATGGATTTCGCTCGGTGGATTCTTGCTTACACCGAGCAAGAAGGATTGGCCTGGTAATTGTGGATCGGTGACTAAATCACTCACTTTATTAGGTGAGGGTGGATTACTCACTGCAGAGGTTGGCAAAGTCAGTATGTATCGAGATAGTGAGGCGCACGGGTGCGGTCTCGATCATCTCGGATAGGATCCAGATTCACGTCAAGGTTCGAAGGCGTTGCATCGAGCTCTGGGTACACGGTTAGATTTCACCTGACATTTCATCCATGATGACAGGCAATCGAAGGGTTATACAGATCTTGGAAGATATGCTACGAGGTTGTGTATTGGACTTGAGGGTAGTTGGGAGGAGTATCTACCGCTGGTGAGTTCGCCTACAACAACGAGCTACCAGCGAGCATTAAGATGGCACCTTATGAGGCGTTGTCGGTAGAAAGTGTCGTTCACCTACTTGTTGGACAGAGTTAAGTGAACGCCGCTTATTGGGACCGAGTTGGTTCTTCGAGACCAAGATAAGGTTAAGTTGATTGAGCTCGATTGAAGGAAGCTTCTGACCTGGCGAAGTCCTATGCCGATCTTAAGAGGAGAGATATTGAATTTGTTGTGGAAGATCAGGTTTTCCTGAAGGTCTTATCGTGGAAGAAAGTATTAAGGTTCGGGAAGAAAGGCAAGCTAAGTCCGAGGTTTATTGGGCCATATAAAGTACTGAAACGAGTGGGACCATTAAATATCACTCGAGTTGCCGGTGAGCTAAGTCGATTCACGACATGTTCCACGTTTGATGCTTGGCGATATCGTCCGATCCATCACATGTGGTAACGATGAGAAGAGATCGAGGTGAATCCAGATATGTCCATGGAGGAAGAGCACAGATGATTTTAGATCGGGATGTGAAGGTTCGCGCAGAAGTCTGTGCCTCTGGTTAAGGTTCTTTGGTGGAATCATGGCGTGGAAGAAGCGGCGTGGGAACCCGAGGATATGATGAGACAAACAATACCCGCAACTCTTCGACCGTGTAATTTCGAGGTCGAAATTCTTTTAAGGGGTAGAAGCGTAATATCCGGGTTAAGGGCTATTTTGTTTTGGCATTGGTTGCATGATTAATTGCTTGCTATGATGTTGTTTGGGTGTTTTGGGGCTTAGTTGTAGGCTAGGAGTGAGCTTGGGTAGGTGGTGAAATTTTGTTTTGGGCTTTAAGGGATAGGAGGTGAAGGTCTTTGGGGTTTATGATTAATTTAAGTGAATTTGTAACACAAGAAGGAGCTGGTGGAGTGGCAAAGCATGCGCCACTTGGAGGGTGTGTGTGGCGTCAATTGCAAGGGGAGGTCTTAAGTTCAAGTCACGGAATTCCACCCTTTGCATCCATTTTGACTGACATGGAGGGAAGAGTTGTGGGCAATTTGAACTCTAGCTTGGACCTTGTCAACTCATTCAAGCGGTGGATGGAGAGCAATTGTAGGAGGGAGACTTGGTCTTTACCTTTTGAATTGGTGGTGTAAGAGTAAATGGTGGGAGGTTGGCCGCTTTTGAGGAGTGTTTGGGGAGCTTGGGAAGCACCAAACTCCCTTGGCCTTTTGGGGTGTATTTTGGTCTTAGGGGACAATTAAGTTTTTTCTCTTCTTTTCTTTGTGTCAATGTCGATTCTTAGTTTAGTCAAAAGCTTGCAAAGAAAACTCTCTTCATTTGCAAATAGCCTAAGCGAATCTCACCCATTTTGTTGTGCATTTTTTTGAAACCAAAACCAGCATTTTGTTTCTTTTCAACTCATGAAACTAGCTCCTTTGACTCTCCTTTCCCTTCTCATATTTTCTTTTCTTGGGAACCAAAACCCAAAGCATTGGTCTTCTTAGAATTTGCTTGTTGCTTCCACCTTTTCTTTTCGCTTTTGTAGAAGCGAATGCCTCTCTCATTCCCTTTCTTCTCTTGTTGCTTGTAAACCAAACTAGCCTTCTTCTCTCTTTTTGACCATAACACATTTCACCAAAACCTACATCCTCCATCTTTTCATCTAAACCGAAAGCTACCACAAGCAAACCCTTGTCGATTTTGGTCATTTGTAGCCAAAAAGCTCTTTCTCTCCTACTTCCCTTTTCTTTTGTTCATTTGGTATAGGTCAAACTTCATTCTCCAAATACTTCCTCTACTTCTTTCATTCAAAAGCGAGAGCACTCTTTCTTCCTTATTTTTTTCTTTTAAAACTCTTCTTTTCGGGATTAAGGGTGTTAGCGAACCTTCCTTGGTATTGGCCGAATATTGGGTGTTGTTAGTGCTGGCTTCCAATCGATTGGTAGTGGGTAAGTGTTGGTCGAATGGCCTTTCTCCTTCCTCTGGTACCTTACCGATTCTTAATATGTTGTTGGCCGATTGTGTTATTTGGTGGAAGGTACTAATCTTTTGTAAACCAATTTTCATAATAGGACATCCGGATCTAAGGCGTTCTTGAGGAGTTTTCTTTCTCAGTAGCGGGGGTGAGTAGTGGTAAGAGCGAGTCTTGTATTCGATTTCATTTAGTTTTCTTAAGACCGGTTGTTAAGAGATTAACCACTTTCTTTCTAGGGTGAAGCCGATTCTTGAAAGGACCCTTTGTTGGGTTCGGATTGGTAGGAAACCAAATCTAGTTGAAGGAAGATGGTAAATATACCCTTTGATTTATTTGGTTATGGCGAATGGTATGATGGTTAATCCATTGTTGGCCGATTGTAGGAATCGGGTTGTAGAAGTGATCGGGGCGTAAATCGATTCTAGGATTAATACCTTCGCTAATTCGGTGTGTAAACTAACACATCGCCTTAACTTAATAATGTGATAACTTTGTTGTGTAAGTGAACAAAGTGTGATTGATTATCTCGATACCCATTGAGGTATGGATACGGATTCGTAAGTCCGTTTCATTATGAGTTATGTGATGATGATGATATCATGATTGTTGATACTTTGAGATGCCATATTAAGCATGTGAGCATGATAGCATGATTGCACGATTTTGCATCTAGTATGTTATGTGATTGGGTGATATGAGAGGAGGGAGTATGATATCCGTGTCTTTGGGACACTGTGTCTTTGGGACACGGAGGTTTGGCACCTCCGGTGGTTTGGTACCACAATGATATTTTGTGACTTTGGGTCACGGAGGTTTGGCACCTCGCGTCTCGTCGTTGGCTTAGTACCACGATGGGTTGGCCCCACGATTGATTATCTGGGATTGACGCCGGTGATTTGGTATCACACGATGGGTTGGCCCCATCATCGATTTGTGACTACGGTCACCGGTGATTTGGTATCACATTGTGTCTTTGGGACACCGAGTTTTGGCACCTCATTTGCGACTCGTCCACGTGGTTTAACACCACCGTGGGTTGGCCCCACTTTTGAGATATGGGATCGCCTCGCTAGTGATTTGGTATCACACGATGGGTTGGCCCCATCATTGGATTATTTGTGACTTGGTCACGGTGGTTTGGTACCACAAGATGGATATCGTGACTTTGGGTCACCGGTGGTTTGGCACCACCGGTGGTTTGGTACCACGGGGTAGAAAAGCGATATGGTTGGTTAGGAGCAGGTGCATTATCGCATTATTCTGTTATGATATGTGTGTTGGCATGTTATCTGGGGAGGAATTATACACTGAGTCTTGCGACTCTCTCTCCTTTGACTTTTCGGGTGACACTTAGACGCGGACATGGAGTCGGGATGGACTTGAGATGCTCATGCCATACTGAAATAAAGATTTGCTCGGACTTCTTTTATAAAATTTGGTACACTAGCTGGTTTATTTCTATTTTGTTATATTTGGGTTTGTAAATGGCCTCTTAAATTATGTTTTTGATATGTTATGTTTAAGTAGATTTTCAATATGCTTAAACAAACCAATTAAGTGAAATGAGCTAAAACTTAGAAAGACAACGTTTTCAAAACTTCAAAAACAATGTTTTAAACTATACCATCGGGTATCATACTATAACTTGGGATAAAGTGAATTCAAATGGTTTTTCTAACTTAAATATGATTTTCTACTAAGTCAAAAAAAAATGTTTTAGTAACAATAAGAAATAACTTAAGCTTCAAAACGAAATAAGCTAGTTTTACCTACACATCGGATTAAATTTCAAAACTTTCTGGGTCTTCAAATACATCGTCAGATTTTTAATCAAAACCTAATCGAGTTTTCCTCAAATACAAAATCCCGCTAAGCGTTTTCACCAAACTGCTAGACTTCAACCTAAACCACCCAAAACCTTTTCCCTGTAGCATACCAGATTCGGTCGTGGTGTATTGACCGGGTTTGGGGTGTTACAGTTTTAGCATTTTTCTTATGTTTTGCTATATATTTTCTTCTGAGATGTATTCTTTTATTATTATGAAGTAAACTCCTCAGATACCTGAGGGGGATAAAACTTAAGATGGATCTTGTTATTGTTTTCTGAGCTATATGATAAATACTTGATTTGTTCTTAATTATGTGTTCTTAATTCTTGTTTCGATATTTTAGGATATTGATTCAAGTATTGATGTGCTTAGGTAGAGGAGGAATATTCCCTATTTAAGAGTAGATCTAGCATAGTTAAGTGGAGTTGATCGCAACCCTAGAGATAGGATGCAAAAATCTGCCAGATTAGGGTTAAACCTAATATAGAAGTCCATAGATCGAGTTAATGTAATTCTAGGGGTTTTAATTAGAAAGAGATTTGAATTAATCAACCTAAGGTTAGACGTTAGTAGCCTTGAGAGAGGTATTAATATAAATTAGGGAATCCTACAGATCAAGTCAAGTGAATAAATTGTCTGGTTTTGAGTTAGATAACAAGTGAAGTCTATGTGGGTTCTTCCTCGGGTATTGTCTTAATCAATTGGTTTTCCAACAAGTATTTTCCCAATTCCTTCTCTGTGTCTTAGCATCTTTAGCTTAGTAGTTAGTTAATTTTAGATTAGATAACAATTCTCTTAATTCTTAGGCTAAATAATAAGAAAAAAGTTAGTATTAGTACTTTTGGTTCCCTTGGGTTCTACAATCCGGTCTTGCCACTAAATTATACTACTGTTTGATAGGTGCGTTTGCCTCAATCGTGGTGATAGTTAGTTTCTAGGCTCGATCATTCATTATATAAATTTTAAGACTTTTTCCACCACCATCAGTTAGATCCAGTGTTGTGGAGACAATAACTAGGAGAGCCAAGAAAGACGTGTTTAAGATGAGTAGGCAGTGGTTTTAATTCTAGAGTAGGAGCTTTGTTAATATTTAACATCCCGAAATTGGGCCTAGTAGGATTGGGCCCAATGGGCTTTGGGCGTAGGAGTGTTTAAAATTTTTGAGAACAAGAGAATGACATTATTTGTAGTTGGACTTATTAAGAAGGTAATTTTGGAAGGTTACAAGGTTTCTATGAAGTCTCGGGTTTAATTGGGCCTTAGGAAAAATTTGGTATTTTAGCACTTTAAGGAGAGATGGTAAGTAGCTTCAATGCTTATTGAAATAAATGAATAAATGGTTAGCATAAATGAGCTATTGGTAAAGAGGTTATGGCATCAAGTGAAGTACTTTAAGGGAGAAGGTTCAAATCCCTTTATGTGCAATTTTGACTTTTATTTTTGCACTCTTTCCTTAAGTGTTAGCCAAGGAGTAAATATGGCAAGTTTGACTTCATTATTTTTGGTAAGGTGGCTATAAGAATAAGGCAAGGTTGAAGTTGGGGAAAGGAATCAAGAGAAATAGGTAAGTAAGGGGGGACAAGAGGCTTATTTTGTGGATGGTGTTTTAGAAGTTTGGGTGGCCAAACTCTTATCCTAGGGGGGATGCATGTGGATGGTTTTAAGGTAGATAGGTGGCTGAAAATTTTACTTTGGCATTTGCTAAGGTCATGGTTTTGTTTTGGCCAAAAATCCTATTGCAACCTTTGTGTCATCTTCTCTCCTTTTGCTACTTTCTTTGTCGAAACATATTAGCACAATAGTGCAGTTTCTCTTCTCTTGAATTGGTCACATATTCATCTTTTGTCTAATCTCCTTAATAGCCGAATATCATTGTTCATTCTCCTCCTAACCGAAACCTTTCCATCGTTCTTTCTTTCTCATTCCTTAAGCAATCGGTAAGTATTCTTTCCAATATTTTATTTTCTTTTCTTATGACCGAATCCATACTTTGGTTTTTCTGGATGGTCATTTTGACCGAGACCATCACCTTACTTTCTCTCATACGAGATCGTTTTCTTCTTCGTAGTGATATAGAGGGAGGCCGAATACCACAACATCGCCTTATCATCTCTAGTCATAGGACGATCATGAGAAACGGGATTATAATCGATTAAGGTAAGGAAGATCTTTCATAGTCCATTCGATATCTCCATTTGGTTATTGAATTAATCGGATTGAAGGTTAGCTAATTGATATTGTTGGTAGGATTAATTCTTGGTGCATCAAGGGAGATCACAGTCGTGGTAAGTGGAGTTAGCCTAATAAAGTGTTTCTAGTTACGATTGTCGAAGTTAAGACTAACCTTCTATCAACTATCAATATAGGTGTTGAAATCGGTAGAAAGCAAAACTCATAATCAAGGTGTGTAATCTCGTATCCTTCCGAATATATGTTTGAAATGGTGAGTAAGTCTCACATCTCCTTGAAAGTTTACATGAAATGTTCTGTGAATCGGTAGAAATACCAAAGAAAACTGATAATCGGCATCCGTGATTACTCGGACGCGTATGCTCGTAGTGGTAATCATGTTTTGTAATAAAATAGTTTCGATTAAAAATAGTGACGTGTATTTGTAAAACCAGGAAAAATTGGATAAAAAGAATTACAAAGTGAGTAAGATATTAGATTAAAGCTTACTATGTCTACTTTAATATGGAAGAAACGGAGAAGGAAAAGGAATATTATATTCGAGATATGTTAATTTTAGTGAGACCGGTTACGAATGACTTTGGGTATTCTGCTCTATCTTGGAAAAGCGTATAAAATTGTAAAAGTGAATTATGGGACATAATTTATATGTATGGATTCCTTAGTGAGCCTATTATTAATAGAGACAAGTGGGAACAGTATATGAAAATTGTACAATGAGATATTTGAATTTTGGGTAAGAGAGGTCAGAATTGTTGGACAGTGAAACAAGGGAAACTTTAAGGAATGAACTGTACTAAATGGTTAAGCTAAAAATTCTGGAAAATTATAAAAGAAAGATATATGAGTCTAATTTCAAAGAAAATTTATAGATTTAGATTTCGAGATTCCTCACTCGAGTTATGGTCAATTTAGTCAGTATGATGCAGATGGATAGTTTCAAACTTTTATGCCCCAAATTAGTAGTTAAGCCTTGGTTACGAAATTACCATAATACCTTTAGAGGGTAAATTATTGAAATACCCTTACTGGGTAAGATTATCGAATTACCCTTAGCAGGTACGATTGCCAAATTACGAAAATGCCCTTATGGGCCGAATTATGGAAATGCCCCTAATGGGTCAATTTGTAAAGTGTTAATGGACCGAAATACAAAATTGCTTAATGGGCTAAATTGACATATTGCATTATGGGCCAAATGTGATAATTTGATATATGGGCCAATTTGCTAGATTGATTAATTGGCTGAATTGCTAGGTTGCTTAATGGGCCAATTTGCTAGATTGATTAATTGGCCGAATTGCTAGATTGCTTAATGGGCCAATATGCTAGATTGATTAATTGGCCGAATTGCTAGATTGCTTAATGGGCCGAATTGCTAGATTGCTTAAAGAGCCGATTTGATAAATTACCATATGGGCCAAAATGAGAAATGGGCCAACTTGTAGTATGGGCCTTATGTTGAAATTATCATATGAATATTGTTATGCCTTGTATATGTATACATGATTGAATGGGTTGGGATAAAATTGAAGAGAAGTTCTAGTGGCTCTGCCACAATCTAGATTAGGTGGCTCTGCCACAATGTCAGATGGCTCAGCCACAAACATTTTAAATGGCTTTATGCCTGCGATTGGTGTGTTGGCGGGGTCGGTTGACTTGATCCCCACAGGTGTGCTGGTTGGTACGGATGGTGTGTAGCGGATGGAAATTTAGGCTTGGTTGGGAATTGCATTTCACATGCATTTTTTTAATTACTATATTGTTAAATTAAGTAAATGGGCTCAGGCCCAATAAAATGCTTTGATGATTTGGCCCAGTGGACTTGGTAAGTGGGTTACACACTGAGTTCTAAGTAACTCACCCCTTTTCTCTTAACCCTTTTAGGTAATGCTCAGTGACGAGGACTTGGGGCCATGGATGACTCGATGGAGGCCATATTTTAGAAATTGGTGTTTAGAACTTTATTAAATTACATATTTCATTTTATTACTTTTTTATTATGGGTTTTATTTGCAATAAGGCCTCTGGATTATTTTATTTTGCTTTATGTTTGACGTGTTTATATTTTTCTCAAATTATTTTAAATGGGATTTTCTAAAACTTAAATAAAGGTTTTCCGAAATCGATTAACAAATGAATTTCATAATAAACTTTACAAATATTTTTAACACGGAAATCTTCTTTGAATTTTCAACGCCGTTTTCAAAGGTTACGTTTTATAAGATTATTAGTTCAAATCTATCGATTTATCAATCAATCTTCGAGATTAGTAGTATTTTTATCGAATGTCTCAAATCAAACATGATTTTCTTGATTTTAACAAAACTTATTTTAGTACGAATCACAAATCCTTTATACGTTTTCTTCAATGTGACACACCAGATTTGGGCCTACCTTCTGGGTCAGTTTGGGGTGTTACATAATAGATGGCTTAAAAATTGGAGTTGTTCTATTGGCTAAGTTTAAGGACTTAATCTGCCATCCATGCCTGAGTTCAATATTATTAGCTTCAACCATGATGTCACAATCATCTAAGAATTAATCATCAAATGTCACTGCAAACTCCTCAAAAAGTATTGTGCTTTGGTCATTGAATTCTTCTGCAATTAAACCATCTAGCACATCGACTATATGGCATTCTTCTTTATCCTTGCATTGAATAGATCCAAAAACACTGAAGGTAACGTGCACATTATTAAGTCACATGGTCAATTCACCTTTTTAAACATCAATAAGAGTTCGTCTGGTGGCTAAAAATGGTCGTCCCAAGATTATGGGAAACTCTTGTCTACCTCACAGTTAAGTATGATAAAATCAGCTGGAAAAATGAATTTATCCACACGAACTAAGATATCATTGATTTTCCCTTCAGCTTGAGCCAAAGATCGATCAGCTAATTGCAATGTCATTGTGGTAGGTTTCATGTGACAAATTCCCAACTTTCTAAAAGTTGATAGCGGGATTAGGTTGATGCTAGCTCCCAAGTCACATAAAGCCTTACCCAAATAATGGTTGCCAATTGAACATGAGATAGTAAAGCTCCCAGAATCATTCATTTTGAGGGAAAATTATTTTTCAAAATAGCACTACAGCCCTCTGTAAGTGCAATAGTTTCCATATAACTAAGCTTCTTCTTCTTGGACAAGAGCTCGTTCATAAATTTCCCATAATTCAAATTTTGTACAAGACCATTTACTAAAGGAATATTGACTCGAAGTTGTTTCAGTGTGTTCAGGAACTGTTGGTACTACTTATCCTGCTCATTCTCCTTGAATCTTTGTGGAAAAGGTAAAGTGGAGATACATTTGATTGCACCGACACCTTTGGTTGCGTCGACAATTTCGAGGGTCAAACATTAGGCATATTAGTGACAATTTGTGGAACTTTGTCTGATGCATCGACAAGCACTTTAGATTCAACCTTCCCGCTAGAGATCATTTCACCAATAGTTTAAGGTATGACTGTGGAGTTTGTAGTCGGCTCGCCAGTTTGTTTACCACTCCTAAGCGTGATAGCCTTATAGTGTTCTTTCTCCCTTGGACTGGGATTTTTTGTGCCACAAGGTAGTGTACCTAGTGGTCGAGTATTCAGATTCGAAGCAAGTTTTCCTAATTATGCCTCTAACGCCTGAATGGAAGATGAATTGCCTTTCACAATAGCTTCTGTGTAAGTCATATGTTCCCATATTAAAGCCTCAATAGTAGTTAACGGGTCAGAAGGAGAAGCTTGTGAAACACACCAAACCTGGCCTACAAGCCCTGACCGGATATGGCATTGGAATCTTATTTGGGCTTTGCCAAAATTTTTCGTGTTTTTGAAAATAGTTGATTTGGGTTGGGTTCAAACTTAAAACCCGTGTTGATTAGGTGTCAAAACGATTAATATTTATATTTAAGAAAAATTAACTTCATTTGCAATTCGATAAATGTCGTATCGTACTAAGTAGTTTAAATGCATGCATAGACAATTTAATGCTTTGGCCTTATACATCAAATAAAAACCCGAAATAATTCAAACTTAAATAAATAAAAGAATATACAAAAAAATAAAACAGCCCTTGAGGTTTGCACAGCCACCACTGAGCTCCTGCCGACCCGGTCCATCTACTGAGTATCGCCTAAAAAATAGTCCCACAGAGGGGTGAGTCAAACAGACTCAATGTGTACAATCAACACAAGTCTCAATTAAATTCAGGCATATCAAATCATACATAATAGACACATATAAACCATGATGCAAACCCGAACCCAAGCCTAGATAACCATCCGCTACACATCACCCGTACCAACCAACACACCGTGGGGACTACTAAGTCAACCCTCCATCCACTACACACCATCGAAGGCAGTCGCTGCAGTCGACGTGCTCATCGCCCTTATAATTTCGTGGCATAGCCGCCGGATAATATTTTGTGACATAAGTCACCACATTTAGATTACGTGACATAAGTCACCACATTCAGATATTGGGGTATAAAACCACCAATTCACTTCCCCTTCACATATCACCCATATGCCCCATGTCAAACAAATCATGCCTTATTTCACATTCTTATCACTATTGACATATGTGCCATAATAGATCATATCATACTCATAGTAGGAGTGGGTAAACGTACCTGAGTATTTCGTTCATACCATTGCATGGTACTTTTAACCACCTCACACATATTTTTATTAACACATATATCAAAGCTTAACCATAAATTAATTGAAGCTTAGTGTGAGAGTACACACCTGATTTACTTAGCGCTTTATAAAAATCCCAAAAACCCGATCTAATGCTTTTAGACCCTTAATCCCTATATTCGACCAACCTTAAAAACTTTACAATAAAGCCATTAGGCTAATTAATTAAATCCAGAAGGACTATCGAAACCAAAATCTTACCTTATTGCCTATTTGATTACTAATCAAATCATGAAAATTTTGCTATGTTCCTTCTTGTAATCGGCCAAGCACTAGATCACTTCACAAGTTAGTTTCGGCTTTTAAACGAAGTAAGAAATAGATCTAAGTTCCTAAATAGGCCTTGGCCGAATGTGTATGTGCACTTACCTTGCGATTTTCAAATCTCAAAATTAATCCCTTGGCTATGAAGATGTCGAAATACCTATAGGGTATATGTATTAGATCTGATTCCAAACTTAAACATAATAGATGGCCTTTGGCCTAATGACTTACCCATAGCTTACCTCAGATCTTTAAAAGTCCCGAAAGATGCTTCCTTAAAGTCGACAACACCCAAATCTCGAAGCCTCCTTCCAAGTTTCGGCCAAGATCAATAATGGGGTTAGAGTCTTTGATTTCGGCTTTAAGGAAAAGGAATAAATGATGACAATAAAATCCTTACCCTTAATAGTGAAATCGGCAACACCTTCACTTGAACCCCTAAAGCTATTCGGCTATGGCTTAAATGTGGATCAACAATTTTGGCTTTTGAGGCTTGATGAGAAATCGGCTAGGGATTCAATGAACAGTCGACTAGGGTCTAGCAAGTACTTGGTTTCAGCTTTTGATTGAGTTGAGGAAAGAAGAAGAGAAAGATCACAAGTTGGGTTCTTTGGAATTTGCGGCACAAAAAGAAAGATGAGAGGAGAAGAATTTCGGCACAAAACTCGCTTAGCATGACCAATTGCCTTACTTACTTCCCTTCCTAAATTTGGCTAGCATTCAAACACTAGCTACACCTTGCTTTTCTCCTATTTTTCCTCTCTTTTATCCCTTAAAATAATCTAAAATAAATCACCCATTTATCTACCACTTTACCGAAATTATTAAAAGAAAATACCTCATCTTAAACTCCTCCCATAGACTCCCATGTAGTCCATTACTTCCCTTGTTGTGTAAAATAAAAGCTCTTCTTTTGCCTCCTATGTGACTCGAACCTCGCCCATTTGCACATGTTTGTGGCGTCATATCAGAGGCCTTAAGTGGCCTTGTAGCCACTTTACTAAGCCCAATCTCATGTCACATTTCCTCTATTGATTTTCTTAAGGCCTCATGAGCTTAGCTTCCTCTTAACACTTAAAATCTAATAATTTCTAAGGCATTTGTCTACGTACTAAGGTTCACAAAATTCATAATGCACATTCACAACACACATAGGCATGCTATTTCATATAATTACGCAATATTGCATAAGCCATAATCCAGGATATTACAATTTTACCCCCTTAAAATAATTTCGTCCTCTAAATTACCTGGCTGAAATAAGTGAGGGTATTGCTGTCGCATTGCCTTTTTTGGCTCCCACGAAGCTTCTATCGATCAATGATTTCTCCATTATACTTTGACTAGAAGAACTGATTTCCTCTGTAACACTTTCACATCTCGTTCCAAAATCTGAATCGGCTCCTCCTCGTAGGACAAATATGGCCTTAGCTCCACCTCTTCCACCGGCACTACATGAGATGGATCTGATCGATACCAACGTAGCATGGAAAGATGGAATACGTCGTGCAACTGCTTCAACTCTGGAGGCAACTCTAACTGGTATGCCACCGGTCCAATTCGCTTCAATACCCGATAAGGTCTTATGAACCTTGGGCTTAACTTCCCTTTGCGACCAAATCTCATCACCTTCTTCCAAGGTGAAACTTTGAAAAACACTTGATCTCCCACAGCAAATTCGATCTCCTTCCATTTGAGATCTGCATATGACTTTTGCCTGTCAGATGCCTTCTTCAACCGTGCCTGAATTATCTTAACCTTTCCCTCAGATTTTGCCACAATTTCGGGACCCAAACCTCGACGTTCCCCTAATTCTGTCCAACACGTAGGAGTTTGACACTTCCGTCCGTACAACGCTTCATATGGTGCCATCCGAATACAGGCTTGATAGCTGTTGTTGTACTCAAATTTCGCTAAAGGCCAATATTCTTCCCAACTTTCTCGAAAGTCTATCACACAGCCTCTTAGCATATCCTCCAATACTTGTATTACTCGCTTTGTTTGACCATCTGACTGTGGATGAAAGGCCGTACTAAAGTCCAATCTGGTGCCTAAAGCCTAATGTAGAGCTTTCCAAAACCGAGACATGAATCTTGGATCCCTATCCGAGATAATTGACATTATAATTCGATGCGACCTTACAATCTCACTACATACAACCTTGCTAACTTTTGTAGGGAGTAGTCAACCCAAGACTTGGAATAAAATCTGCGGACTTTGTCACCGATCCACTATCACCCATACCGAGTCCTTCTTAGTAGGCGTAAGGGGAAGCCCACTAAGGAAGTCCATGGTAATTCTCTCCCACTTCCATTGGGGAATCAGATTATCAAGCAACCACGTGAAAACTTGGTGTTCGTACTTAACTTGCTGACACGTCAAACACTTGCCAACATATTCAGTAACTTCCCGCTTAAGACCAAGCCACCAAAACTGTTCCCTTAGATCTTTGTCCATTTTACTACCTCTGGGATGCATAGAATAGGGGCTACTATGCGATTCCTGAAGAATTCTCTGCCTTAATTCCTTATTCCTTGGCATACAGACTTTACCCTTAAAGCACAATACTCCCTCGTCATTAACACCATAACCCTCAAACTCTCCATTCTGCACTTGTTGCAACTTAACACTTAGATCATCATCCACCAACTGTCCCTCTTTCACTTCATTCAACCACGTCGGCTTAACTTGCAGTTCAGCCAGTAGACTTCCATCATCATATAAGCTCAGATGTGCAAACATCGCCCTCAGATCCGACACAACTTTTTGACTTAGAGCATCTGCTACCACATTCGCCTTGCCCAGGTGATACTCTATGGAACAATCATAATCCTTCAATAATTCCACCCATCTTCATCTCGGATTTAACTCCTTCGAGTGGCAGATATTTAAAACTTTTGTGGTCCGTGTAGATTACGGACTTCTCTCCATATAAGTAGTGCCTCCACGCCTTAAGAGCAAAGACCACAGCCGCCAATTCCAAATCATGCGTCGGGTAGTTAACCTCGTGTGGTCTTAGTTGTCGAGACGCATAAGCAACGACCTTCCCGTCTTACATAAGGACACCTCCCAATCCTATATGGGAAGCATCACAATACACTACAAAATCCTTCCCCGCCTCTGACTGAATCAAAACTGGAGCTTCGGTCAAGACCCTCTTAAGCTTCTCAAAGCTCTCCTGTTGCTTATTTGTCCATACGAAAGGTACTTCCTTTCTCAACAACTTCGTCAGAGGTGCGGCTATTGATGAGAACCCTTCTACAAACCTTCTGTAGTAGCTTGCCAATCCCAAGAAACTATGAATCTCAGCCACAGACTTAGGTGGCTTCCAATCTAACACTGCCTCAATCTTCCTAGGATCTACCCTTATTCCTTCAGCAGATACCACATGTCCTAAAAATGTAACCTCCTTAAGCTAAAATTCACACTTGCTGAATTTGGCGTAGAGCTTCTTCTCCCTCAACACTTGCAACACCACTCCGAGGTGCTCATCGTGTTCTCCCTCAGACTTCGAATACACCAAAATGTCATCTATGAACACAACAACGAATCGGTCCAGATAGGGTTGGAAAACCCGGTTCATCATGTCCATAAACGTGGTGGGGCATTTGTCAATCTGAACGGCATTACCAAGAACTCATAATGCACGCATTTGTGCGTAAAGTCGTTTTATGGATATCGACCTCCTTCACCTTAAGTCGATGATATCCCGACCTTAGATCTATCTTTGAGAATACTATCGCCTCTTTAAGCTGATCGAACAAGTCGTCTATCCTTGGCAAATGATACTTGTTCTTGATGGTCAGCTTATTCAACTGACGATAATCTATGCACATATGCATAGTTCTGTCCTTATTCTTCACAAACAAGACCGGTGCTCCCCATGGAGACACACTGGGTCGAATAAACCCACGGTCTAGCAATTTTTGGATTTGAGCCTTGAGCTCAACCAACTCTTTTGGTGCCATTCTGTATGGGGCAATGGACACAGGAGCTGTACCCCGCAGCAAGTCAATTCCAAACTCCACCTCCCTGTCCGGGGGTATTCTAGGTAACTCCTCTAGAAAAACATCCACAAACTCTCTTACAGTTCTAACTCCACTAACTCCTCATTCTTTCGCATCCAACGTACTAATGAAGGCCAAAAATGCCTTGCACCCTTTCCAAACCATCTTATCAGCCTTCAAAGCAGAAACTACGTTAGACAAGTAGTTCCTTCTTTCTCCTATCATAACTATCACTTCATCCTCTAGGGTCCTTAACTCCATTCGTTTGGCTACACAATCCAATACAGCCCGATGCTCCACTAACCAATCCATGCCAAGTATCAGATCAAATTTCAAGGGTAATTCCATTAAGTCAACAGGAAATATCGCTCTTTGAAGCTCCAAAGGTACTCCAAACATCTTATTCACTACTACGATTTGACCTAGTGGGCTCACTCATACCATCTCCCTACTAGATAGTTCAGAGGCTATTCCTAGAGTTTCAACTACTCTACATTCAACATAAGAA